>LOEQ01000416.1:6953-19169 GCA_001685075.1 Bramus lutescens | reverse complement strand
GAGAGAGAGAGAGAGAGAGAGAGAGAGAGATTGTTAAAAACAATAATAAATACATATTTTAAACCCAGACCAGTGTTGCATGCCTATAATACCTACACCTGTTAATAGAGACAGGAGAATTCCTGGGGTTCTAGGCAGGCAATCTAGCCAAATTGGTGCAGTCTAGATTCAGTGAAACATCCTGAGTCACTGAGAGAAATACCCAATGTGGATCTCTGGCCTCTACATGCGTGCACATACACACTCACTCACACACACTTGCACACATATGCACACAATCTGCCAGAGAACAGGGACCACCAAATAAGGGGGCAGAAAGAAAGAATCTCATGAAGAGAACCGTGTGATGGAGGAAACAGGCTCATCAGACAGGATGAGCTGATGCTATAACTCAGCATTGACTCTCTTAATTTTCGTGACTCTGCTTGAAGCAAGTCCTAGCACCCACCCCTGCTCAAGAAAGAAAGAAAGAAAGAAAGAAAGAAAGAAAGAAAGAAAGAAAGTTCCTTCCTTCCTTTCTTTTTCTTTCTTTCCTTGCTTGCTTGCTTGTTTTCTTTCTTTTTTTGTTTGTTTTTTCGAATCAGGGTTTCTCTGTAGGTTTAGAGCCTGTTCTGTAACTAGCTCTTGTAGACAAGGCTGACCTTGAACTCACAGAGATCTGCCTGCCTCTACCCCCTGAGTGTTGGAATTAAAGGTGTGTGCTACAACCGCCTGGCTCCCCCCTGAACTTTCCACAGTGAAAAAGTAGACACAGAAAGAAGAAACATTTCATTCACCCAATTTTGTGAGTGGCCGAGCTGAAATTAAAACTCACTGAGGGCTTGTCTCTGTACTCACAACAAAACACTGTGTACCAACCATTACAGAATAAACTGTGAACTTCTGAAACACAATGAAAAAGGCAGGAAGACTGGATGACAAGGAAATTTAACGTGGTCAGGGAGAGAAAGAGGGACTTTCTGGATAAGCAGTTTACTTGGCTAGTATGTAAGTTGAGCCAGGCACAGTGGCCCTTTGTACACACACACACAAACATGTTTTCAAAAGCTTGGAGGAGATGTCCTGATGGAGTCACCAGTGGTTCCCACGCTGGGGGCGTGGGTCTAGGGCTAGATATGGGAGGGTGTGGTGAGAGGTAGGTGGGAGGCAGAAAAGCTACAGTCAGATTTCCATGGAGACAGGTTTTATTGTTGGGCCAGAGGGAAAGCCTCCAGTCCCCAAAGAAATGTCTCAATGATGAAGAGCCACAGAAGGTGTAAAATGTGGTCAAAATGCAGAAAAATCTCAGCTTCCATGTGCTGTCTCCCTTCAATTAGTGAACAATATTGCCTGATGGGTGTCATGGATGTCAAGGACATGATCAGCATCCTTGCAAGGTGTGTACAGAGCCTGCTGGGGAGAAGCCTTAGACAGTTCGCCTGTGCATATTTTGGTCTACACTGCATGAGGCTAGGGGTCAGCCAGACCTTGTGTCAGGTGCTATGTTGAATGGTCTCTTTGTATTTTAATGAGAAACTGAAGACACATCCCCATATGACAATGAGACCCAGTGACCCAAGCCTACAGCACTAAACATAATCAACAGCCACTTCAGACTTTATTGGATTTGAAACATTTCTCATGAAGCCAGGATAAATCATGGGGGCCGCTCTATAGTGTGAACTTTGCTAATTGAATCAGGGGTGAGGAAATGAATGTCTACAGACCTGTGATTCGTTCTGCATATTGACATGGTTTTCTCCACTGAAACTGGTCCAATGACAAAAGTCAGCAAACTGTGGCATAAAGGAGAACCAGAAGACACATTGCTTCCAAATGGACGTCAGAAGCATTTTCACAAGTGTCTCCTTTGCCTCCTGTTATTTTAACCCTCCTGTAGAATACTTGTAGATACTAGCTGAACTCCCTGTGAGACACTTCTCCAAGCCTACCTTCTTCGGGGAACTCCAGCATGCCAAGCTCACTCCCACCTGAGAGGCCATTCTCCTACTACTCCCCTGCACCCCTGCTGTTCCTTCTGATGTGCACATGACTGACTGGGACTCCCCACTAATGCCACAACTCAGATGTCACCTCCCAGAACAGGTGCTTTGGCTGATTGTTTAAGATTCCCAACCTGTAGCAATCACCACTGTAGGACGATCTTGCTCTGAGATCTGCATGGTCTATTCTTCTGTCTTCCCTTACTATAATAGAAGCATCACCTAGAAAAAAGTTTATTTTCCTCCCCCAGCCTATAGTCCACCATAGAACAGACAGAATGATACATGTATGGGTTATCTAGTGTTTGTTCCCAGCATGCTCTGGACTCACCCATGAGGGTGGAGACCCTGTCCCTGACACCCTCAACATCCAATTGGTCAATATCTTGCAATAACTGTAAGGCCAAAGGGTGAGAGTTTCTCTGTCGTGACCACATTTTACACACACTGACTGTTCATCATTGTGGACTCTTGGCTTGACATTTATTTGGAAATGAGAGGCCTTCCAGCTGGGTCAAGGATGAAGACTGTTGTCATGGCAATATGCTGTTGCTGCGTATCCAACTTCAGTCTTGGGAACCACATAAGATGACACAAAATCCATCCAGGTTCCTGCATCACTGGAGAAGAGCAGCTGGGTGATCATCTAGCTGAGATTCCCAGTGAGGTTGGAGGTCTGCCTATGATGTCAGCAAGCATCTCCTAAACAAACACAATAACTTTAGTCCAGTTTCTACCAAGTCCTTACAGTCTGGATACGAATCATTGTCTACTACAGGCAACAGTGATACTTCCTCTGGGTCTGTTGCTCATCTTTTAACACTCTACAGCTGTCTTTTGTTCCACAGACATTCAGAATTTGTACCCAGTCAAATCTGTCAGTCTGAGGCTTTGTTATGCACAAAGAAAGAACTCCTCTATCCCAAGATTACAAAACAACATGCTCTAATATTTCTCTCTCATTCTTCCCTNGCTTGACATTTATTTGGAAATGAGAGGCCTTCCAGCTGGGTCAAGGATGAAGACTGTTGTCATGGCAATATGCTGTTGCTGCGTATCCAACTTCAGTCTTGGGAACCACATAAGATGACACAAAATCCATCCAGGTTCCTGCATCACTGGAGAAGAGCAGCTGGGTGATCATCTAGCTGAGATTCCCAGTGAGGTTGGAGGTCTGCCTATGATGTCAGCAAGCATCTCCTAAACAAACACAATAACTTTAGTCCAGTTTCTACCAAGTCCTTACAGTCTGGATACGAATCATTGTCTACTACAGGCAACAGTGATACTTCCTCTGGGTCTGTTGCTCATCTTTTAACACTCTACAGCTGTCTTTTGTTCCACAGACATTCAGAATTTGTACCCAGTCAAATCTGTCAGTCTGAGGCTTTGTTATGCACAAAGAAAGAACTCCTCTATCCCAAGATTACAAAACAACATGCTCTAATATTTCTCTCTCATTCTTCCCTTTTTCTTCTAAGTGGATCATTAATTGTCACAATATTTCAACTGCCCATTGTTGCTGGTGATGTAAAAGGCTCCTTTCTGTTGGGTTACTATGCACTCTATTAGTTCTATTGTCAATTTTCCCTCAAAGATATACTTCCTCTAGGTAGGCCACACCTTATGAAGTTTTTAGAGCCTCCCTGTAGTAGGAGTGCTTGCTTGTTCATCCCCGCAACCCAGCTAGCTTAGCACCAAAATAACCACAGAGAAACTATATTAATTAAAACACTGCTTGGCCCATTAGTTCTAGCTTATTACTGGATAACTCTTACATCTTAATTTAACCCATTTCTATTAATCTGTATATTGCCACATGGCAGTGGCTTACTGGCAAATATTCGGCATGTCTGACTCTGGCGGCCCAATGGCATCACTCTGACTCTGCCTTCTTCCTCCCAGCATTCAGTTCTGTCTTCCCAACCTACCTAAGTTCTGCCCTATAAATGGTCCAAGGAAGTTTCTTTATTCATTAGTGGTAATCACTGCACACAATGGTACTGTCAGCAAACAAAGCCTTTAGCTCATAAGCTTCTTAACAGATATAACAGCTCCTTCTAAAATGTTACATAACATTGTACATGCATTTGCAATATTGAAAATTAACAAGCTCACTCTGAATATACAACAAGAATTAATGTCATGCAAGACACATTCCTGGACATTAGCACATAACCAGTGAGTGTCTACAGACATGCCTTAGTTTGCACAGTCCTTGCCTAGCATGCATGACTTTCTGGATGGTTCCCAGTACCATGTAAGTTGGGTGTGATGTCCACACCAGGAATGTCAGCACTAAAGAGGTGGAAGCAGGAGGATCAGTAGCTCAAGGTTATCCTTAGCTGCAAATTAAGGGTCATCCTGGGCTACCTGAGGACCTGTCTATAAAAATCAAGTATTTCCAGGTGACAAATCACAAACATAGTTAAGGAGAAGGCCCTATGGGAAGCTATAACAAGTGCAGAAGGGGAAAATGAACCAAGGAAGGAAGGAGGGAGGATCAATGTGTCTCTCTTTTAGACTTTAGTGTATTTTTCCAACATCATTGGCCTGTTCCTGGTGTGACCTTCCACAGTGACAACTCCCTCCTAGGGTGAGCAGTTACATCAATGATGTCCATGAGCCATGGGTCATTCACATCTGTTCCTTTTTAGAATTTTCTGGGCTGTCCTTTGCCACAACCTTGTTCTTCACTAATAGATGGATGGCTTAGAAAAGTCACAATAGAAGAAATAGATGTGTGGTGAGGAAGTGTATGAGAGCCAATAAGAGCCTCATGGGGCATAGGAGGAAATGGGGTGTGCCTGGGCTGCCACACAGCAACAGCTCAGAGCTATACCATATGGCAGGTGGGGCAGGGCTCAACCAGGAACCACCCGGGGACTCTAGCCCCAGGCCAGGATTGCAACTGCTCTGCATGATGCCATGCCCTGAACCCTCTGGAAGTCATGGTTCTATTGAGGCCTCAATCAATTTTCTATCTGGGTACAGTGAGAAGCCTGCTATTACCTCTCTGATTAAAACTCATAGACTACAAAGGAGCTGACTTCCAAGAGATCAGTACACTCCTGCAAGTTCAGCACTCAGGATGATGTGGTTGGGTTGTGACATAGAGAGCATAGGTTACATAAAGTCCATCTGAAATGCCCTTACAGAAAGAAAGGATTGTTAGGTGAGGCCGTGGAGTTAAGGTATATTAGTGTTTTATTTGTTGATTCAGGGTCTCATGTCTCCCACGCTGTCCTCACATGAGCTTTGAAGGGTCACCTTGAGCTTAGATCGTCCTGCTTCTGCTTCACAGAGGCTAAGATTACAAGTGAGGATACCAAGGCCAGTGAGGAGAGCAGTGGTCATTGAACCCAGGACTTGCTACATGCTAGGCAGCTACTCTACCAGCTGAGGTATGTCTAGATCTGTTGACTTTATTGTCCCACTATCCTTTCTCCAACAAGAGGCAGAATCTCACCGTAACTCACCGAGACCTGCATCTGTCCTTCATTGTTGTCTTTGGAGCAGTGTGGAGTGCACCACACTCAGCCTGAGGGCTTCTTCTCTTGGTGGACCCACTATGTTAGATTCCTCTGCCAATGGATCATCACACTGTTGCCCACACCCTGATGGGTGCGTTCTCTATGTGCTTAGTAATCCAGGGGCAGTTTCCTAAAGTTAAGCATGTGGCTTCCATGACTGCACCCTTAACCCAAGGCTCACACTGTAACCAGCCTGCCGGTTCTTCCTTAATGTACTTGAGGAAGGTGACTTTTACTCATTTATGTTCATCTTAAAGAAGTTTCTTGGGAATATTTAATTCCTCATATTGATGAGTGGAGGGTTTTGAGGGAGGAATGAGACATTCCTCAGCATCTTTTAAAAGATTATCTCAGTTCTCAACATGGGAAATGGCGTCGGTCTTCAAATCAAGCAAAGGGGGCACTGGGTTTGGAAGGGGAGGTGCTGATTGGCTTCCTCTGTGTTCCCAGAGAGGATCCTGGAAAGGTAAATTGGCTTCTGGTCAATTCAGGAAACCTAGTTAGCAGGGTGGCAAATGCTGTTCCCCATGACATCAGTGGTCCCATCTCTGCACATTCTATTGTATCATGGAGAGCTCTTGCAATCCCATGATATCACCAGTGTTGTAGCAACACCAACTGCCATTAGGACATTCCTCAGTCCCTAGAGGGTAGAGCATTAGTCACGTTCTCAAGACTGAGGCGTTGCGTATTTGGGAGACAGAATGGAGAAGGTCCAGAGACCAGAGAGAGGCAGAAGGAAGCTGCCTTTATCTTCTGGCAAAGGACCAGTGAGTCATGGGCAGGAAATGGGGAGATTTCCAAAGGAGGTGCACTTGAGGTGGGCTTTCCATTAATGGGGCAGAGGAGCTGGAGCCTCAGAGAAGAAAATAGACATCCATGCTTATCACACTTCCTGAAAGTCAAGGATTCCAGAACATTAGTTTGTCCATCTCCTAAGCCAGAGGTAAGCCAATTTAGCTCTTACCTTTGCTGTGGTTTGGGGTGTAATGTTGGGGCAGAAAGAGACCAGCAGGAGGCAGGGATGGACTAATGTATCCTCATCTTAGGGTAGGGATCACTACACTACACCTGTAGTAGTTGCCTTTAGGTTCAGTGCCTGTCTAACACTGAATATGGAGATAAATGTGCTCCTGGCCAAGACCTTTCATCCACAGAGTGCTCAGCAGTCTGCTCGGCAGAATTCCTCTGACCTCCTTTCCCTGACAGTGACCCCTTAGGGTTCTGAATCAGCAGTTGAGGATGGCAGTTAGATCAAAGGGTGACCAAACTTCTATCAGAGTTATGGGACCAGGGCAGAGAATGGCTACTGATTGTCAGCTTCAATGATCTGAGCTGTCAATGAGGTGACTTTGTGAGTCTCTTGACCATGATGGAGCCCTGCATGACTTTCTAATCCACAGTCATGGGCCTAGAGTGACCAGCAATGAGACCCCGGCTCCTCACAACACCCGAGTGCTTGTAAACTCTGCCATTTTTCTCCTGGCTTCTGAAATCACAGGCAGGGTTCAGGGCTCTGGACCATGCTGCATCATGTTCTATAAATACGCCTGAAGAGGTGGTCTCTGTATTCACCTAAAGAATTTTTAGGGAGGCCAAGAAAACCCCTGGATGCTTACATAGCCACATCTCTAGGGTGATGGGAGAGTTGAGATCCACAAAGGGGTACATATTGGTTGTCACTGCGTTTCAGACATGGTTTTCAGTTTGGGCCTCAGGGTGTCTGTCCATATCCTATGCCTTTTTGTTATACAGTTTTACTTGTTTTCTACCTACACACAGAAACCTCTACGGAACCAGCATCCGACCCAATGCTCCTAAGCAAGAGGCAGGTAAAGAAGGAATAGGAGAGGCTGACCACAGAGCTGCAACTGATGACCAGGGAAAGAAATGACCTGAAAGACTGGCTGATGATCCTCACTGAAGGAACCCTGGACCATAGGTATCCATTGTTTCAAACTTCATGGGGCTGTAGGTAATGTCACCCTCACCTTCTTCCTTTGAACTCTTGGTTTCTAGGAGCCTGCACCAAACTTCATGTCCTAAATTCTTCTCAGGGGACAGGCAGACCTGAGTGTCAGAGGCCATGAGATGTGGTCTCTAACTTTTCCGCTCTCTCCTAATGAAAGCCAGGGTCTCTGGTCTCAGTCACACAATTCAGGGATTGAGGCAAGTAATGTGTACTTCCTAGCATGTATTTGCATAGGACCTGAGTTGCAAAGGTGGCTTGCATGAGCTACTACTACCTGCTGTTAGTTTGTGGGGAGTCTCTACTTTCCTGGCATGTGATTGGGTGCCTGAAGCCCCTGGTAGCAGCTGGAGGGGCCTGGTTTGACTTGGGACTTCTCAGTGTGTAACTGGAAGTGCTGGGGCTCATCACAACTTCTCTCTAGTTTTATCCTTTATACTCTTAGACAATAGGGCTCCGTGCATCTCTTTAGCATCCAATGGGTGATGTTCTCTCTCTGTGTGTCTCTGTAGCTCCCCTTATTCTCTCTTTCTCTCACTCTCTCATGTGGATATGTGTGTACACACACACATTTAGAGGTTTGTGTGTCCCTAAACTCTGTGATCCAGGGTTTTGTGGTGGTTTCTCATGATGTCCTTCTCCCACTTTCTAGAAGTTTCCAGGGCTGAGCTCTGGGAGCCGCACTTAATGCAGGACTGCTTTTGTCCCACATGCTCACCTTGGTGGCACCTAGGAATCCCTAGGGGCATTTATATCACTGCCCTGCTCTTAGGACCCAAACCCAGAATGATGTGCTCTAACTGTTCAGGGATCGTCAACCAGGACCCAGCATCAGTGTTCTGAAGCAGGAGAGAGGTCATTGCAATGTCTGCTGTAGGGAGACATGTGACAGAGACTCCTTGTAGCATAGAGAGCTAGACTGACCATCTAGTCCTATTGAGTGAGCTCATACAATCAGAGCACCCTCTATCTCAAGTGGAGCCTCGGCTGTCCTGGGGCCAGAATAACAAGTTTAAAAGCACCAGTAGGTCCCAGGACATAGGGAACAGAATCTTACATTCACTGGGCTATGGTAGATCAGGATACAACTTCTGTTACCATGATCCTTGAAGCTTATGTTCATGAGACCTTTTCTCCCATTTTCAAGTCCCTACGAGAACCACAAGCCAAATGCTGTGTATGAAAAGGTAAAGTCGGATCATAAACAGATCATGATGGAGCTAAACAATTTTGAGAATGAGAACACCGAAACCTTAGAGAATTTCAAGGAGCTGAGCAAGGAGACAGTCTTCTATCGGTAAGTGTCCATCTGGACATGGATCACAAAACTTGTGGAGTGGTCTTCTCTGAATTCTTTTCCTCTGAATGAAGTGTCCAAAACTGGTTCTAGACTTTTTGCTTCTTCGAAAGCAGCTCTTGGACTTGTGTCTCATGGACTTAGTTTTGCTAAGTGTGAAAGAGACTATTAGTCCCTGACACCATTGTCCTAGGGCCTCAGGAGCCTGTAGATAGAAAAGGTATTTACACTCTGAGGGGAATGCCAGGCAGCCTTGAACTTCTGGAGCTCAGGCCCATTCTTTACAGGTCTGGGGGCTGAGGAACCTGTAGATAGAATATACTCACCTTGGGTCTCTTGTCTTCCCTTGGAGAGTGTTTGTCCACTACATGCTGATGTTTACCCATTACCATAGACAGTTAGGCCAGCTGGGGAACTCCTCCTTCTACTGAACAGAAATGGATCCTTTTAGGTTTTGGGGTTTTCAATAGTAGTTTGATAATTTTTGGCATTACTGTTCTCTCATTTGGGTTCCGGAGTGTAGCTGTCATGACTCTATCAGACTCTTAGCTACCTATTCCAGGAAACACGAGGTCTTTTGGGGTGCTGGTCCCAGGAAAGCAGGGGTAGCAGGAGGAGGCTGGCAGGGCCTTACTATGCAGAGTGTGTCTGCAGGGATCTGCACAGCCGACTACTGATGGAAAGGACTCAGCTAAAGAAGAAGGTGGACCAGCTGAGGCAGGAGGAAAGGAAATTGCAGAATGATTGGACTGTGCTGAAGTATCACCTGGAGGATTTGAAATTGATCCATAATGACCAAGAAGAAGAGATCAGTTACCTCAAAAAGCAGCAACAACAGGTAGGGGCAGGCAACAAGTCATGCTAAGCTCTGGCACCATTTGTCCATTTGGCTGCCTCTCTCCCCATCCAACCACCAGTGTTTAACCCACCAGCTTACTCATCCATCCTCCCTTCCAGCCCCCACCTCATATGATCCAGGCATGGCCTTCAGTGTGCATGCACAAGGACCTCTGGGAAGTTTGTGTCTTATGGAAAACTGAAATATGGGCAAGCCTTCCTTGCTGCTCTGCTCGAAGCTGCAATTCAGTGAAGGAGATGGGTCAATAATATATCACACACATACATGTATTTATGATTGGTAGAATTCTAGGCACAGAGCTTAGAGTGAGTGAGTCCTTGGTCCTGCAGCTTTTTTGTTTGGCAGGGATCATGTGAGATCGCAGGTGGGAAGCAGTTCACAAGGTGGAGATCCCTGTGCCGGTGCTAAAAGAGTGCTGTGGGCCTGTGGGCTTCTCTTTTCTGCCTGCATCCACTGTGTTCTCTTTGCTTTCTCTGAATTCTTGGTTCACAGTGACCAGAACCCTGAGTAGCAGCTTGTCAGCCCTGTTTTCTGGGAGTGGTGCTAGACTGTTCTCCCATCCAGACTATAATGTGTGGTTGATTGAATGATCATCTCGGGACTTTTGACAAGCTGGTGCTGGAAGGTGGGAGATTTGGGCCTAAGCAGAAGAATTTCTCTTATCAGCTCAATATGGTCTGTCTAAGCAAATCACTTTTCCCACAACAATTTTAGTCCCCAAGCAATTATGGCTGAGCTGTGAGACTTTTCGGAAAGAACTGGTGTGGTTATTCTAAACTCAACTGTTCATCTACCATGATGTTTCTTTCTGCGACCTCCCTTTCTCCGTATTTCCCTTTCTTTAACACTCACTCCTTGTGGATTTTGAGTGTGACTGCACACATGTGTGTTTGTATATGTGTGTTTGTGCGTGAGTGTGAGTGTAGTGTAAGGATGTGGGTTTTGTGATGCATCAAACGTGTGCATTTTCTGGTGCAGACCACTGTGTTTCTGTCAGTCTGTACCAGAAACCTGGGTTTCTTACTTCCCCAGATGCTTTTGTTTAGCCTGCCTAGCTGACCAGAAAGTTTATGTGATCCTTTCTCTGTGCTTAGATTTGTATGACTGCCTATAACCCTCAACAAAGAACACAATTTTCTCATGAACAGGAGCTCAAGAGATTGGAAGAAAGCTTTCAGTTCCTGCAGAAGCAAAGGGAAATGATCACGCAGGAAAAGCACTTGGTCAAAAAGCTGCAGCATCAGTTTCAGGTCTCTGATGAGGTAGGAGCCCAGACTGGGAAGAGGAATGTAGAGCCAAGGGGGCTCCCATGGACTTGGGGTCAATATAAATTCTGTCCATCTGTGAGGCTCCCAGATAGAGCCAGGGAAAGAAGACCTCAGAGAATTGAGTTGGTCCAGTCAACAAGAAATTCTGTTCAGTATATATTGTGTTTGATACTCAGTGTGTCTGTAGAATTTAGTCTCTTTTTCTCCCTTCTGAACACTGAATTCTTAGAAGGGTTTCACTGAACTCACAGAGAGCTGCCTGTTTCAGCCTTCCAAGACATTGGGTTTAAAGGTGTGCACCACAGGGCCTGGTAGAATTCGTGTTTTTATTTAGAAAAATCCCATGTAGATAAGAGATTCCATCTTTAACACTGCTCTCTATAACATTTGCCCATTTCCTGTGAAAAGTGCTCTCTGGATAGAATTGGTTAAGGACTTCCCAGGATGAACCCAGGCAGATGATTCAGCTGTAGGGAAGATCAGAACTTTCTTGGGTGTGTTCTGTAACCGACTCCTAAAGCCAGGATCAGATTCCTAGCCCTAGTCCCAAGGAAAGCACCAGTTTCTACTTGGTCCTAGAGCCCTGACAGGGACAATGTTTTCAGGCACATGTCTCAGGAAATGCTGCTCTAGCACAACAGGATCTGTCTTGCATGTTTTTCAAGTTCAAGGTTCCTTCTGGGCATGAGGACTGAGCTAGCCTCACGCCCTTGTGCAGGGACCTAAGCTGCAGGCAGTTTAAGGCTATCTATAAAATGATGAATAACTCATGTACAATTCGTGTATTTCTCATGTGCTGTTGACTATAGTATCAATATGCTGTTGCTGTTTACAAAATGATATCCCTGAATTATAGGAGAATACCCTATTCTTTCTAGTAGAATGGACACCAACAGTGTTTATTTGAAATTATGACTTGTGTTTAGGCCCATCTACTCTGGGATCTTATTCCTTGTGAGTACCAACAATGACATCAGTCAAAAGATTACATTCATTGTCCAGCAGAGCTGAGGTGAATTGAGGGAGCATCTTCACAGCTAATGTGGTAGGTCCTCACCAGCCTGTGTTTTAACTGCTTTCCTCTTCAAGGTCCAAAACTCTACAGACTCATCTGTAACAGGCCACAGTCCAGGATGAGAGCCACCTGCAGAAGGATCTCCAGCATGAACCACGTGTTGAGCCCCATCCCCAGCAATACTGAATTCTAAGGACGCATATTATTCTTCAATTTTGGTTACCCTTGTGGAATATGTTCCGATTTTCCCTAGCCAGTGACCCAGCATGGCTCCTTCTGGGCCTAGATTCCTT
>LOEQ01000415.1:367121-379938 GCA_001685075.1 Bramus lutescens | reverse complement strand
CAATGAGCGGCCGCGGTTCAGAGCCGTGCCCATATAAGGAAGGCACTGGCGAAGGTGCCCCGACTAGGAAAACATGAGGAGTAGGCTTGAAGTGACGAGCAGGATGGAAACAGCCCGTGTAAGGGAGTAGGGACAAATTCCCACAGTCCAGTATTGCCGAATGGAGAACCCGGCGGGGACACCGACCGCCACACTCAAGGCGAGGAGAACTATCCAACGTTCCCTTGAAACAGGAGCCCTGATGGACGCTAGAGATTTAAAGGGCCACGCGGCCGGGGACTCGCTGACTCGGGCAGAAAGCGTAGGGGAGAAAGGTCCGAGAACCTGGCTTTGCTTAGCAGTGTGGCGATGGAAAGATTTCTCGGTGGGACACCCGGAGTCTTAGTCACCTAGCCTTTAAAACAAACAGGCAAGTTGGGCGTGACACACCACACCTCTGTAATTCCAATAGGCTGGGAGGCTGAGGCAGGAAGTTTTTTAAGCCAACCTGGGCTATATAGTGTCGCACTGTCGTAAAATAAAAATAAAATCATACAAAAACGGAAGAATAAGCAAAACAACAGCAACAACAAATTTCCCCAAATCCACAAACAAACGAGGGGCTGGAGGGATGGCTCAGCGGTTAAGAGCACTGGCTGCTGGTGCAGAGGACTTGGGTTCGGTTCCAGCACCCGCTGGGCAGCCTGTAAGTCCAGTTCCAGACTTGGCATCCTCTTTTGACAGCTGCGGGCACTGCATGCAGACATACATGCAGGCAAAACACCTACGTATTAAAAAGGGTGGGGGGAAAGCTATCATTTAGGAAACAGAGCTAGGAGGATCAGGAGTTCAGCCCCATCAGACCTTGTTTCAAAAGCCAAATTCAAAACCAAAGAACAAAGGCTAACCCTGTACTGGTCCCTGGTCCCCACAGTCACTGACTTGACAATCAAGGCTAAGGCTTGGGAACCTGTCCAGTCTCCTACGAGGCTCTTCAAACCTCTACACTCACTACAGGAAACACCTTGCGTTGTTTCTGGCCTATGCCAGGCTGATTCAAGAAAAACCCAAAGGTGGCTTTCAGGGTAGTGCAGGTGGCTGGAGAGATGGTTCAGCGGGTAAGGACATTATGTCTGTTTTTTACAAGAGCCAAGAGCTTCACAAATCTACAACTTTAAGGAGTTATTTTTACTACTTTTAAAGTGTGTGTGTGTCTGACTGTGTATGTGCATCTGAGTGCAGGCATCCATAGTCCAGTTGAGGGCGCTGGAGTTACAGGTACTGTGAGCCACTTGATGTGTTGGGAATTTAGGTCCTCTGGAAGAGCAGCAAATGCTCTTAATCGCTAAACCATTTCTCCAACCCTATAATCCACAATTTTAATGGAAACCACAAACATGCCTATCACAGATTACCTGAGAAAGTGAAGCTGATAGGACAGCCACACACTCTGCACCCTTATTAAGTGCCCCCAATAATTAGAGAATGCACATTCCCATACCCTGATACACAGAGTTGTCTGCAAAACCTTGCCCTTGACATGCACAGAGGTCCTCCTGCAGGCTGGTCCTGGATGCATAGGATACAGAGATGACATTGGGCTCACCAGAAATTATTGCTCAGAGGAAAGACATCCACTCACATTATGCAGTTAGTGGCACAGAACTTAAAACGAACTCATTTAATTACCCCATCTTCTCTCTCTAGGGTCTTACTCTGTAGTCCAGCCTGGCCTCAGCCTATTGAGCACTAGAAGCCCAAGCATGCTCCACAACCAGTGTGTCTCATTTTTACATCTTTACGTCATATGAATGTGTTTGTGTGGGAGTAAGTGTGCTTGGAAATGCACATGAGTGTGTGTGGTGGACAGAGATCAACACCAGGTGTCTTAATCACTCAGCATATGCCTCTTCCCCCACCCCGAAACAAGGTTTCTCTGTGTACACTGGCTGTCATCGAACTCAGAGATTCTCCTGCTTCTCGACTGCTGGGATTAAAGGCATGTGCCACCACCATCACCATGGGCTGCACATGGCTTTTGAGGCAGGATCTCTCACTGAAACCCAAGCTCAGTAGTAGCTTTATTAGGTTGCCAATGTGACGCGAGTAAAAATGTCTCTGCCTGCCATCCTTCCAGTATTGTGGTTACAGATGCACATAGCCATGTCTGGCTTCTTAGGTGGGTGCTGGGGATCTGAACCCAGGTCCTCAGGCTTGCAGAGCAGGCACTTTACCTGCTAAGCCATCTCCCCACACTGTGTTCGTTCTTTTTCTTTCTTTCTTTTTAAAATGGATCTAAGACCAATTTTAAACTCTGCGTATGTGTGTCTGTATGTGGGTATGTGCACAGGTAAGGGTGCCTAAGGAGGTCAAAAGAGGGTGTCAGATCTCCTGGAGCTAGAGTTAGAGACGGCTATGGACCACCTGACATGGGTGCTGGAAACCAAACTCAGGTCCTCTGCAAGAACAAGTGCTCTTAATGCTGAGCTGCCTCTTGAGCCCAGCCCATCCATGTCTTATTTTCCTGTTGTGTCAAAGACTAGGAAGGAAATTCAGGCAGACAAAGTAGGCAGCAGCCTCTGCTCTTCAGACTGCTCACACTCTCTGGGCACTGGATGGTATCACTCAGTCCTCAAGGTCATCACACTCACTGTTCCCTGTCACCTACCCCCAAGGCTTACCCTTTACCTCTTTCAGGACTGGCTCAGAAGTCACCTCTGGGAAGCCTTTGATCCAAGTCCACAGCTTCTGCTCAACACTCAATCCTCATTGGTTTTTCTCCTTCCTGTCTGTCACTATCCATGGTACTAAACACTTATAAAGTGTGCTGTCCGCCTCTCCTTATTAAAATGAAAGCTTAAGGGCTGACGTTTCCCTTTGTTTCATTATATAGCATAAGCTCATCTCAAACTGGAGGTGCTCCTGACTCAGTTTCCTCAAGACTGGAATGACAGACATTCACTACCATAGCTGGCTTGGATGGCATGCAGCTTTCTTTCCCTAGTGCTTGCCTTCTTGAAGCATGGCATCAAGTGCCAGCCCCTGGGAACAAGCAAGAAACACAGGTTCTAGGTCCTTACCTCAGGGTGGTTGACTCCAGCTGTGCATTTCACTGACCAGCCCAGGTCACCATGTGCAATGCATTGTCTGGATAAGTGGACAGCCTGGTTGCTGGCCAGCTTTTACGTGTCTACTGCTGGAGACATCTGAATAGCTGGTCACTCCAACCAGCTGCCCTGAAAAATCCCATCCACCTCCTCAGGGGCCTTCCCAGGCTAGCCTTGACCTTTTCCTCATCACCATCCTGCTTCTAACACCTGTCCCCTTCACTGCTCAATGGCAGTGGGCTGGGTAGATGAGAGGCCCTCTCCCCTCCAGCTTGTGACTGGGATCTTTCCTTGCAGCTATCATGGATCTGTGAGTAGCTCACTGGACGCCTCAGGGTCTGCAAGCAGCTTACCCATGCCCCTCCCCCGTCCTGCTTTTGGCCTGCGTGTCAGCCTCTCCTCTCTCCCTCTGAGGTTCAGCTACCACACCATCCTCAGTCTAGTCCTACAATGTTAAGACTTGAGGTGTGGAGGGATAACCAGCTTTTTTGGTGCCCTTTAGGTGGGGAAACAGGGACACAGGGAGGCCACCTAACCTGGTTTCTGTCTGCTTCCAGGATCTCTAGATGCCGGAAGGTTTGGCTAGCTCTGCCCTGAAGATTATTAGTCAGAAACAACTTCGAAGCCAGCCTGATGGCCCCATCTATAATTCCAGCTCTCTGGGAGGCTGAGAGAGGAGGATCACAAGTTCAAAGCCAGGCTGGGCAACTACTGGGGCAACTTGTCTCCTAAAGAAGGTGAGGGTGTGGCTCAGCAGTACAGCACATGGCTAGAATCCACCAATGTGTGGCTCAGTGCTAGAATGTTTACCTAGCAGACAGAAGATCCTGAATTCCATCCCCATAACAGAAATAAATAAGTAAAGAAGGGTCCTGGAGAGATGGCTCAGCAGTTAAGAGCATTGGCTGCTCTTGAAAAGGATCCAAGCTCAGTTCCCAACACCCACAATGGGTGGCTCACAACTGTCCTTGGGTCCAATTCCCGAGGGTCTGGTGCCCTCTTCTGGTCTCTATAGGCACCAGGCATATGCACAGTGCACATGCATATATGCAGACAAAAAACCCAACCCCCCCAAACAAATAAAAAACCCCAAAATCCACTCATATACATAAAATATTTGTTATTGTTTTTGAGACAGAGTCTCCCTCTGCAACCCAAGCTAGCCTGAAAGTCACTATGAGAGTTCAGGCTGTGTTGGAACTTCAAGCAATCCCCTTACCTCAGCCGCCTCACTGCTGGGATCACAGGTGTATATATATCATCATACCAGAGCGGTCCTCTTTAGTTCACATTCTGAAATGACACTGATCTCCAGGAAACACGAAAAACAAACCAGAAAACTTGCCCCTTACTGCAGGATCCTGAGCCTTTCTTATTCATTTAACAGAGAGGTGGCTCCATGGTTAAGAGCACTGGTTGCTCTTGCAGAGAACCCAGGTTTAGTTCCCAGCACCCACTTGGTAGTTCATAACTGCCTGCAATTCCAGTTCCAGAGGATCCAGTGTCCTCTTCTGGCCTCTCAGGGCACAACACACATATAGTGTGCAGGCATACACAAAGGTAAAACATCTATACACATTATAATCCCAACACTTGTGAAGCAGAGACAGGCGGATCTCTGTGAGTTCAAGGCCAGCCTGGTCTATACAAGAGCTAGTTCCAGGACAGGCTCCAAAGCTACAGAGAAATCCTGTCTCAAAAAAACAAAAACAAAACAAAAAACTAAGGCTGGGCATGGTGGCGCTTATCTTTAATCCCAGCACTTGGGAGGCAGAGGCAAATGGATCTTTGTGAGTTTGAGGTCAGCCTGGTCTACAGCTAGAGTTGTTATACACAGAAACCCTACCTCAAAACAAACAAAACAACAAAAACATATTGTAGCCAGGTGTGGTGGTGCATCCTTTAATCCTGGCACTTTGGGCCAGACAGAGGCAGGCATATCTCTGTGAATTTGAGGCTAGCTTGATCTACACAGTGAATCCAGGCCAGCCAGAGCTATACAGTGAGATCCTGTCCAAAAGAAACCTACACTGTGACAGGTGTAGTTCCAGGCACTGAAGACACAAGGAACAGGAGACAGAAATCCCTGTCCTCAGGGGCTGACGTACTAATTGGATAAAGGGAAAATAAACACAATGGCAGTTTTCAGGTAGAAATAAACACACAGGCGAGGGAGGGGGCTGGGCTGGTTGGAGGGTGAGCTTATGATCTCAAATTGAGCAGTGAGTGAGGCTGTAAGGAGGCCATATCCTCTTCCACATGAAGGGACACACCACAGGAAACTTCAGCAAAGCCACCACAGCTAGTAACATGCCGTCACAAATGGAATACAACAAAGTTGACAGTGACTTTAGAGGCAGATGTGATATCGGATGCCTGAAAACTCAACATTCTGGAAGCCAAAGCAAGAAGATCCTGGAGAGCTCAAGGCCAATCAGGATACAGAGTAAAACCCTGTCTTAAAACAACAGGGAAGGGGGGCTAAAGAGATGGCTTAGTGGTTAAGAGCACTAACTGTTCTTCCAGAGGATCTGGGTTCAATTCCCAGCACCCACATGGCAGCTCACAGCTGTCTGTGACTCCACTACTTGACACCCTCACACAGACATGAATGCAGCAAATACCAATGCACATAAAGTGAGAATAAGCTTTAAAAAAAAAAAGTCAGGGAAGGGTCAGGGTGGGAGAGCTGGCTTAGAGGTTAAGAGCACTGGTTGCTCATGCAGAGGACCAAGGTTCAATTCCCAGCACCCACAAAGGCATCTCACAACCATTTTTAACTCCAGTTCCAGTAGACTGCATACCCTCTTCTGACCTCTGCAAGCACTGCCTAGACATGGTATAGACATACACAAATGCAGGTCAACATGCAAAACACTTAAGTACAAATAAATAATGGTAGCTTAGTCTATAAAGTGCTTGACAGACAGGCATGAGTTTTGGCAGAGGCTGCTAGTTCGTTTCCCAACTGCCCTGACTCATAATAATCACACAGAAACTATATTGTTTGCAATACTGTTTGGCCAATAGCTTAAGCGTATTTTTAGCTAGCTCTTATATCTTAAACTAACCCATCTCCATTAATCTGTGCATCACCACAAGGTTGTGGCCTACTGGTAAAGTTTCAACAGGCTAAGGTGCAAGCCTCTGTCTCCCGTGGCAGCTACATGACTTCTCGCTCACTCTGCGTACTCTCTCCTCTATCTGCTTGGAACTCCCACCTTGCCCTATTCTGCTAAGCCACTGGCTGAAACAGCTTTATTCATTAATGAATAAAAGCAAAACATAGACAGAAGGACTTCCCACACCACACAAGGACCTGGACTTCATCCCCACCACATGTAAAAAGAAGTAGGGCATGGTGGGATTTTTTGTAACCCCGCCACTGCAGGTACAGAGATATGCTTGCTGGCACATACACGTACACAAACACACAGATACACACAAATGTGCTATGAGAAAGCCTCAGACACGCACAGGCTGAAATTCAATGTAAGATTTTTTTTTTTTTAAGCCAAAAGAGCATAGTACCTGGAGTCTCTGATCCCTGCTCTTGGGACGCAGAGGCAGGAGAATCAATGTCATCCTCACTACACAGTGAGTTCAGCCCCAGCCTGAACTACATTAGATCCTATCTTAGAAGAAGAAATATTAAAAAAAAAAAGCAATCACTATGTGTGGCAGCACAGACTTATAATTCTAGCACAGTAGTGGCTAGGACAGGATGGCCAAAAGTTTGGGGACAGCCTATGCTACATAATGAGACCCTATTTCAGAAAACACACACAATCTCAACACTCACTCAGCAGAGGCAAGCAGATCTCTATGAGTCCTGGGCTAGCCTGGTGTACTTACATACTGAGTCTCAGAGCACTGAAGCTATGAAGTTAGAATGTACCTCACAAAACAAATGGAAACAAAGGGGGGGAAAGGCAAAATAATTTGGAAATGTCACTTGTTTTTCTAAGACGAACAAATGGAGGGTATGGGGGAAAAAGTGTCAGCTCACCCAGCTGTAACACACAGGGACAGGGACAAGTGAGAGATGTTCACTTTACCCCAAACCAATAGGTGTTCAGATAATTTATGAAAAAGTGGAGAGGCCAGGCGGTGGTGGCGCACACCTTTAATCCCAGCACTCAGGAGGCAGAGGCAGGTGAATCTCTGTGGGTTCAAGGCCAGCCTGGTCTACAGTTGAGTTCCAGGACAGAGGTACAGAGAGAAACCCTATCTTGAAAACAACAACAACAAAAAAAAGAGCAGAGAGACAATGCCAAAAGTTCTCAGGGTAGGGTTTGGGTGGGTGGAGAGGACACACATCCATAGGGCGTGACAGCGATGCAAGGGCCAGGCACGAGCACAGGGTGACACTGACAGCATCAGAGGAACTGAAACCTTAAAACTGCACATAAAGCATAAAGCCCCTGGTGCTGAGAACAGTGCCCTGGCAGTATGAAAACAGGGAGCTCTGGAGGGCGGAGGCCAGTCTGCCAACCATCCTCTGGCACCTAGTGGAGGATCTGGCCACTTACGGAGTGAATCCCAAGTCAGCAAGGTAATTCATGGGTATAGGCCCTTGCCGCCAAGCTGACCAATCTGACTTCTATCCTCAGAATGCACTCAGTAGAAGGAGAAAACCCATGCCCGCTGACTTCCACTTCCGATAGTACACACTATAAGTATAGACATAAATTTTTAAGTGAACTCCCATCTTTTTCAGATGGTAATCTTCCTCTCCCCTCCTACCTCCCTTTTCCTTCCTTTCTTTCTAGATCACATGGAGCCCAGGCTAGCCTCCCACTTCAGCTCTTCCCACTTCCACATCAGTTGTGCCATCACGAGCTGAAATGTATTTTCTTGAAAGAATGAAAACCCCAAGTTGTCATACTTATTGAGAGCAAAATGCAACAGGCATTTTAAACACAGGGCCTTATTGTCAGTTCCTTAGGGGGATATCATGGGCTGAGTATGGTCCCATTTTATATATTAAAAAAATGGAGGCCAGGCATGGGGAACCATGCCTTTAATCCTCACTCTTGGGAGGCAGAGACAGGCGAATCTCTGTGAGTTTGAGACCAGCCTGGTCTATATGAAGTTTCAGAACAGCCAAGGCTACATAGAGAGACCCTGTCTTAAAAAAAGAAAGAAAACTGAGACCAAGAGTGGGAATGAAGCTTAGCCAAAGTCACGGCATGCCACTTGGCTCCAGCAGACACCAGAGCTTTTAGCCATAAGTTATACTATCAGTCACTTAGTTTATAAACTAAAGGCTCCAAGCAAATGACCCATGTTTGGGCTACTAAGACAGCTGAACAGTGCTTGCTCCTCTTCTGAGGTTGTGGGTTCAGTTCCTAGCACCCACATTAGGCAGCCCACAATCACCTGTAACTCTAGCTCCTGAGCATCCAACTGCCCTCTTCTGGGGCACAAGTACACCACCCCCCATAACATACACATAAATAAAAAAATAAAAATTAAAAAATAAAAATCCCAAATGGTTTCAAAGTGAATTACAAAGTTGCTAAACTCCTTAAAGAAGCCCCATTCCTGCCATGACTAAAATGTTAAAAGCATACCCACACCACCACCAACAATGACAAGAAAATAAAAAATCAAATCAAATCAAACAAAACCCTAACTCAGTTGTCAGCAGTATTTCTAACTCACTGGAAGACTTGGGAATTGGGCCAGACTGGGCAAATGAATTATTAATATTTAGCTGGAGACAGATAGAGTTTCTGATCACCTTTCTAGGAGTCTTGCTTAGACTTAGAAACCCAGGAATAGGTGGAACTAGAAATATCAGGAAAGGGGGAGGGGGCAACTTGAGAGCCCAATGTGCCCTCACTGGTTCCTCTATCATCTCCTTTTTGGTTTGTTTTCTTTTGTTTTGTTTTTGAGACAGGGTTTCTCTGTGTAACAGCCAGGGCTGTCCTGGAACTCACTCTGTAAACCAGGATGGCCTTGAGCTCACAGAGATCCACCTGTCTCTGCTTCCCGAATGCGTGTACCACCACTGTCCAGTCCCTCACCTATTTTCTTTATCTGATGTTTCCCATTTGTTTTAAAAACAAAAACATGGGCCAGTGATGCAGCTCAGTAAGTAGAGTGATTGCCTAATGTGCACAAAGTCTTGGGTTGGATCCCTAGTACAGCATAAATCAGGCATGGTTGTACACACCTATAATTCCAGAAATCAGGATGTGGGGCAGGAGGATCAGAAGTTCAAGTCCATCCTCAGCTACACAGAGAGTTTGATGCTAGCCTGGAATACATGAGACCCTCAAAACAACAACAAATAGTATCTGGGCTGGGGTGGTAATCCCAGCATTCTGGATGCTGAGGCAAGAAGATCAATAGAGGCCAGCCTGAGCTACACAGTGAGTCTCAAGACAACAAATGTGTACTGTGTACTTACTCTAAGCACTTCCCAAACATTAGCTCCCTAAACTCTCCAGCCTACCTAGCTTATTGGTCTCATTTAATAGCTACATAGAGTCCTAAGATTTGTCCCAGGTCACAAAAAAGGATTCAATTCTGTATGACAGCTGCTCTGGCCAGTGTCTCTATTCTCCATATCTTACTTCACTATAAGCAGAGGGGACTGGATTAAAGCAACCAAAGCAGATTTTGACCTGGACAGTAATTCTAGATTTACCATTTAATGCTGGCTGACAACAAGAAAGTTGCTTAAACTCTCTGTGCCCCTGCTTCTTTTCTATAAAATGGAGCACCTACACCTGAATCCATTTAAGTTAATACAAACAGCTAAAACCAAGATCGGGCATTTTGGAAAAATTGGCAGTAAGAGGTGGGGATGGAGGTGACTACTGTCAGGTTTTGAGAAAATGTCTGAGGGCTGGACTGAAAAGTAGGGACTCTATTAGCAAGCAACTCTAACCCAGTCAACATTCCTTGGATGGGAGCTTCCCACTGATAGCTCTGAGGCTGGAACTTAACTTTCCTACCAAAAGTATCGATTTTTACGGAGCCTCCCTTTAGCTATTTTCACAGTGCCCTTCTTGTTCTCATCCTGAGATAAGGGCACAGAGGCTTAGAGAGACTTGCCTAGGTCACAAAGGAGGGGCAGAATAAGGAATCTGAAGGCTAGATGGCCCACACAAGCCACTATTCGATGCCACCGGGGCTGGAAGGATGCTAAAGGTGGTCTCTACGGACCCCTTCTGGCCATATCAGCCCAGAGTTACGTGACTGTCTAGTTTATCGGGAGTTTCTGGTTAGATTAAGGCAAGATATAGACAGCCACGTTAGTAAACTCACGCACACTACATCGCCTCCTGGTCTTAGAAGCTAACCTTCACCCTCGTTGACTTCAACCTCCCACCTCCTCAACTTGCCTTGCAACCCCACCTGGCTGTCAGAGAACTCAACCTAACTGCATCCGCGGTTAGCGTCTCCCTTCACTCTTCTAACCCCGACTCCCATGCCTTTCCATGTACACCACGCTAACTAACCTCTCTCGAAATTACCCACTTCAGGGTCTCTTGCCTAGATGTCCAGCCAGGACTCCCAACTCGGAGTCTCACTCCCCCAGCTCCGAATCCTCCTAATAGTCAATTCCAAAGCTCGACTCTCTCCACCTCCAAGACCCCTCCCTAGCCCCCATTCTTCTACTCCCTCGGGCTCCCGTTCCTCTCAATCCCCACCCACAGCGATCTCCCCACGCCCAGCCCTTTCTTTAGCTTCAGTTTGTTTCCCCTCGAACCTAGGCCCCGAACCCCGCGCCCATACTCTCGAACATCCGCAGGACCCAGCTTGGGGTTCTCACCATCTCCGCGCGCTGCAGCACGCTCGACAACGCGGGCTTCCCCCACTCGCTCCTCTCCAGCCTCCCCTTCCGGGTTCTCGCCCCGAAGCCCTCTGGGAATTGGAGTACAGGCGACCATGGACTACAGCTCCCAACATGCAGCACGGTACCTTGGAGGCGGAGTGGGAAAAAACTAGGCGGGCCGAGAAATAGAACGACTCGAATTACCAGGCGGCAAAGGGCACACGCAGCTGCGCAGGCGCAGACAATTCACCAGCAAGGCTCTCTGGGAAATAGAGTCCAGCTGTCTCCATTTTGGCTCGAGGCCCTTGAAAAGGAAATTAAGGCTACTTGAAAGGAATGTTAGTGAGGGATAGAAAGTTGAGAAAAAAAATTATTGGTTTATTCAACAGTTTATAATATGTTATTTAACAATATTAAATTTTGTTATTAAATATTATATGGTGGTGGCTCATGCCTTTAATCCCAGTACTCGGAAGGAGAGGCAGGTGCATCTCTGTGAGTTCGAGGCCAGCCTGGTCTACAGAGCGAATTCAAACCAGGGCTGTTACACAGAGAAACTCTATCTTAAAAAACAATCAATCAATCAATCAATGAATAAATAAATGAGTTTTCCCAGACTTTCCCTCCCATTCCTCACCTCCATCTCGCACCTCACCACTTTCACCTACTACCACCTCCTAATTCCCAAATGAGAAAAATAAGTTATTGGATCGAGGAGAGCCCTGGCACTATGAGACTGTTTATATCCCAGGTAGATCAGCGCATCCAGAAGAGATGCAGAAAGAGATAGGAGGATTTATGCACCTTGGTTAGGCGCTAGAATAGTATTGTGTAAATAGTTCATGCTTTTTGACCACTTTGGACAACCCTCGTAAGAATTATCCCAAATTACTAAAAGTTAAGGTGACTGTAGATCAAGCCCCTCTGTCCACATCATTACTGGAAAGTACTGTGAGCCGAGAGAGTTTATCTCAGGTACTTGTCATTGCTGGGGGCTAGAAAACGTCTGAAGAGTCCACACAATTCCCGTGTTCGTGTATATGAGAATAATATTTTCTTTATTTGAGTGGGTGTGAAGCCTAGAGGACGACTTTCAGGAGCTGATTTCGCTCCTTCCACTAAGAGTTTCAGGTCGTGAGGATTGGCAGCAGGGGCCTTTACTTACATTATACTGTTTGGGACGACCGTGGTGGGGTGCACCTTTAATCCCACCACTTGGGAGGCAGAGATTGGTATATCTTCGTGAGTTTGAGGCTAGCCTGGTCTACCTACATACTGAGTTATGACACCCTATGTCAAAAAATAAAGATAAACAATAAGCCTGGATAGATTTTTCAGCAGTTAAGAGCATATATCACTCTTGCAGAGAACCTGGATTTGCTTCCAGCACCCACACTGGACCATTAACTGCTGTCTGTAACTCAAGCTCTAGGGGGATCTGATGCCTTTGGGGACACCTGCACTGATATGCACACACCTCCGCCACGCGCGCCCATGTATACATAATATTTAATATACATAATATTAAAAATAACGAATAGTATAGCTTGTAGTCTGATGTGGTGGTGCACTCCTTGCATTCTTGCCCCTGAGGAGGAAGGATCATAAGTACTAAGCAAGCCTGGGTTACGTCGCAAGACCTGACCCACACATAGACACGTAAAAGGTTACTTTGTTTGCATTTACAGGAACTGGCATCTCCTTCAGGTCTACAAAGGCTTATTTCAAGGAAAGCTGGCAAAATTACCAGCCTGAGCAAGGTGCCTGGGCACACCATGGTCTTTAATTAGCCAAGCGCTGAAGGGAAAGGGCGGGACCGGGGCACAGGAGGGCCAGCAGGGGGAGAACTGGCATCTCACTCTTCCGGAGACCTGTCAAGTCCCGCTAGTAGCCAAGGCGAATGGTCAGGGGGCGCGGCAATGCAACGGGGCGTCGCCTG
>LOEQ01000415.1:345131-362081 GCA_001685075.1 Bramus lutescens | reverse complement strand
TGTCCTGGAACTAGCTCTTGTAGACCAGGTTGGCCTTGAACTCACAGAGAGTTCACAGAGATCCGCCTGCCTCTGCCTCCCGAGTGCTGGGATTAAAGGCGTGCGCCACCACTGCCCGGCTAAATCTTTTGTTTTTAAAGGGTTTTTTTTATTATTACATATACAGTGTATGCCTGCAGGCCAGAAGAGGGCACCAGATCTCATTACAGATGGTTGTGAGCCACCATGTGGTTGCTTTGGAAGAGCAGGCAGTGCTCTTAGCCTCTGAGCCATCTCTCCAGTCTTGATATTTTCTTCATTCCTCAATTCAGATGACTAGTGTGTGTGGTCTCTATGTTCACCAACATTTGAAGAAGTGAACTAAGGGTGCTGTCTACTGCAGGAAGCTCTTTAAGTGCTTTTTCATAGATCTCAGAATGGAGATAAAACTCCTTTGTACTGTAATCCTACAGGTCTCTGTTTCACCCAAGATGCCTCCTCCAGTCTTGTCCCATTTGCTTGCTGAGCTCCAGTGCTTGGGTTTTATTTTTCTTAAGTTCCCCTTACTCCTTTATGCCACAGGGCCTTTGCCCTGTGTTTCCTCTGTCTGGAGTATTTTCTGTTTCTTCTCACCCCTTCTCATCTTCTAGACTAGGTTCTTGCCAGATTTAGTTCCAAAGAAAAAGACCTCACTGGTTAGTCTGGAGTTCTAGGTCACAAGCCTCTTATTTTGTAGGTCAAAGCCTGCTATTACAACATTCACAACCAAACAACACCTCTCCTTTACCTGCCATCAGAGCCAGCCTTGATAGGTGTTTGACTTGTACAGTCGGATTCACACAGGGCCTAGTGTTTAAAATGTTTAACGATTGGGTGCTGGGTGGCTGGATTAGTACAGTGCTTGGTATGCAAGGTTAAGGATATGAGATCAGATCTCTAGCACCCACAAATACAAACAAGTGCAGGGGAGATGGAGCTAGGGCCTTGAGATTAGGCCAGGCAGCCTAACTATTTCTGTGAGTTTCAGGTTTACTGAGAGACCCTGTCTCCAAAACTAACACACACACACATAGAATAAAAAGACCTAAATGATGAGTTTAATGATTTGCTTCTTCATCTTGAAGATCTTAATTATTAAGCAAGTGACCCCACGTTTTCATTTGTAGTGTCCCCCTCATTCTGCTCCGAGTTGCTGTTTTATGTTTGTGTAACTGTGGTTGAGATCCTTATACCCTCAGCTCCAGAAGAACTGTTTGCTCTTTATACTCTTGTTCCTGTCCTCACAATTTCTGCCACAGAGTGGATGCTCACTAACTAATTGCTGAATGAATGGATGAAAAAGATATATTTGGTTTTTCGAGACAGGGTTTCTCTGTGTAGCCCTGACTGGCCTGGAACTCACTTTGTAAAACAGGCTAGCCTCAAACTCACAGAGATCCACCTGCCTCTGCTTCCCAAGTACTGGGATTAAAAGCATGCATCACTATCTCCTGTATAACTGCTCATTCTTTAGGGTTTTTTTTGGGAGGTGGGTATTTATTTATTATTTATTTATTTATTTGCTTATTGAGACAAGGTCTCATGTAGCCTTGGTATTAGACCAAAGGTTTGGGGGCAGATGGCATCCTTTAAAGCTAGATGTGATGGCTCATGCCTGGAATGTTAGCACTTGAGAGGCTTGAGGCAATATGATCACATTACCTTGTCTCCAAAAGCTAGGTTTAATTTTAGACGTCTTAACCAAAACTGGCTCTCATCCCCAAACAGGAAGGATAAGAAGAACCACACAAACAAGCTTCGAGAACTGGCCCTGCTGATCCCTGTGACCATGATGACCAGAAACAAGAAGCATACCAAGGTGTGGGGACTAAAGGAGATGAGGCAGGAGGGACGAAGGATGTCAGAGCAATAAGTGCAGGCCTCTCCTGGGAAATCCATGCAGGCTCTCTCAGTGACAGACTTGAAACAGGGGTGGTCTAGCTCTGAGCAGGAATTTCTGGGAGTTCATGATCCCACCAGGAATTTTTTCTTAAGCCAGTTCCTCACCCAAGGTCAACAAGTGCTGTACCACTGAGGTACACCCCAGCCCTGAGGGGTTCTTTCAGGATAAGAGCTGAGGTAGGTGGAGCAGGGGCTGGACACAGCACAGTAAGCACTCATTACTCAAGTATGAGAACCTGCCCAGAACCCACAGAAAGCCATGCATCATGAGGTGTCTTAGTGCATGCTTGTATTGGTCAACCAACCTAGCCTAATCTGCCAGTGACCCAGGTCACATTGAGAGACCCTGTTTCCAAAAATAAAATTTTAAAAAAAATAAGAAAGAAAAAAAAAGAAAAACCCGACAGTGAACAGCCTCTGAGGAATGACACTGAAGATGACCTCTTACCTCTACATGCATGTGCACACTGGCACCCACATGAAAATGCACATATACAGAGAAAGAGGAAAGGGAACTAGAAGAGGAAAAGTAGAAGCAGAGGTCACACAGCAGAGCAGGAGCCTTCCAGGTCTCACAGCTGCTGTTTGAGACTCCTCAGTCTCTCTCAGCCCCAGGTTCTCAGTTAAAAAAAGAAAAGAGTAAGCCGGGCCTGGCGGCACAGGGTTTAAATCCCAGCACTCAGTAGGCAGAGACAGGTGCTCTCTGGGAGTTTAAAGCCAACCCGGTCTATAGAGTGAGTTTAAGGACTTCTAGGGATACACAGAGAAACTCTGTCTCGAAAAACAAACAAACAAAGGAAATATAAGTTCTGTTCCTAAACAGTACTGAAAGACCTGTAGTTTAGCAACAGAGTTCTTGTCTGTCTTGTGCAAGGTTCTAGATTTCATCCTTGAGGGTGGGGGTGAGGTGCACAGGGAAGATAAAAAGTGTGGCCTTGTTATACATGCCTTTCATTCTGGCACCTGGGAGGCTGAGGCAAGAGAACTGCAAGTTCAAGGCCTGTCTGTGCTACAGAGTGAGTTCAAAACAGCATGGACAACTTAGTGAGTCCTTGTTTCAAAATACAAATGTAAAATAGAGGACTGGGGAGGGTAGCTCAGTGGTAGAGGCTTGCCTTGAACACAGAAGGCCTGGGTTCAGAGAGACAAAGAGAGACAGAGAGAGAGAGAGAGTCGGGAGAATTCATTTCTTTTCCTTTGGCAACTTGCAAAGGCCTCATACTGCTCGCAAACTATCAACAAAGTCTCTTCAGGGCTTCTTTGTTCTCATATGGTCTCCCCACCTTTGACCCTCCTGCCTCCCTCTTACAAAGATCCTCATGACTGCACCGGACTCATGTGGGTAATCTCAAGTAATCTCTCCATCTCCAGATCCTTAACTCAGTGACATCTGTAAAGTATCCTTGCCCTATAAGGCAGCCTATTCACAGGCATGGAACTAGGATGTGGCTGCCTTTGGGACTAGGATGTGACTATGGGGAGGATTTTTCTATGTCCTCAAGCAAGTGCATATTTGCTATGTATAGGTACTATCACAGGTTTCTGGGAAACCAGAGAAGAGACAGACACAGTTCTTGCCCTCAAGGAATGAGTCTAGCATTTTATAATGTACAAGATGGTCATCTCCTTTGGAATTATCTCTAGGGCTGTCTACTTTTTATTTATTTATTTATTTATTATGTGTACAATAGTCTGTCTGATTGTGTATGTCTGCAGGCCAGAAGAGGGCACCAGACCTCATTACAGATGGTTGTGAGCCACCATGTGGTTGCCGGGAAATTGAACTCAGGACCTTTGGAAGAGCAGGCAATGCTCTTAAGCACTGAGCNGGCACCAGACCTCATTACAGATGGTTGTGAGCCACCATGTGGTTGCCGGGAAATTGAACTCAGGACCTTTGGAAGAGCAGGCAATGCTCTTAAGCACTGAGCCATCTCTCCAGCCCTGTCTACTTTTTTTTAATCTTTAAATTATTTTAATTTTTTTATATGCACGGATGTTTTCCCTGCATGTGTAACAGTAACAGAAGAAGGTGTTGGATCCCCTGGAGGTGGTTATGAGCCACCCTTGGGTGCTTGGAATCAAACCTGAGCCCTCCAGAAGATCAGCTAGAGCTTTTATCTGATGACCCAACTCTCTTGCTCTAGCTCCCCACCTTTTCTTTTAAGGTAATAGGGGCTTCATACATGCTTTGCAAAGATTCTGCTACTAAGCCATACCTCTGCCCTCTATTTATTTAATTATGTATTAAATAATTGATAATAATTAATTATTAAATAATTATGTATTTGTGATACTGAGCATTAGAACTGGGGCCTTGTGCATACTATATAAATACTCTTCACTGAACTATACTTATTCCTGGGACAAGATCTTACTAAGCTGCTAGCCTGACCTTGAACTCACTCTGTCATCTTGACTGGCCTGAACTTGGAATCCTTTGTGTCTTCCTCCTGAGGCTAGGATTATGGGCCTGGTATCATCAGACCTGGTTTCCTTCTACTTCTGTCTGTTTTGTTTCGTTTTATTAATGTATTTATTTATTTTTGGTTTTTCAAGATAGGGTTTCTCTGTGTCCCTGGATGACCTGGAACTCTCTCTGTAGACCAGGTTGGTCTTGAACTCAGAGATTCATTTACCTCTGCTTCCTGAGTGCTGGAATTAAAGATGTGTAGTACCATGCCTGGCCTACTTCTTTCTGTTTAAAAAAAAATCATTAATGTGTGTGAGAGAGAGAAAGGGGGAAACATGTCTTGGCATGTTTACAGAGGTCAAAGGACAGTTTTTGGGAGTCAGTTTTCTCCTTCACAGAGGAATTTGGGATGGAACTCAGCTCATCAGGCCTGTATACCAAGTACTTTTACCTTCTGACTCATTGGTTTGCCCTCACCAGCCCATTCAGCTGATTTCTCTACCATGTATCCTCTCCTTTGCTCAGGACCCCTGCCCCCTACTCTCTCTGGGCCACTGACTTTCCAATCCAGGGCAAAGGCTCCAAAGGATGACTCTACTCCTAGCATCCAGCCTAGAGCAGATATTGATTGATCACTGTTGCTCCCAGTTTACTGTGAATTCCTCGACTCAGACACCGAATGTTGAATATCTTAAATATGCCTCCATCTTTAAAGTTTTAAGTTATTTATTTGGTGCAAATGTCATGACACAATTGTGGGAGTCAGTTCTCTCCTATGGACTGGAGGGACTGAATGCAGAATGTCGGGCAGGTGCCTTTCCCTGCTAAGCCATCTCACAGACTTACCTTCTTTTTACAGTTTGAGACAGGGTCTTACTATGTAGTCCTACTTGGCTTGGTACTTGCTTTATAGCCCAGAGTGGCCTCAAACTAATAGCAATCCTTAGCGTCTGGTATTGTGATTATAGGCCTATGCCACCACACCTAGCAAGGCTGTGAGAGATGTATGGACATGCTCACTTTTTTTGGGGGGGGGGCTGTTGGAACAGGGATTCTTTGTGTAGCCCTGACTGTCCTGGAACTCCCTGTGTAGACCAGGCTGGCCTCAAACTCAGAGTTCTACCTGTCTCTGCCTCCTGAGTGCTAGAATTAAAGGTGTGGGCCTCCACACCTGGCAATATGCTCACTTAAAAAAAGCTTTCTTATATCTATTTATTCTATTTCATACGTATGTATGTATGTATGTTTTGACTGAATGCATGTATGTATACCACGTGTGTTCCTGGAACCTGTGAAGATCAGGAGATGCTGTCAGATCAGCTGGAATAAGAGCTACAGAGAGTTGTGAGCCCCCATTGGCATTGAGTTCCAGCCCCAGGCTGGGCTCAAACTCAGAGATCTACCTCCTGAGTGCACTTTTCTTTTTCAGTCCCTTGAGACTCCCTTGAAGACAATCTCATTCAAACATTGACTAAGAATTTTTAAAATCATGTGTGTGAGAGAGAGAGTGTGTGTGTGGTGTGCATGTGTCTGGAAGGGTGGGTGGCAGGAGGTGTTCTCTTGGTCCTCTTCTTGTCTCTGTTTCTATGTGGTCTTGCTATATAGCCTGTATTGTCCTGGAATATACAATCCTCCTGCCTCAGCTTTCTGAGTACTGGGATTACAGGAGTGTTCCAGCATGTTTGGCTGATGATTTTTATATTGGTTTTTAATTTTGTGTCTTCCGCAGCAGTTCAGGAGGTATTTAGTGGCATTGGTGGGGCAGGTGGTGTCTCCCCACTGGCCGGAAGCACCCTGCTGATTGCTGTGAGAAATCTACTTCTTTAAAAGCCCCTTGATGAGCCACCTCTCCATATCTGCCTTTGCATTATAAAAATAAGTTAGCTAAAGTCTTGCCTCAGCTAGCTCAAGGTCAAAGGGAGAGAAGAACATGGCAACAGAAAGCAAAAAGCCGTGTCCAGGCTATTACAAAGCACTGGAATGTGGGAAGCTGACCCCGCCTAGGCCAGATGGTCAGAAGAGAAGGGGCCATGCTAAAGTTCAGAGAAGGAGCAGGCAGGTGAGGGGGCTTGTGGGGAGAGGCGGGAAGAAGAGGGGGCCCAGATGGGGAGGTAAGTATGAGCAAAAGGCCTGGGGCCAGAAGCTGAGGAGTATATGCCAGTAACTGGGACCAGGAGGCAGGCTACCCTGATCAGATTCCAGCTCTGCCTCCTTAGGTTTCCAAACCCCATTAGTGTTCAGCCTCAGTCTTCAACTGGCTCTCTAGGACAAGGTAGGGGCTAGACAGCAGAATAGGTGAGTCTCTGCCAATAAGCCTACTAGGGTATGTGTGGAGGGTAGGCTGTGAGGTACTTCCTGTCTCTGTTCCTCAGGAGTCTCACACTGTCCTGGGCCCTGAAGCTTATACAAGTCAGGATCTTACAGACTGCATCCTAGACTGGCTTCCAACTCACAATCCTGCTACCTCTGCCTCTTATGGAGTCAAGAGGTCAGGTGGGCAATGTGCCCCACTTTCCACCCTGTCTCTGTGCAGAAGGAGATTCTGCTGCGTGTCCTGCACTACATCCACTACCTCCAGAGATGCATTGATGTGGTCCAGGCTTTGCTCAAGCTCCACAACAGCGATAACAAAGGTGGATTTGTGGGTAAGCAGTTCCACCTCCAGCTGGCTTTATACCACATGCTTTCCTGGCTGTCAGGGAAACTGATTGGCCATCTTCTCCTTCCTGGGGAAGGTGTCTACAGCAGAGAGGTAAGCAAGGTGCTGCAGGAGAGCCTCATGTGATGGCTCTCACTTGTTACTCCAGCATCCAGAGGCCAGCTTAGGCCACATATTGAGTTCCAGTCCAGCGTAGCCTACAGAGCAAGACCCAGTCTCAAGGAAACAAAGCAAAACATGGACACTGTGTTTCGGAGTTTGGAGGAGGAAGCAGGAGAGCTTGGCCTTCAAGGACAGCACCCTGCCAAACTGCAGAACCATTCTGACCAAAGAGCATGTGGGCGTGAGGAACCGTAGAATGTTTAGGGACAGGCAGGAGATATGACTGGAGAAGACACAGCGCTGAGCGGGTTGATGCATGCCTTTTCCAAGCCAGATCCTGATTCAGACTCTGCCATGACCATAGCCTCTCTGGGCTTCAGTACTGCAATCTGTAAATTGGGAGCCCCCCCAGCACTTCCCTCTTGTGTGTGCTATGAGAATCAAATGTATTAAAACAGAGAAACAACATGGTGGTTACAGCATACAGCTACCCAGCACTGTACGGTGGCTGGTGTGAAATATTCGGGCAGGAAGAAGAGGCTGGGAGCACAAAGGCCAGAGCAGAGGGATGAGGTCTGTAGGGCAGAGCAGAGGGGTAGAGATGAGAAATATTAGAAGACTGAACCAGTAAATATCCTGCTCAGATTAATTTACTTTTGTTTTTATTTTTCTTTCTCCTCCTCCTCTTCTTATTCTTTGTTGTTTTGTTATTGAGACAGTCTTTCTGCATAGCCCAGACTGACCTTGAACTTTGCAGTAACCCTTCTGCCTCAGCCTCCCAAATGCTGGGATGACACACCTATGTCCCTGTGTTTGACATCATGGCTGTGCAGCCATAGACCTCAGTTTTCTTATTTGTAAAGTCTGTCTGAAAACCTTCCCACCTCCAGGGTTGGAAAGCCTTGTCTGGGAGGAAAAGGATGTCCAAGATGGAGAGTGGGCTCTGATCTGCCCCCTTCTCCACCCCCAGGGCTGGGTCAGAACCCATCTGCCGGCCCAACCCAGCAGAGACACTCTACTCCCTCCAGCTACCAGAAGTCACACCTTTGGGGCACCTGCTCCATACCTCGAAAGAAGAAATTCACCCAAGTGTCAGGTACATGTGGTCTCTGGAGGCAGGACAGGGAGCTGCTGATGTAGCATAGTTTCCTCCTGTAGGGACACACTGAGCTAGGCCTTGCCAGTCTGTGCCCAAGTCCACTCCCAGACCTTCCTAGGGGTGCTGAGGTCTAGGGTGGCATGCTTTCCTCTGGACCTTCATTTCTTCCTCACTGGGACATTTAACCAGTTCAGGCCCTCTCAAGGTCACAGAAGCCTGGGCAGACATTGCCAAGTCATGCTTATACCAGAAGCACTGGCAAGGCCCAAGGAGGATGCTGCTGTTATCATTTACTGTCCTTGAACTAGAGCATAGGGGAGACAGAGTTGTAGGAACATCCATGGCTGCACATTGGAATTACTTGAGGTACTCAGAAACTTCCTAAGTGTGTACCATATACCCAGAAAGCTGGTGTCTTTGGGGTGTGGAATATCACACCAACTATGCATCATGCTGTTAGAGCTCAGAGTTACATAGACCAAGTTGGCTCAGTAAGCTCTACTTGAGGAGCTGGGCACACCTGGGGTGCTGGTAAGTGGTCAAGCCAGGCAGTGCTCTGGAATGTGACAGTCCAGAGCAGAATTCTCTCGGGCCAAATTCTGAGGCATCCCAGTGTCCTCATCAAGCCCCCTGACTCTGTCTCTATTATCTCAGAGCACCCAACCTGACCCCAGAAGCCTCGCCTCTCTCTGGCTTTGAACCAGCCTGAAAATTTGGTTACTGCATACCCAGGTCAGAAAGAAGAAAACAGGGAAGGTGCCACCTACCCAAGAGACCTCAGCCCTGGCACCCACCCCACATCTGCACTATCCCTGTCAGAAAGTGATGGAGGAGGGGCCCAGCTGGTGTACTTGGACATGGCTCAGAATATTGTTGCCTATGACATCATAAGTTGGTGCCTTTCTTCAGCAGGAACTTACCGTTTTATTTGCATGTGTTCTTCTCTGCCCCCCCCACTGTGTGTGTACATGTACGTGTGTATTTGTGTGCTTCTTCACAGATTTCCTCCTGGACGGTCCTAGCAACAAGGCATACATCACCGAGTGGGAAGCAACAAGGCTTCACCCACAGTTTTCCTTTCTTGTGTAGGGGACTATAAGGGAGGGGCAGGATCAGGTCACCCTGTGTGTAAGCTTCAGGTCTCAAACCTGGGGATGGGGGAGCATATGCCTACTGGGCTTCTCTGAAGAAGCCAGACTGTCACTTGGCCCTGTCACTGTACCAGAGGGGAGCAGGGGTGGAATTCCCTAAAAAGGACAGAAAAGTGACAGGAATGCAAACCTTGGCCTTCCATTAGCTCTGAGGCTGCAGAGTGCCCAGCTCTCCATCATGCTCTCTATTGTTCATGTGCCTCATCTAGGCCAGGCCATAACTTGTTGGTGCTTGTGATACAGTAGTGACTAAATTCTCAGTTCAGTGATGGAATCACCCACATTTCCTGGGCCCCCAGAATTTCTAAGGTGATAGAATGCCTTGGTCCCAGAGCTGTGTCACCTTCCTGCTAGCTATATGACTTGGGCTAGACATTCATGTAGCAGTGACTGGGATAGCCCATTGGGGTCTATTGCATTGTACTTCAGTAAAAGATGTGCAAGGGTGGGCCAGGGCCAGCCACGCTTGTGGCCATCCCTGTTGTCATGACATTGTTATTCCATGTAAGGATCTGATGATCGTCAGTGCAGCTTCTGATAGATACAGGTGTGAGTCAGTGCTGCGGTGACTTGGGCTCTTGTTTGGGTATAAGAGGAAGAAGACTGGTGGCAGAGTCTGATCCCTCTTTTTCTCCCTGTCTTGGGGCCTTGGAATCTAGTCCATATATAGTCATAGTCACCTTATTCTGACACTCCTCCTCCAGGTGATTATGGTGCAGGGACCCAGGATGGTGAGCTTGACACTGACATCAAAGCTCAGAGCAGAGATCAGGAGTCCTATTTCCTCACCAAAGCAGAGCCCTATCTCAGGTAAGGAAACCCTGGGGTGTCAGTGGCTGGGGCTGAGGTATCTGTGGAGTGTGAGAGATTGATTTACATTCTCTGCCAGAGTCCCCTAAATGGCACCCTAGGTCCAGTTGCGTGCTGGCTGGTGCAGACTCCCACGAAGGTCTGGATTGTCACTCGTTGATCTTCTTGCCTCTTTCCCCCTCCCAGCCTATTCTCATCCATTTAGGGCTTCTCTACTACAGACTGTGACTGTATCAGTGGGGCTGATCCAAGGTACAGCCCAAACCTCTTCCTTGGCATTGGAGAATGTGACCTGTCTCGCCATGTCAGCCCTCTCTTGCCTTTACCATGAGCCTTCCACTGAGCAGCACAAATGTTCTTCAGTCTTCATACTACCTGCTCTGAGTTTGCTGCTCTGGTCCCTCTACTTGGAGCATCTGCCTCTTTGATTTACCTGGGAAACTACCCTCTCTGATGTGCCCTCTGGTCGTCCCTGGAATACTTCCTCCGTGGGGTCCCCTCTGTGTCAGTGTCTGCTTACCAACTAATTTTCCCTCAAGACTGATTAAATCCCCTGGGGTTGCATGGAGTGGCCCATGTGAGCTCCACAATCACAGCTGAGTTCATCCCGGGGCTAAGTGTCTTCCTATGACTCCAACTCTCACAGGCAGAAGCTATTCTTGTGTACTTCCAGTGAGACACACAAAGAAACCCCAGACACTGACCCTTGGCTTCCTGTGTGGACCTCAGAAGACAGCCCCAATGGTGATTACAACTCCTCCTCTTGTAGGCTGTGAGCCTTCTGAACCTTCCTCTCCAGAGGGTTTCTATGGCAGAGAAAAGCAGGAAGAAGGTTGGGGATCTGCTAGGCACAGGGATGGCAAACATTCTATGCTTATCATCACTCTGCCCCCTGATTGCTATGTTATACATTGTTAATCAATCCCTATTTTCATGAGCCAGCCACTATAGAACCTTTTAAACAGAACTATGGGTTACTGCAATCAGGCTGCTGGCTTTGACACACTGTAACAATGATCTTTCCTTTTTTTGTTGATGTATTGCCAGGCAATGTGCCTCTTAATTTCCTCTACCTCCATGACTCTTAATGGTAGTCTTCTTTCCCCAATGTCTGACACTATCCCTTCAAAACCTGCTGCTGCACTGGGGGTTGACCACACTCCTGAGTGTCATGATCCTTTCAGGGAGCCCACTGGCCTCGGAGTCTACCCAGAGCAATACCAGGCATGTGACAAGCAACCTGAGTGAGATCTTAGGACTCAGCTCTTCCCTCTTCAGCTCCCCAAGCAAAATCCTCCCAGATCATGTCCTGGAGGACGAGACCTACTTTCTGACCGAAGGTGGGCTGCCAGTGTGGGAGGAGTTTCATTCATTCATAAAAGATAGGGACACCTGTCCACCAAGTACTTGGGTCTGAGCTGGGCCCAATGGACACTCAGAGGGCCTTGAAGGGCCCATAGTTCCTCCAGCATAGAGGCCACTAGGCCATGTAGTGAAGGGGAGGCTCCAGAAAACTGCCGCACTCACAGCTGGCCTGTGAGAATTGGACATGGGCTAGGAAATCCCGAAGGGGAGAAAATCAGAGAAGGGGACTGGGGATCGCCAGGGGTGCTGTGAGAAAGGTGCCGCTAGTTCTCTGTTCACAGGTCTCTTGGAGTCTTTGCCTGCTGCCTGTGAACTGGAGGACCCCCAAGAGAAGGTAAGTTCCATCTTCCTGGCTTGATTCCCTTAATGAGCATCCCACACTTCCATCCTTCCAAGAATTACCAAGTCTGCCCTCACCATCTTCCTTTGAGCTTACCACTGCCCATAAGGAGCCTGAGAGAGGCCTGCTAAGATCACAGCTACTCCCCAAGCAGAGTGGGGGACAGGACACTTCTCTTACCTTCAGGGGCTTACCACTCATGGAGGAGCCACGATACTTAGTGTGTGCATGTTTAATGTGTCCCTGTGTATGACACAGGGTCTCTTGGATACTAGACTGGCCTCAAAGTCAATCCTCCTGCCTCAACCTTCAGAGAGATTGGATTACAGGAGTGTACTAATTTTTATGGCCAAATAAGTCTCAATTCTTCGAGCATGGAGTTTACTCCAGTGGGTAGTCTTATCACAGTCCTCATGTTCTGGAGTTCATGAAGAAAAACTCCACTGGTGTCACTCAGTTTTGTTTTCGCCTTCAGTTCAGCACAGGAGGGAGCAGGAGGGAGGGAGAATCAGTCCACAGGGACTGGTGCTGAGGCCACGCAGGTGGGAGGGGACACCTGTGTCCTCCAGCTGAGACATCCTATGTCCCTGTTCTAGTCTGTTTCCTCATGTGTGAATTGATGTCATGAGGCCCTGCTTGAGACCTTTGAGTCGAGGTTCCTGAGTTTCTGGGGTGTGGAGACAGACAAGGGTGTTTCACCTGCACTGTTTCTGATGCTCTGTGAATCCCATAGTCAGTGTTTTCCTCATCAGGTCCAGGACACATCCACAGCCCCACCTAACTTCCAGTCCTCAGTCTCACTGGACCACTGCTACCCGTCGCTGAGTGAGAACAACAAGGAGCTGTCTAGCTGCAGTTCCAGTTCGGAGTCCACAGACACTGAGTCCCTGTGGGGACAGGAGGTGAGAGGGGTGGCCATCCACCCAGGGAGGACAGAGGTCTTCTCCCTTGCTCAGTCTTCTGTCCTGCAGCAGGCCAACCCTGTGGGCTTACAGACCCCCAGTGATAAGGACAGAGACTACACATGGACACCTACCCAACGGTCTTCTGGCAAGAAGACCAAGAAGGTCCAAGCAAGCCAGGGCTCTGGGAAGCTCAAGGACAGCAGAAAGGCCTGCCCTGGCCAAGTGAAGAAAAAGTGTGTTAATGGCTTCATCATGTTCTGCAGGATGAACAGGACGCATTACATCCGGTAGGTGAGGGCACCCGGGTTTTTAATGGTATAAAGAGGTTACCATTCCCATGTGAACCCTGAGACCATGTGGCTCCACTGCCATGCAGCAGACCCAAGCTCAAACTTGAGACATCAGAGAAAAGGAAATTAATTGGCTTCTGTCACCATCAAGAAAACTGCCTCCAGTTGGTCCTGGGCTGAATCAGTCTTGTCCCTCTCTTGAGCTGTCATCTCCAACATGCTGGGCCACATTGGTAGCAGGTTGTCCTCAGGAGGTTCAGGCTCAGTCCTGCTGGATGCCCTAGAAGTCTCATCTCTAAACGTCCTTGGGGTTGACTCAGATCAGGTGCCAGTCCTGGACCTGTCACTGGTGGTTGAGCTTTGCTGGAAGAACAGGTTTGTGGGCAGTAGGGAGAGCCTGTGAAGTGGTGGCTACAGGTCATTTGCTTTTGGGGAAATCTGTGTCTTCAGAGGGTGAAATGGGACACTGGAAGGCTGGTGGGAGAGGAAAGATGGCCAAAGGACCATGGTGTGGCCATTGTGACCTCCTCCTTCCTGTCCCAGAGCCTGTCCTGGGACTGCATCCACAGCTGCCACCAAGGACCTGGCTCAAATGTGGCGAGAGATGACTCTGGAGGAAAGGAGACCATACTGGTGAGAAGTACCTCCAGAGGGTGTGGGGGGAACCATGGGTCCCAACCCGTGACTCTCATCCCTCACTCAAAGCCTCGTGACTTTACTAACAGGTTGGGGCTTTCCTGGGCTGAGGACTTGTGAAACACAGATTCCTTTTCTTTGTATATGTGTGGTGCATGCACATGCGTGTGTGGTATGTGCATGCATGCACATGCATGCAGAGGCCAGAACAGGACATCAGGTGTCTTTCTCTTGTTTTTTGCCTTGTTGCCTTGAGGTAAGGCCTCCCATTTAATGGGGAATTGGCCTTTACTGCCAGGATGCCTAGACAGCAAGCTCTTGGTTCAGCTCTTTATGTAGATACTGATAACTCAAACTCACTGCCCAGAGCAAGTGCTTATTCAAGGAGTATCTCCAGGCCCCTGGGTCACACGTTTTATGACCTGGGAGGTGACAGGTAGAGTGTCACCTGCAGCTGGAAAGAGAGTGAACTTTGCTGTTCTTGGACATGCTGCCTCCCATTTAAGCTTTGCCACATAGAGCATCTCAGTTATTTTCCTGTCACTTGGCCTATTCTCTCTTGTCTTAGCCATCCTTCCCCAATTCTATACCTTCCACCAACTTCAAGGGCTCCCTCTTGCCCATTTCCAAACTAGTCAAAATCCTGTTTGTGAAGAGCACTCAGCAGGGTCCAATTTAGGTGTCAGAACCTGGCACCCCAAAGACAGATTGACCCTATGGGACCAAAGAGAGTTCTGGCTCCCTGAAACCTAGGTTTGGTCAGTGCTGGGGGCAGAGGGCTGTGCAGGAACCAAGGAGCCAAGAATGAGGAACCTCCATCTGTCCCCAGCACTAAGGCACGCAGGTTCAGCCGCCAGCAAAACCGCATTGTGAAGCGGGTGAGCTCCAGCAGTGAGGACGACGATGGGAAGACCCCTAAGCCCTTCTACCAGCTGCTGGCTGACAAGACCCAAGTGTCTTTTGGCCTGGCTTCACTGCCCTCCCCTCACTGCCAGTGAGAGGGGCAGCCCCTGCTGGGTCTGCCATCTGCTTAGCTCCCAGGTCCACCAATGTTTGTTTCCTTTGGGCCTCAGCTGCCACTGCTGAGGGTCCCCTGCCCAGCCCCCCAGCACCAGAAAGTAAGTGTATTTACTGACCCAAAGCTTTGTGCTCTGCCTTGTGTGCAGCCTTTTCCACCTTTCTTAAAGGCTAGGTGCCCAGGTAAAATGCAGCTCTCACAATCAATCCTGCTTCAGCCCCTTTCATTCTCATTGCACGCTTCCCTACTCTAGTTGTCCTAAAATGAAATGGAGCCCTTCTTAAGAGCAGGGGAGAAGCAATGCTGTATCCAAAATCCCTTGGCCCTGGGTGGGCTTTCCACATCAAATCCAGAAGCCCTTTGCTTCTGAAATTTGAAAATCCTCCAGAACCCACAGGTATGAATGAACTCAACTCCTTTACCATGAAAATCCAGGCTTGGGATGTGATGACCCATGTCTATAATTCCAACATTCAGGAGGTTGAGGCAGAAAGATAGGATTTGAGGCCAGCCTGGACTATAGAACATGACCCCATCTCAAAAAGAACCCAAACAAAAAGAGCAAGCCACAACCTCAGGCTTCGTGTTGTCTAGTTCTCCCTTGGGCTGGTTGTTTGGCAGGTGACCCTTACCCCAATGGCTCTGTCGTCTGTTAACTTGACTTTAATAGAAATGGAGGCATAACATATCCTAGAAAAATAAAGATTTACAATACAAACTAGACAAAGGGGCCAGGGTTGCCCCAGTGGGCAGGGAAATCTTTGGTCTGGGACTGGATCCTGGGGCTCAAGTCAAGGGAAGTAGGGGAAGGGTCCCATGTACCCATCAGACCCTCCTCAGCAGAAGGGCTCTCTGGGTCACACCCTGGTCTCCCATCCCTGGGATTCAGGCAGTTCTGGGAGCACTAGGTATCCGTGGGCCTATAAATAGTGTTATGGTGAGGGTGCTGGCTGGAAACCAGCCACTTAGCAGGGCCTTCCTTAGCTAGTACCAAGTAGAGGACAAAGCCCTAGTCAGGATCCCTAGAGCCCCATGCAAAGAGGGCTGTAACAAAAGACTTCCCATCAGGAAAGGGACAGTGCCCTGCCTGGGGTGGTTCCTCTGGCTTCTCCAGGGCTTGCAGCTTGTCCAGCGTGAGGGTTGTAGTGTGGGACCTTCAGACTGCAGCCACTTTACTGAGGATTCCTCCTTCTGTCCTAGCACCTTGAGCACCATTGTCAGGAGAGGTGAAAAGTCCAAGCAATCACAGTTCCAAGGGCTCCTCCACAGGCACTGACTGCAACTGGGTCAGGACCTTGGCCTCAGCTTCTAGCCCCTCATCAACCTCAGTCTCTGCTGTGGTCCCCAGTAGCAGCCCCTGGGAGTCAGGATCTGGCAATCTCAGCACAGTGTGGGTGGCCTGTGTCCCCAGCCCCTCCATCCCTGTGCTCAGTTCCAGCCCTGCTGGCCAGACTGGCACAGCTGCAGGTGACAACATCAGACCCTCAGGCAGGGGTGCTGGGAAGCTAGGCAGCAGGCCAGAGGAGTCTGGGGAGAAAGGCAGGCTGGTGGCAGAGGTGACAGCAGGAGCAGGTGGCAGTGGCTGAGTAGAGACTGGCCCCAGAGTGTGACCCTCAGGGAGGGTGGGGCTGGGGGTCACTGGGAGGGCTCCTTCAGGCACTGTGATGGCTGGCTCTTGCTTCAGGGGCAGGGCTAGGCTGGGGCCAGGTGGCAGGACTTGGGAAACGAGCATGCTGGTGGGAAAGGTAGCAGTAAGGATGATCTTGCCCTGCTGCACAGCTACCCCAGTGACAATGGGGCTGCCAGACACAGGGTTGGCCAGGAGGAAGTTTCCTGTGGAGAGAAGAGATGGAGGGCAAGATGCTGGAGAGCAGGCAGAGGGACCAGTAGGCTTAACCCCAAGAGATGTACCAGAAGCAGGACACGGGCTCCCCCAGCCCAGCAGGCCCGAGGAAAGCAGGAGGGTACCTGGGGTGGCGGCTGAGGGAAGTTGCAGTGCAGTCACTCCCACACCAGAGTTTATCAGGTGCACATTGCCAGGCCCCGCTGGAGCTGCCACCTTCACAGGGCTGCCTGGCCCAGCTGCCAACAGCTGGAGTGGCCCCATAGCTTGAGGCAGGGTCACCACCTGGGAAGTGGGTACCACTTGAGGCAAGTTCAGCAGCGGGGAGGTGGGGCTCAGGCCTGTTGGGTACCCAGAAGAGGGGGAGAGTGGTACAACCTGTGGAGCAGCCACAGACGG
>LOEQ01000415.1:183212-196891 GCA_001685075.1 Bramus lutescens | reverse complement strand
AAGGCCAAGGCAGTTTCTTTATTAACCAATGAAAGTAACACATAGACAGATAACCCTCCTACATTAAAGCATGTCATACCTTTGAAAGGCTAAGGAATGTTGTTTAAATGAAAAGAGCATGGCTGGAAAGATGGTCTACTGTTAAGAGTGCTTGCTGCCCAATCATGAGGGCTAGAGGTCATACTCTACAAACACCATGACTCCAGTTCTGAGGGACCCAACATCCTCTTCTAGACTTTGTTTTTTGGTTTTGTTTTCTTTCCTTTTCTGTTTGTTTGTTTGTTTGTTTTTCGAGACAGGGTTTCTCTGTAGCTTTGGAGCCTGTCCTGGAGCTCACCCTATAGACCAGGCTGGCCTCGAACTCACAGAGATATGCCTGCCTCTGTCTCCCGATTGTTGGGATTAAAGACTTGCACCACCACTGCCCGGCTTGACTGTTTTCTTATCCTGTTCCTGGATTTTCTCCTTGACATCTTGTTCACCACCATCTAGAAAAGCACCACCCAACAGAATAGAAGCCACTAGCCATACAGAGCTTAGAGTACTTGAAATGGGACTAAAATAACTAAGGAAACTTAATTTATATTTAATTTAAAAAGTCAACCTTATTGAGTTATAGTTGACTTAAAAATCTACACATATGAATATGTACAATCTGATACTCTTGGACACTTGCACACATCTGTGAAGTTCCCACCACCACCATGAAGATAAGACACTCATCCTTCACACAAAGGTTCCTTGCGTCCTTTGTGGGGTATGGTAAGAACACTTGATATGATCATGAGATCCAGCCTCCTAAAAAATATGGCATGCAGGTTTATGGACAATTCCCCCCCACACCTTATTTCAGCCACTTCCCACCTATGAGGCTAGCCCTGCTCTTACTGACGAGGAAACGTGCTCCAAGACCACTCAACAAACATGTCCACGCTAGGACTGGAGCTACGCTTCCGAACTACTGTTCTTTACTGTTGCCTCCCTGCACGACGCAGCACTTACTGCAAGGGATTGTCTGGTCTTTGTAGGGTGTGCTCAGGACTTTGTTAATAGGACTAAGTTCGCCATATCTGGCACCAAAACAGTGTTTGGCATAAGTAAGCACTCAGTAAGATTTGGGGGATGAAAAATGAATAAAAAGAGCAATGATCTTTCTCATTATTCCCTCTATTCTTGTATTACATCTAACGTTAATTCAGTTTCTTATTAAACAGTAATACTCAGTTTATGTCTCTTGGACTTGGAGCTGTGCTGTGAAGGTACACAGTATCGTACCTTTTTCTTTTCTTACCTGTGTGTGTGTAAATGCACACATGTGTACATGCATATAAGCATGTTCTTTTGTATGTGTGTGCATGCATGCACGCACACACACACACATATACATAGATATATACATGTTCCTTTGTATGTGTGTGTGTGGAGACCAGAGATCAACTCCAAGTGTCTTCCTCAATTACTTGCCACTTTATATGTTTAGGCAATTAAGAATATTTTGTATGTATGTGTGATGTGTGTACATGTGTACATGTTTGTGTGTGTGTGTATGCCATGATGTGCATGTGGAGGTCAGAGGACAACTTTGGCTGGTGCTTCTTTTATTCTGGCATGCTTGAGACAGGTCTCTCTGTAGTTTCCTGCTGCACATGCCAGGCTATTAAGCCTGTGATCTTTTAGGGATTCCTCCATTTCCACATCCGTTTTGCTGTAGAGGCACTGGGATTACAGATACTGTCTGCTGCACTCAGCTTTATGTGGGTTCTGGGGATCTGAACTCAGGTCCTCATATTGGCACGGCAAGCACTTTTCTCCAGAGTTGTCTCCCTAGCTCCCTTACTGTTCCAGATCAGGTCTCTCATGGAACCTGGGGCTTATCTACCTATCGCTCCGTGATGCTGAGGATCAGACAGGGAAGTATGCTATCTCAGCTATACCCTAGCCTCTAAACTGAATTTTCATTTGCACATTACATTTATATATTTCCATTTGATCTGTAAAATAAACCTTTGCTCAAACTGTCTGCTATTTATTGGACCCTGAATATGGGGCCGGGAGTGTGGCATGACTCTGCCACCAGTTCTGGCCCTCACCATGACTGAAGGCCCTGGGGAAGAAGATAGGAGCCTGTGATGAACGTTTTCAAAATGGTGCAATAATTGACTTATTTCCCTCAGGTCCCCAGTAGATGTCTTGTGAGAAATGGCCTTTGAGTGTACTGTCACCTTGTCGTTTCTTATGATCCTGTAAAAAGTGACTGGCAGATTGCATTTACTATAAGGGAGGCGATGTCATCTTTGCCGCCTGCTCAAGGCTGAACACAGAGGTAGGAGCTGGAGAGAAATGACAGAGGGAGTGCTGGGATTAAAGGCGTGTACACCACCGCTCAGTTGGGTCTTTAATAGCTCCCTTTCTACTAACATTTATTGGCATATGGCTAAGGCCAGTGATGACTTGTAATAATTATTTATTTGTTTTTTTAAAGACAGGGTTTCTTTGTAGCTTTGGTTGCCCTGGAACTCTGTAGACCAGGATGGCTTTGAACTTACAGAAATCCTCCTGAGTACTGGGATCTTGCCATTATTTTTATCTACCACCACTGACAAACAGTACTATAGGTTGTGGATTCTCTCTTCCCTTCTCCCTTTTCCTCCCCTCCCTCTTCCTTCTCCCCTCTCTTTGGTGTTTGTGTGTGCATGTGTGTGTGTGCACAAGAGCACTTGTGCACCAGAACAATTACCTATGTATGAGTGTGTGTGTGTAGCCCAGAGGTTGCTGCTAGGTGCCTTCCTCTACAGCTCTCTGTGTTAGTTTAAATGAGAGTGTCTTCCATAAGCTCAGACTTTTAAACACTTTGCTCCTAGTTGGTGGCATTGTTTGGGGAGGCTTAGGAGGTGTGGCCTTGCTGGGGAAAGTATGTCACCAGAGATGGGCTTTGAGCATAAAAAGCTGAGGAGCCTGCCTGACTCCATTTTGAAAGAAGGAGCCATTATGCTGTATTATTAAAAATAAGTTTCTATTTATCTATTTAATTATTTAAAATAAGTTCCATTGTGTTACTCAATGTTTCCTGTAACCTGATCTTTCCCAAGCCATGGCCTTGACTTGTTTTAAGGAATACCCTTACCCTCCTGAGTGTCCCTGAGTCCTTCCTAATCACACAGTGACTACATGATTTTTTTTGAGAGTTTTTTTCCCCGTATTCCCTTATTGCTCCATTGTCTCTCTTCTGTAAAACTAATCATGATTTTACTCCTTTAAAGGGGCCCAAGAAATGGATTTGGGGCTGCTCTCTTTAACTTGATTTAGGAGGCAATCATTGGCCAGCTCTTGGGTGCAACCTAACAAAAAAAAATCAAGCTTGCTTCATATTTGGCTCAAATTGTGATAGTGGACTTTTTTTTGAATTAAATTTTTCTTTTATATGCATTGGTGTTTTGCCTGCATTTATATCTGTGTGTGGTAACAGATCATTTGGAACTGGAGTTACAGACAGTTGTGAGCTGCCAGGTGGGTGCTGGAAATTGAACCCAGGACCTCTTGGAGAACAGTCAGTGCTCTTAAGCGCTGAGCCATCATCTCTCCAGACCCTGTAGTAGTGGTCTTATTCTCACTATTGGGATTGACATTTCTGGAGGCCCCAGTGAAATTCAGATCACCCACTCAAATTCTAAGCCTCGATCTTTGCTCTGGACCTCCGGGGACTGGGGGCTGCCTCGGGAAGCATATGTTTTGAGATATCCAAGGCTCTGGGGCTGCCTTCAATTCACGGACTATCAGGTTGAACTTTCATGCTAAGAAAAGCAGCAAGATCTATGGAGATCTCTTGGTGAGTTACAGTCTGGTACTGTTTTGTAGGATACCTATATGGGACATGGAGGAGGTTCGATGGGACCCCATCCAGAGCAAAAGACAAGATGTTGCACCGCCCATCTGAGGTTCTTAGTCTGGTTTTATACCCTTTTTCTTGTCTTGTGTTTGGCTTCATTTTTACTGTGATCTTTCTGCCTTTTGTACTTTCTGTGTTAATTGGTTTATGTTAAACTTGGGGCAACTGGACTGATAGATAGTATGGGTAATAAGGCTAGCAAGCCTAACAGTCTTATAACCTGTATTCTAAATTATTTTGATAAACTAACCTCCCTAAAGTTAAGGAGAATTATGATTATCCTATCACTAAGAGTTGCCTCTGAACATTCTGTGAAGATGAATGGCCCACATTCGGGGTTGACTAGCCCTCCGAGGGTACTTTTAATTCTCAGATAGCCTGGGCAGTGGTTCATATTACCCTCATTAATTATTAATTGCTATATTAATTTAAGTATACTATTAATTTAAATATTAATTATTAATATTACACTCAGTAAGCCCAGCCCCCCAGATCAGATTGGATACATCTTGCCTTGGGCTGAAGCAACTTCCAACCTGCCCCCTGGATGAAGGTCTGTATGGTCCTCAATGGGTAAGTTGGCCAAGCCTTGGTTGTCGAGCCCCTTCTGAAAACCGTTCTGCAGGACTCCCTCTTCTCCCCCATTTTCTCAACCTTCACCTTTGCCACTGTAGTCCCTACCACCAAGGTCTCACTCTGTCCCTACCACATCCTCTAGTTCTTCCCACCTCTGCCTGTCTTCTCCCCACCCCAGCTCTCCCATACCTCTCCTCGTCTTTTCCCCACCACACACAGGCCAATGAGTCCCATACGACCCTCCTGACTCCGCTCTGATTCTGGGTCTTGGGAGGCACCTCCTTCAGTCCTCGCTCCTACTGCCATTTGCTGACCATGGTTACCTGTATGTCTCCACAACTGGAAGAACCAAAACCCCCTTTTCGGCATTAGCCCCAATTCCTTAATTTCTCAATTGATTCTATTTTATCCAATCATCTCCCCAAGTGGGATGACTCAGCAGATTCTCCATACCTTCTTCACTATCAAAGAAAGTGGATGGAGTCTCATGAAAGCAACTGAAGTACTCCCTGGAATAGCTTCAATGGCTCATGACCAGAAGGTAGAGGCAACTGACCGTACTCTGCCGAGGAGACCTCACTGGGAGGTAACTCAGTGAATATCACCAGGTTCTGCTAGAAGGGATGAAGTAGGCAGCCTGGAAGCCCACTAAACTATCTAAGGTAACCAATGTGAAACAGGGCCCAGATGAATCATCTTCAGCTTTCCCGGGTACCTCCTGGACAGCTATCAGTCATACACTCCTATAGACCCAGAGGACCTGGCAAATCTCAAGGTGATAAACCTGGCCTTTGTTACTCAGTCGACCCCTGACACACACAGAAAGATACAAAAGATGGATGGGTTTGCAGAAAAGAACAGGTCATAACTATTAGAAATAGCCCAGAAAGTGTTTGATGTCAAAGGCAGCAAAAATCTTCTAATAAAGATGGGGCATGCTACTGTGGATGCACTACAAGCCCAAGTCACTTTCAACTCTACATGCGCACATCATGATAAAAGGAGGAGACCTTTTCAAAAGGACCAATATACCTACTGCAAAGAAATAGGTCATTGGAAAAATGAATGTCCACACTGCAAACAGATAGGTTCCTCCCCCAACACAAGCTAATCCTAGCTATGGTGGATTAGTGAGGCTGAGGCTCCTTTGAACTAGGCCCCCAGGAGCTTATGGTAACCTTTACCATAGGGGGCCAATAGGTAAAATTTCTGGTGGACCAGGGGTTACTCATTCGGTGTTATAGGAGTCCCTGGGACCCCTTACAAAGTAAACAATGGAAGTAGAGGGGGCATCAGGGGTTGTCAAAAAATACAGATGGACCACTGAGAAGACTGTTAACCTAGGACAAGGAACTGTGACTCTTCTACTGCTATCCCTGAATGTCCTACCCTTTACTGCGGCAGTACCTCTTAAACAAGTTTCAGGCAACAATATTGTTTTCAGAAGACTGTCCTAGGTTGCAACTGGGAGCGCCTGCTAAGACTTTAACAATAATCTGCCCAATAAGTGAGGAATATCTGTGCCTCCAAAATCCAACCTATTCCCTGTGAGGAAAATGGAAAAGTTGTTGATCCAGGAAATTACTACAATTTGGGCAGAGGACAATCCTCCTGGCTTAGCAAAACCATCCTCGTGCAACTAACATCTGGGGCAATGCTCATCGAATCAAGTAGTAGCCATCAGTTCAGAAGCCAGGGAAGGGATTAAGATTCACATCAGGCACCTCCCTTAAGCAGGCATATTTATTCCTTGTCAGTCAGCTGGAATATCCCCTTGTTTCCTGTCCAAAACCTGAGAGTATGAGACTATAGACCAGTACAAGACTTGAAAGAAGTGAACAAGAGGGTAGAATCCATTTACCTGACTTTTCCAAATAAACCTGGCTCAGTTTATCACCATCACAGCATAAACTTTACACTGGATTGGACTGAAAAGATGCGTTCTTTTGACAATTAAGTCAGTTCACCTTCACATTTGAATGGGCCTACCCTGAACTGGGAATATCAGGATCAACCAGGACCAGATTGCCTCAAGGGTTCAAAAACTCTCGCACCATCTCCGATGAAGTACTCGACTAGGATTTAAGTCTTCTCCATAGTAAATGCCCTGAGGTGACTTTGCTTCCATATGTAGATGATTTATTATTGCTAAAGATGGAGAGGACTATTTGAGGGTCACCAGAGGCCTTTTGGACACTCGAGCTAAAAAGAAAGCTCAAAAGTGCTCACCCCAGGTAACTGACTTGGGAGGTGAGCTGAGAGAAGGGAAAGACTGCTGTCCCAGTCCCGCATAGCAGCCAAATCCCAAGTCCAACCACCAAGTAAGGGAATTTCTGGGAGCTGTCTTTGGACACGTGGGTTTGCTGAAATTGCCAAAGCCTTACATTCTGCTACAGCCAGGGGAAACAACTCTTTGGAACAGGTAGAGGAACATGAACAGGTCTTTAAGAACTTAGCAGATCAGATATCCTGGTAACCCTCCCTAATATCTCCAAGCCCTTTCATCTTTACACCCCTGAAGGAAAGGGCATCATGATGACTCCTTCCATCTACGAGATGCCCCACAGTTGCTGCTACCTGTCCCAGGACTTCTTGTTGGACTACAAAGAGAGGTTCCTAAAGTAAACTGTCTAATTAAAAAAAACTACTAAAAATATTACAGCAGGAATATTAGCAGAAATTAATCAAGAAATGGGAGAACAAAGAACAACTGTTTTTCAAAATAGAATTCCTATAGATTACCTGTTACTTAAGCAATCTTGGTTATCAACAATTTCCTGAAGTGTTCCATTTAATAGCTCTGAGTTCTTCCATGTCATTGACAACCTAATTGATCATCTATGTAAAGAAAGAGACAAAATCTCTCAAACAAATTTAGACTGGCCAATAGGGCTAGAATGGTTCTCCCTTGTCATTGGTCCTGTAGTACTATCTCTACTAGTTACAACCAGGCCGTAACTAACCTGATCACCTGTCAGATAAGCAATTCTAGAATCATTGCTGCCCAACAATATTAGTAAGATATTCCCCTATCAAAGACTTGACAGAGAAACATGAGCCAGGGGGGATGAGGAGCCTGCCTGACTCCATTTTGAAGGCAGGAGCCTTTATGCTATATTATTAAAAATAAATTTCTACTTACTGAGTTGCTCAATGTTTCCTGTAACCTGATCTCCCCCAAGCCATGACCTTGACTTGTTTTGGTGAATACCCTTATATTCCCTGATCTTCCCTAATCACATGGTGACCACATGGTTTCTTTTAGATTTTTTTTCCTGTATTTTCTTATTGCCCCATTGTCTCTCTTCTATAAAACTACCCATGATTTTACTCCTTTAAAGGGGCCCAAGAAATGGATTTGGGGCTGCTCTCTTTAGCTCTATTAGAAGGCTGGTCAACTCTCAGGTGCATCCCAAACAAAAATCAAGCTTGCTTCAAATTTGACTCCAATTGTGGTAGTGGACTTCTTCTCACCATGGGGATTAACGAAACCTCACCTGTTCGGTTGGAACTTACAGCTCACTCTTGCTTGATCTAGAAAGCCCTATTCCTCTCTCTTCTCTTCTCTCTCTTCAAACCCCACACTCTGAATAGAGGGAAGGCACCAAAAATCTCAGTACCACGTTCTTGGCACTACTAGCAGCTCCTCCCGTGACGGTGCCAGCAGCTCAAGCCCTCGCCTAAAGTGCTCAGCTTTTGACCACACTTGGGCACAAACCCTGCTTGTAGCAGGCAGAGCATCACCTCTTGCCTAAAAGCTATAGAGTTTCCTTGTTTTAGTTAGGGAGTGCACTTCTTCGGCCTCGATCTCTGGAACTAGAGAACCTGCCTGGGAGTTGCTTTGTTCAAATAAACTTGTTTCTATAGCTTTTCAATTTGGCTTGATCTGGTTTACTGTGTGGGTGGAGAAACCTATTATTGGAGGACAGAAACCTACTACCACCTACTTCTAGCTTGCTCTTTCTTGGCCTGGACTGCATGGCAAGCACTGCTGTTTGACAAGGTTCTAGCATTTTGACTTTGCAGATCACAATTCTCCATTTTGAAGGCAGGAGCCATTACGCTTTTACTTTCATATTTAATGATTCTCTGTTAGGATTCAGGCATTATGCTGGCCCCTGTCACTTGGGAAGACATACCCAGGCAGTACCCTGGCCAGTCCAGAGTCCTACGGCTACTACATGTGTACACAGGTGTAAAGGTTCCCTTTAAGAGAAAGCTCTGCCCACTTCTGCTCTCTCTTTCCCACAGCTCTTGTGAAGAGGCAGGCTGGTCCTTGCCTCTTCTTCCCCTTTCTCTCTGTATTTCTCCCCCTCCCCCGTTTACCCTTCTCAATAAAGTCCCCCTTCAGCCCTGCCCCGCATGGCACAGTTGTCTTTCACTCACTGAGGCCTCTGGCTCTCACCTGCCAAAGTCTCTTGCACCATTTTACGTTTGGTATCTACTGGCTCAGAGTTTGTGTTGATGGACCACAAAGGTAGCCTGTGCCAAGCATATCTCTGGACACTGAAGAACACAACACAAGCTTAGGATCTTCCCTCCCTCCCTCGTGGAAACTACAGCCCCCATAAATCAAACCACATAGCCCCTTATAGGCTCCCTACATTCTGCCAGTGGTCTGGAAGTGGGAAGTGCAGCCTCTGCTCTTCCCCCTTTCTCTTTCCTTGCCTGTCTGCCTCTCCCCCTCCACCATTGCAGTGGCCTCTTGGCCTCCCACCATGGCTGAGCCTGTCTTGTGAAGGCTCCTCCCTCCACCTGGAAATGCTGTTTCACTCTCCTGTTCAAAACGTCCAGTCTCTGGCACTGCCAGGGGTGGTGGGCTTCCCTTTCCTGCCTGGCTGTGCTCCTACTCTGTTTCTGTTCCCACCCTTTCTGATGCAACCCAGGTAGGTGGGTTCCCTCTTTCCCACCCAGTTGTAGGCTGGCAGTATATGCTCAGGATGTTTCCTGTCTGCTTCATGTATGAAAGAATGTGTGGCCACACAGGGTGATTCGGACTGTTTTAAATGTATGTTTTATGCATCCTGTATGTCTGTCCTGTTAATTGGGTCTGTTTAAAATTTGCACGACTGCTCTAAATAACGTGGTTTCTCAGTGCCTTGCAACAACTGGGCAGGAACCATCTTAGCTAAGGGTGGATCACATGATCTAATCTTCCAACGATGGCCAATAAGCAGGAAGCAGTCTGGAGAACGCAGCAGGCACCCCCATCCCTCCCCACCTTTTTATAATATGAAGAAGGTGAGAATGTTAGGAAGGATTCAGGCATTACACGGGCCCCATCACCTGGCAAGATAAACACAAGCCAACCCACGGTTCTACGGCTGCTACATCACTATGTACGGAGGTACAAAGGTCCCTTTAAGAGACAAGCTCCGCCATTCCTGCTCTTTTCCTGCTGCTCTTCTGAAGAGGCAGCTGCTCCTTGCCTCTTCCCGCCCCTTTACCCTTCTCTCAATAAAGTCCTCACTTAGTGAGCTCCTCTGCATGGCATATTGTCTTCTGCCTGCCGAGACCTCTGGTTCTCACCCGCCAAGGTCTCTCTCGTGCTGGTTTACAACATTCTCACTATGTGTTATGGGAGTCCCTTATACCTTTTATCTTTGGGAAGTTTTATGAGGGCTTTGAAGGGTGAAAATGTATAAAATGGCAGCCTCTCTGAACAAAATAATTCTTTGGGAAAAGTCCTTGCCACTGTGGAACCATACAGCGTGATAACTACTCCACACGAGTTAGCACCGAGCCGGGAGGAAATGTATATGAGTAACATGCTTGATAAATAAGGTTTACTCAGCTTCACAGTAATGTTTGTCTAGCTTTGTCTTTGCATACTTTAAGCTTTAGCTATTTGGATAAAGTAAGTCATATAAAAAAAAAACTGCATTAGTCTACAATGGAGTGTCTGACTCAACACCATCCCCAAGTCCTTTTCCCAGGGTCAGATATTTAGACAAAAGTCTGCATTCCCTCAGTGGTTTGAAGAAAGGTCCTGTTTGCTACAAAGGGAGTCATTCTCTTCATCTCTGGCAAGTGGAATTTGTGGCTTTCCATTAACATACAACTGTAGACCCACTAACTTGTCAAGGTCAATGCTAGCTTTCACAATCCTTGATCACAAGCCACACCCCAATCACAGGCACCCTTTCTCCCACTTAATCCTTTGTGTGATTAGAGAGTATAAAAAGTGGCCTTTTTCTTCAATAATGCACCAGATGTCCAGATTCAACCTCAGGTCCCCTCCTTCCCTTCACCAACTCCATACCTCCTCTCTGGGATTTGAACCCTACTGGAACTGGACTCTGGCACTTTGTGCTTCAGGTTTGTGGTTCAAGATGTAAGTTCTTAGCTTGCTGCTCCAGCCAGCGCGCCTGGTACTTGCTGCCTGGCCATCATGGATTCTAACCACCTAGAACCATAAGCCCAAATAAACTTTCTTCCAAAAGCTTCCTTGTCATGTTGTTTTATCACAGCAAAACAAAAAAATTCTGAATACACTCTCGTGTTATTTTTTAAGACAGGGTCTCTCACTGAACCTGACGCTCACTGTTTCAACCACACTGGCTACTGACTAACATCGGACCACCTAGCTCCCTCTCCTGGTGTGGAATTGCAGCTGTGTGCTGCCATGCCTAGCTTTTGCAGGGTGCTGGGGATCCTAGCTCTGGTCTTCATGCTTGTGTAGCAAGTGCTTTTGCCATTAAACCATTTTGTAGTCTAGTAATGTGGCTTCAGCATTTATTACTCAAGGTCCCTGGTGAAACTACTGGGAAATTACCTCACCTATAGTGAAGCATTTAAACTCTGTAAATATTGGTGTTAACCCACCAAACAAGAATAAGACCACTACTATAGTTTGAAGCAAACTTTAATTAAATACTGGCCAGGTTGATGGGCTTTGGCCAGGTCCATACCCAGGTTCCTGGGAAGTGGCCCAGAATCACAGTTTGTAGTGGTTTAAGAAGGAAAACCCATAATTGATTGCGTTTTCCACCAGGTCCAATCAGGGGCAAGCATACTTCCTGATGTACCTCCATCCTATGACCCCCCCCAATGTGGTCAAGCACATGGGTGCAGATGGGTCAAACAAACTTGTTTAGGGGAATGATAATCATGTGACTTGTTATCACCCATAAACTATAGTCTCCAGCATTTCAGAAACTATCTGTCCTTGGGCAAGGTGTTAGGATTCAGGCATTATGCTGGCCCCTGTCACCTGGTAGGATGAACCCAGACAGTACCTTAGCCAGCCCAGGGTCCTATGGCTGCTATGCCACTAAGCAGGTGCAAAGGTCCCTTTAAGAGACAAGCTCCACCCACTCCCAATCTCTCTTCCCACTGTTTTTTCTGAATAGGCAAGCAGACCTTTGCCACCCACTCCAACTTTTTTTCCCTCTCCTTTCAATAAACTCCACAATCAAACTCTGTCTGCATGGTGTATTTGTCTCCTGCCTGTATTCCCCACCTGCTATGGGACCTGCCAAGGTTTCTCTTGCACCATAATCATAACACAAGGGGCTTTTCTGATCAGAGGCATTTTGTTTCATGGATCTCTAAGGCATAGTAATGAAAACTTAAAATATAACTTTGGCTCTCACAAATGGCTGCTTACAAACTATTTTCACTCACTTTCAAATTACTGACTGTGTTTGTACAGCATAGAGGTTCGACTGCTGTGCTTGAGGCACTAGGGAGCACTCACCAGTGTCAGATACTAGACTGAGGGTCTGTCCAGTGTTTAATGCAAGTCAAGACATTAGTAAAATTTAGACTCTTTAAGGTGTAATGATGTCTTTAATTCACTCATCTTATCAAAATAGCCCAGAAAATTACTTTGTCTACCTGGATTGGGAAAATTCTTATGTTTTTATTTACAGAGCATTAGACAGAGTAGCCAGGTAAAGGCACTTGCTACCAAGCCTGAGGGTCTGAGTTTGATCCTGTAACCTGTAGCACGAATTCTAATTGGTACTAATAATAAAAATCCAGAGTCAGATATAGGGGTTAATGCTGAAGACCAGAGAAGCAGAACAGCCAGACACTAGAGAGTTCTTTTACCCCTACCAATACTCAGACCAAAGGGGGCAATCCTGTCCTCAGAGTACATCTCCAGACTACATCTGTCTCCACCAAACCTCAGACTGCAATGAGTTCCTGTCTCACTCTGCTTTGTATTTCTTTCTTCACCCAGCCATATCTCTCCTGTCTCCACCTCCCTAGTGGTGGGATTAAAGGTATAGGATCCCAATGTAATGATCTGTCCTGCCCCTTTAAGAGACAAGCCCCGCCCACTCCCTCCCCCATCCACCACAGAAGCAGGCAAATCTTCATTCCTGCTTGTAGCCTGAGCACCCCTTTTTTCCCCCTGGTTCTCCCTCAAAGAGGCAGCTTCTGCCTCTCTTCCTTCTCCCCAATTCTCCTCTCACCCCCTCTGGTTCTCTCTCCTCTCTCTCTCTCTGCTCTTCTGCCTTCTCCTCTTTCTCTTTCCCCTCCATAACCCACTAAATAAATATCCAACCTCACTTTGCATGGTGTGCCTATCCATGTCTCTGTCTCTTGCCTGCTGCGTGGTTCCCTGCCTGGGGCCAGCTGCCTTCAGAGACCTGCGGCGTGGTCTTGGGGCATGCCTATCTGTCTGGGTCTGTCACCTACCATGTGGCTCCCTGCCTGGAACTCACTGCCCCTTGTGGCCCATGGGCCACTTGGGGAACAGTGTCATACTCAGGGGCTTCCTGCATGGTCCACCATGGTCTCATTGCCCACTGTCCGCTGCTGCCACTTGGGGACCTGCAGTGTTTCTTCCACTGTGCCCCTGCAGCATTTTATTTAAACCATAACATTGGCTCCTGAGACTCAGGAGGCTCTCCCGCCCCAGGGTGGGGATCTGGAACTGGGTATTTTTTTCCACAACAACCATGTGTTGCATCTGCCTGAGCACTGACCTCTACACACACCAGCAGCTTCGCTGGTGAGTTTTCCCTTCCAGCCCCCAACCACAGCCTTCACAGCTACGGCTGAGCCCTTCGCTGCCTTCTATAGCTTAAAATGTGACCAGACGACCTGGGTCAGTCCTCCCGCACTAGCAATGCACACGCTGTGTGGTGCATTCAACTGGGGGCCCAGGGTCTCTCGGATTTTTCTTTTTCCTTTTTTTTTCTTTTCTTTCGGACCACTTGACAATGGTCCCCACCCATGAGAGACTGCTCAGAGCGGCCTCAAG
>LOEQ01000415.1:144696-159040 GCA_001685075.1 Bramus lutescens | reverse complement strand
ATATATATATATATCTCACTGGTAACAAGACTCTGGATAAAGACACTTGCTACTAAGACCAATTACTGTGTTTAATACCTGAATCCACATGTGATTTCCACATATGCATCATAGCATAGATGAGTATGATATGCAAATCTACATGCACAAATGCATACAAAGAGACACACACATGCACACACACAACATAAACATACAAACAAATAAGTCAATGTAAAAATATTTAAAACATATAGAATGGCCAAGTGTGATGGCTCACGCCTTTATTCTCAGCAGAGGCAGGCAGATCTCTGGTCTTCTACAGATAGAGTTCCAGGACAGCCAGGACTACACAGAGAGCCCTGTCTCGAGAAACTATCTATCTTAGTTAGGGTTTCTATTGCTGTGAAGAGACACTATGACAACAGCAATTCTTATAAAGAAAACATTTAATTGGGGTGGCTCACTTACAGTTTCAGAGGTTCAGTTCATTATCATCATGAAGAGAGCATGGCAGCACGCAGGCTACCATGTGGTGCTGGCGCTGACAGTCCTTACATCTTGACTGTCTTGACTCAGAGGCAACAGGAAATCAGCTGACTGTCACACTGTGGAAAGCCTCAGAAAAAAATGCTCTCAAAACCCACCCCACAGCGACACTTCCTCCAACAGAGCCACACCTCCTACAGCTTGTAATAGTGCCACTCCCTTTGGGGGTCTTTTTTTTTCAAACCACACACACACACACACACACACACACACACACACACACACACACACACATACTCGAAAAGGATTCGTGGAGGATCCTAATTTAGTTGAGGAAGGCTTGACATGGAAGCTCCTTCAGGAAGCTGACCTTTAAACCCAGACCTGAAAGGATAAAGGAAGTTAGCAAACCCAGGGTCTTGCCAACTGAAGGTGAGGAGGTTTGTGTGGGAGAGGAGATGGTGACAAAGCATCTGTGTGACATGTGTGACAGACCAAAATAACTGAAATGGGGGAATTAAATAGAGGAAAGGCTGAGCTAGTGAAGGCAATGGGTTGAAAAATTTGAGGTGACAGACACTGTCAATATATTTCTGAAGAAATGGAAGTGAGAAAGGAAGGGAAACTTGAGGACTCAAAGGGGGACTGGTGAGTAGGAGCTCAGAGGCTGCTCACTATCTTCTTTGGCAGGGGAATGAGTGTTAGGGTTGCCCTGGGAAGAGTGTTAGGAAGGAAAGTCAGGTCAGAGCCTTAGCTGAGCCTTATCTGTCTGCACTGCCCCTGAAAGTCAACAACATGAATGAATATTTTAGGAAACTTGGCAGATTTTTAAAAATTATGTAATTAGATGTTGAAAATTCTCTGATTCCAGCTGGGTGGTGGTGCATGCCTTTAATTTAATTCCAGCACTCGGGAGGCAGAGGCAGACAGATCTCTGTGAGTTTGAGACCAGCCTGGGCTACAAGAGTTAGTTCCAGGACAGGCTCCCAAGCCAAAGAGGAACCCTGTCTCGAAAAACCAAAACAACAACAACAACAACAACAACAACAAAACCCCACAAACTAAACAAAATTCTCTGATTCCGAGAGCTCAAAGTCTGAAACTGGGCCTCATGAACTTCTGTCCTGCCGCTGCCTCCTAAGAGGTAATTGGCAATATTTTAGATCATTTTTTTTTTAAAAAAAAAGGACTTATTTTTATGCATGTGTCTGTGTGTGAGTCTGTCCATGTGAGTGCAGTGCCTGTGGAGGCTGGAGGAGGGTGTCAGATCCTCTGGAGTCACCTGGTGGCTGCTAGGAACTAACTCAGGTCCCCTGGAAGCGAGCAACGCTTTCAACCTCGGTGCCATCCATCTCCCCAGCCTCTAGCATTCATTCCCACCTCTTTCCCACACCCCACACCTAATCAAACAGCACATCGTAGCTCTCAGGATCCACAGTCCTTTCTGTTTCCTAACTGGCTTCTGCCTCAGCCAGCCTTAGCTACCCGCCTGGCGATATCTCCCACACTTGTCAGTGACAGGGCTCCACTGACCTCAGGAGAAAGCACACACTTCTTTTTAGGACACATGAAACCCTCATAACTGGGTCACATGCATTCAGGAAGGCCAGCAGAGTCTTACAAACATGGCTTTTGTGAGTATGAGCTGCTGCTTAGGAAGCTTTGTGGTCTGCCAGCAAGATGGCTCAGCGGCACTTGCCTGAGATGGATCCCTGGAATCACAAATGTGTGAGGGGAGAACTGACTCCACCCAGCATGTGTGCGCACGCACACACACACGCACACGTCTGCGTACACGTATGTGCATAATAATAAAATAATAATTAGTTAATTTTTAAAACCTTTGTGACATGTGCTTTTAATTCTCTGAGTCTCTGTTTCTTAATGTGAACAGGGTACTAACATACTGACTCCTGTTTGCTTTGATGATTAACTAAATATATGTAAAGCATTTTTTTCCGGCTGACATAAAATAAACATTCAGCATTAGTTTCTTTGAATCTGCAATGAAGATTTTCTCTTACAGGTTAAACCCCAGTCAAGATGAACTTTTAATCTTTTTCCAAAGGAATCATTTCATGCTCTCATGCTTTCAAAATTCTATTTGCCAGTGTGTCATCTAAGGGACTGTATAGAATTGTACAGAATTGTCCTTGGGAACAGCTTGCGGGGTTTCTAGGGCTGAGGATGCACCTCCAGGTGGTAGAGGGCTTGCCTAGCAGGCACTGCTTAAAAATATACATGGTGGCACATCCCTGGGATAGCATCACTCCATAGCCAGAGGCAGAAGGATCGTAACTCATCCTTGGCTACCTACTGAGTTCAAGGCCAGATGAACAACAAGAGACACTTTCTCAAAAAACAGCCAACAAAACCCAGGTTGAATAGTGACCCTAGTTTAAAGAAAGAGATTAAAGGTGGGTTAACACTAATCTCCATTTTTTAAAGATATGTTTTTAGTCTTGTGTGTACATGAGCTGCCTAGTATGGGTGCTGATACTGAACTCAGATCCTCTTCTAGAGTGACACTCTTACCCACTGAGTCACCTTTCAAGCAGCCCCTCAGAAGAGCTTCTACTGATAGTACACTACTTTCACAGTAAAGTCAAATGATCATTAAGTCCAACCATTGCGTGGGATGTCCACAGTTACTTATAGGTTGGATTAATGCTTTGCTGTTTCTTAGTTTGTAGAGCTGGAACTGAACCCAGGCCTTAGGCATGCCAGGCATGTACTAAACCACTGAGCTATACCCACCCTTTAATACTCTGCTTTTAAGCTGCTGAGATTCTTACCCAGTAAACACCAGGCATATTTTGAGGTCTTTCCATCTGACTGGAATGTCTAGCCTGCTGTTTTCTGATGACTGTTTAAATTCATAATATGTGTAAAGTTTGTAGTTAGTGGTTCACATATCCCTGAACAAGCTTTCTCAGTGTTATTCTTGTCTGCACAGTCTGGCCACCTGGGCCTCCCTGGGCCTACTCTCTACCTGTGTAACTCTAGCACACTGTCATGCTCTTTGCATATTTCTTTCCTTACACCGTTAGCGACTCTCAGATGTAATCCCAGCTCTTTGGAGGTGGAAGCAGATGGATTGGCGTTCACGGTCCTCTTTGGCTACATAGGAACTTTGAAGCCAGCCTGGGATACTTGAGACCCCATCTCAAAACAAAGAACAAAGGTTACTATGACTCTGTCTCAAAATGAATAAGTAAATAAATAATAAAATAGAAAAGAGAGAAAGAGGAGGAAAAGAAATGCTGGGCGGTGATGGTACATGCCTTTAAGGATTTCTATGAGTTCAAGGCCAGCCTGGTCAACTGCTTCTAGGGTTTCATTGTTACCACTGTCTGATAAACAGTATATGACAATAGTTGTTTCAGTATTAATTATGTCACGATGACAATTCTCTTGATAGATATTCTTCACAATAGAATTACCTACTGTTATTTTATCAACTGAAAATATATGTCAAATATGTATTTCTGTTGGTAAAGAACAAAGCCCCTAGTTACATTCTTATTGAAAGAAACTGAACAAAAACTTCTTTGGGGCTGATATTCCCCAACAGAAGCAAAGATTAACTTCAAACGAATTTTAGTCTTTTTCAGGCTCAGAAAATTCAGATTAATCTCTCCACACTGAAAGAAATAACAAAGCAAGGGGATGAATTTTAAAGGTCTTTTACATTTGAATAGATCTTTCTGCTTCCAAAAGTCTAAAGTTGCCCAGATAGCAAGAGGTTTACTGTAGTGTTCATAAGATTATCTGAAACTCAGACACAAGGAAATTAGCACCATCCAGAACTCAGTCATGCAGAAATGACACTGAATCTCTGTACTTGCTAAAAACTGCAAGGAAATGTTTCTTGCCAGAGGGGTCGGCTCCTTAAGTTTCTACAGGGGCTTCGTTTTAGAGCGGCTGGACCTGCAGATTCCTTTGCTGCCTCCCAGAAGGCTCAGCCTCTTCCTGCAAATGCAAATGTGAATGCGATGCAGTAAGGAAATTATCTGTAGAACAGCACAGTGCAGCTCAGCTGTGTCAATGCTGGCACCAAACTGGAGTAGGGATTAATAAATCTTTTCCTTCTTAAGTTCTGCCTCCAAGAACTTTTGCTCATTTCAGATTAAAACCAGGAACTGACACACTCTGGAAGGTGTTCCAAAGTTTCCTGGAAGAAGCGGAGATAGTATTAAAGTGTTTGAGAAAAGATTTTAGGTTCATCTAGACACAAACTTTGCAGTTGGTCTTTAAGAAATCGGAAGCTGCATAACTGAGAAGCCTAGAAATGAGTGTCAAGTCTGAATCTGGGTCTTGCTTATGACCAGAGGATCACAGAGAATGTGGGAGCTACTTTTCTCAGCAGCTGGATGCATCACTGGCAGCTGCGATTAGAAAGATAAAGAAATCCACATCTGCTTAGAGTTCAATTATTATATGAATCCCTTGTGAAAGTACATAAATTCCTGAAGAGGCCCTACTCCTAAATCAAGAAAAAATAAGGGTATTTGGGCTGTTTTCCATAGTTATCTCTATATGCCATATCACCAAAACCAATCAAACATTCTTCAGCATACCAGATCATCAATGAGTTTCTTATTACTGACCAAGGGACTAAGAAGGAATTGGCAAAGACAGAGTCTGCTGTAGTACCAGACTTCACTTACACACACTGTATGGGCATTTACATAGAGACCAGTGGACCAGTTCACTTGAGGTTGAATCTACCTTTCATTCTGTAAAGGGAAAGATGCTATTGCCAGTACACTGGATACTTGTTGTGTGACAGGATGAAGCAGCCTTCAAAGCAGACAGTGGAAAAAGCATTGCGTGAGCACATCAGCGTATCTAGGTCTACTGCAGCTTGACACCGAGCCAGCTGTGCAACCCTCCTCCAAGTTAAACAATTCCCATTTATTTAATTCTTTTTCTTCCACAGAGTCAAGATTTTTATTAATGACTTTAATTTAATATAGGCTTAAACATAAGGCAGAAGAGAGAAAGAGAGGTGCTTAGAAAGTAAGTCAGGCCTGAGAGCATGGTTGTGAACTTCTCAAACAACAGGCAGTCACCCAAGTTACATAATTTGATTAATTACAAAGTGGGCAAAATACTCATATTATCTGTTTGTCAGGATAGTTTAAATGATCTAATAAGATTCGAGATGATTTTTAAAAAGGTTACATAAAGAAGCAGAGACCTGCTCAGAACAGTATGGAGGAGCTTGTAAACTCAATGGAAACAGCTGGACACTGTGCCCACCTACTTCCTCTATCTACATGGTGAGCCATCATATGAGTGCTTGGCATGGAACTCTGGTCTTATGCAAGGGTAACAAGTGCTCTAAACCACTGAGTTAAGTCTCAGCCTCCTGTCTCCCATGTGTTTTGATGTCTTGCTATATAGCAACCTATGATCCTCAACTTCCTAATATTGAGATTACAGGTGTGTGCCACCATGTCCAGCTCAACAGTTTTTCTTTCCTATCATTTGAGTAGCACCCCAAGAACATTTCCTTCAAGATTTCCTTCACACTCACAATCAGCTGGTTGATAGAAGAGGCCCCTTTTTTTGGCTTCTCTCAGGTTTTGACCTGCCTTCCTCCTTAAAATTAAGCATTTATTTCAAGTGATGCAACTCGATTTTCCCCTTGCACACTTATAGGCCACTATAGGGTTAGTAATTGCCTAATTCCAACATCCTGCCTTGGAGAGCTGGAGGGTCAAGAAGAGGGAGAGAAGGGAGATGGCTCACTGCAGAGCACTTGGAACATGTGCAGCACTTAAGTTCAGTACCTACAGAGGTACAGAGGTACAGAGTACAGTCATGCCCCTAAAACAAAGCAATGGTAAGATCACAGATCACTGAGCAGAATCGCTACGAAATATCTCATGACAATGGAAGAGTTAGACATAGAGGGAATCCCCAATGAGGGAGAGGGAGAAAGAGCACAGCACACTATTATAGAAATGGTGCCTGTCTGTATCCTTGCATGATAGGAACCTGCACAAAGCTGGAAATTGTAAAGAACACAAAGCTGAAAAATGCAGTGAGAGAAATGCCGTAACACGCAGTTTCTCTGTATTTACTTTATTCCTTTTACTTATTATAGAGCATATTGGCCAAGAGCAAGAACTTTAGAGTCAGGTTGCAAGGGCATTAATCTGGGTCTGTCATTTGCTATGTACCCTTCCCAATCACTTAGCTCTCTGGTCCTATTTCAGAACCATACTGGGTTCTTAATGGGCATCATTATGATGATGGCTAATAATATTTCTGACACAGTATCTCCTCAAAATAAGGTACTCCAAAGCCTACAACCATAGGCTCAAACCGTATTAGAGGACCATACTAAAAACTGTATGGGCTGGCAAGATGATCAGTAGGTAAAACAGCATGTGCTATAAAGCTTGATGACCTGAGTTCAATCCCCAGAACCCACAAGGTGGTAGGAGAGAAACGACTCCTCAGAGATGTCCTCTGACGTCCACATGTGCACCGCTACCTTCAATGTGCATTCCAAACACCTTAAATAGGTCACTTTTGCAACCTACATATACACATGAACAATATCCAATACATAAATGGTATTTTTAAAAAGGAAAATGTTTGGAAAGGATAGAAATGGGGAGGGGAGGGAATGGGGAGAAATAGAGTTAAGAAGACTTACCACCGTTTTTGCCTATGGTTCGAAAGCATCTCCAGAAGGCCCGTAGAAATGATGCCCGATTGTGAGGTGTCGCTTGAATAAAGCTGAATTCCCGGAAGAGAATGTGCGTTCCTTGGCATACACTGTTAAAACTGGAAGAAGAAAAATGAAGAATTCATCATTAGAAGAAATTCAGAAGGCTGGAACCAGAATGAAATGTAAAACCAGAGATAAAGAACCACTGGTGAACAAGGGAGGGGCCTATTTTTTCCACTTGCAAAATTCTCAACTAGAGATTAGATCAAGTCCTTCTATAAAAATATCTTTGTACAACTGTGGCCCCTGGAAGGTCATGTCACCTCTGCTGTGTGCCTCCCAGGAAGGTTTAAGGTTAAATGAGAATCCTTGTCTTTACTTGGAGGAAACTGCTACTTGTATCTTCTGGGGCATGCCTCTCCTTCACTGCCCCTGGCACCACGAATGCTTTGAGCAGGCCTTGATTCCCTCACGACAACCTTTGGTACTAAGTCCAAGCTGTGCCAGCTGCTTAAGGGTGACATGGCTGTCTGTTTTAGGGGTGCTACAGTACTATGCACACCACTATAATAACTACAGAGACAATCCTATGTGTCAAAGGAGAGAAATGACTCCAAAGGGACACTAGAGACAAATTAGAACATGGAGAGAAGTGGCCCCTAAATGAAAATGCGAAGCAGAGCCCCAGGGCTCATGTGAGTCATTGTTTAAACTGGGCCAGGGACAGGAGGAAAAAATGTACTCTGTTGCTTTTGGATTTTCCTGTCAAAGAAATAGAGAGTGAGGAGCCCAGTGTAATCTACAAATGGAAATTCCATAGGAGACTAAGCAATGATCCAATAAGTGTCACCACCAAGGGCAGCTTCAGACTCCAGAAACTCCTAAATTCCCTAACAGGAAAATGATGAATGTAAAACATGCTTATTTTTGTGACAACAAGACAGTAAAGTGAAGGTGGCAAGCAATAAGGGGGCATCAGTAATTTCAAATTCCAGTTTTCATCTGATGGCCATCTAAAAGAAGGATATGGATCACTGAACTGAACAAGAAAACATTCCAAGAACCATCTCGTCCATTTCCCTTCTCACAGAGGAGCCCCCAGGGGAGACCGTCAGTGTCGTTAACAGAATATGTTATCACTTAGGATAAAATAAGCCTTTCTAATATTAACAGTGCTGTGGTGAAAAATCAGATTAAATACACTTCTCATGGAAAAACACCATGGAAATCAACATTTAACACACACAAGGCCAGCTGAGAACATTTGGCAAGGCGTAGTATAGAAGAGAGGCCTTTAAAGCTATGAAAGGGTTAATCTAGCCATGAATTTATGGCAGTGCCATTGTCATCTTACATAAGGAAAATGAAAATTACAGCAAATGAGCCAGGATAGAGAAATGGGGCAGACTACATTCCCAGCAAATGGAGTCTAAAATGATAACATTTTATCCTAAATTTATGAAGCCATCTGACAATGAATAGCTTCCCAAAGTCCCAAAGCATGTTTTATACTCAAGGCAGAAAGTTAGTGTCTAAGTCATGGTCTAAACTGCAGAGGAACTAATGATGGTGAAATCACATCCTTCACACAGTTTTTAAATTTTAATTGTGTGTGTGTGTGCATAAATAAGACTGTAGGTGTCCACAGAGGCCAAAGGTTTTCAATCCTGCTGGAGCTGCTGATACAGGCAGGTGTGAGTCACCTAATATGAAAGCTAGGAATTAAATTTGAGCCCTATGCAAGTACATGCTCTTAACCACTGAGCCACCTCTCCAGCCCCTCAATGTAGTTTTACACCCTATCTCAAATGCAATAGTCCTCTTGTGATTCTGTCCCCAGGCAACACAGGCCCATTATAGCTCATCTATAAGTCTCTAATGATTCAACATGGTTTCTCTATTTAAATTTTTATTATTTATTTGCTTACTTATTCATTTATTGGAGATGTGTGTGCCAAGGCACACATGTGAAGGTCAGAGAATAACTTGTATGAATCAGTTCTTCCGTACCACGTGGATTCCAGGGATGGACTCAGGCCATACAATGCAATGTGAACCTCTCCAGCTTCAGCACGGCTGCTCTCACTGTTTAGACGCTCACTGGATGCGTAGACTTTGGGTCTGGTTAACTTCACTGCACGACATCTTTTATTTGTAGGTTCTTTGTAGTAATTTTTTTATTTTTGTTTTATCAAGACAGGGTTTCCCCTTGTAGCCTTGGCTGTCCTGGAACTAGGCCTATAGACCAGGCTGGCTTCAAACTCACAGAGATCTGCCTGCCTCTCTGCCTCCCAAGAGCAGGAATTAAAGGCGTATGCCACCACTACTCAGAATAATAAAGTTTTAATTAAATAAAAAGGAAGAATCAACATTAAAAATATCATTAATCAGTCAGGCAGTGGTGGCACACACCTTTAATTCCATCACTTAGGAGGCAGAGGCAGGTGGATCTCACTGAATTTGAGGTTAGCCTGCTATACAAAATGAGTTCCAGGACAGCCAGGGCTGTTACACAGAAAAACCCTGTCTCAAAAAACAAAATTAAAAAGTATTATCTCTAACTTTGAAGAAATACAATGAAAATGGAGCAGCATTGTCATATCTACTAGACGTCTATGAGGAAGGGCAGAGAGAGAAGGAAAGAGACACGTTAGGGGAAGCTTGAAGAAACTAGGGCTGGGGCCTCTACACTGCTGAGAAAATGCATGGGAGCCTTTCTGTAAAACAATTTTATGGTTTCTCAGTATTTTCAGTACTAGTTATATATCCAAAACAGAGAGAAGACATTTGTACACTAGAGCATGTACCCAAGCTTCTGCCATCCCTTTGCCCCCAGGGGGTAGTGGGGGGTGGTGCAGAGACAGGAGAATGCCCAAAATATTGTCGGCCACCCAGTCAGCTATTTGGCAGAAAACTCACAGGAGAGTCTGCCTCAAACAAGGTGTCATCTGACTTTAACACGCACTCTGTTGCACACATGTGCCCACATCTGTATACACAAATGCACACACACGCACACACACAAACACAAGGAGAAGGAAATTCTCAGGTAAAATGAGACTGTGTCTAGAAATAGTTTAAGAACCCCGTTTTAAAGAATGCACTTGCTTTTGTTTAATTCTGTGGTTTTACCTCCCAGTTTTTGTTGTTTTAAGATCATTACTATTGCTTTCATTGTCTCAGAGAGGACCCTAACCATGCTCACTGGCTACCTTCCCAACATCAGTTTTCCTCATGTAGACAGGACTCTCAGTGCACAGGCATCTTGAGTGGGAGGTTTTTCCTCTCTCCAAGGGACAAACTCACCTAGACCAGGTCACACACTGGATGACTTTAAACTCCATCTTAATATTATGATGATGTCACTGAATTCCTGTGTAGCATGAACCCCTGAGTATTCAAATTTCACTACAAACATTCTTTCATTCTTTCGATTGTTGTTTTCTTTTTTTTTCTGAAAGACTGGAGTTTTATTCTTCAAAAAGTTGGCAAACCCCAAAGATATGTTTCTCTGTACAAATTGGTCCCTGAAGTAACAATCCCTGGATTTGTTCTTTCCTTGTGAAGCTCAGACAAGGCCTAAAGCTCTTAATTTTTTTTTTGCATTGACAATGTGCTACAGAATTTGGCAATGGTAACTTGATGAGAGAAGTCAGTGGAGCCCTGTTATTATCTGCCATCCTGTTATTCTATGCCCAGTGTACCTACGAGGGAAAATGAGAGATGAGCCTGTGTACAGGGAGTGTTTTGACGTTTTGACAAAGGTGATTTTAATATGTAGTACATTTGGAATGAGCCTCTATATGCAGATATGAATCGGGAAAACTGTTGGGTTCATTGACTGTACATTCTCTGAGCAGTAATGAGTCCACTGGACTAGAACACAGAGACCAGGCTAGCTGGATGATCCAATAGGTAATGGCATCTGCCATCGTGGATCTGAGCTCTGTCCCTGGAACCCCCATGGTATGTAGAGAGAATTGACTCCAGCTAGTCGTCTTCTGGTTTCCATGTACACTTCATGGCACTTGTGTGCATACACACACACAGGGCCAGATACCATGTATGCACATACTCTAAATCAATCAACAATGTGGTTTTGAAAAAAAAAAAAACAATCCAAGCACAGAGCCTGCCACACTGACAAGATCTTTGGATTCTAAAATAACCCCAAGCTAGGTTACAGAGCTGGGTCAGCAGGTAAAAGCACTTGCCTGATGACCTGAGGCTGTCCTCCAGGCCAGGGATGGTAGTACACATCTTTNTTTTTAAGACAGGATTTCTCTGTGTATCCCTGGCTGTCCTGGAATTCACTCTGTAGACCAGGCTAACCTCAAACTCAGAGATCCACCTGCCTCTGCCTCCTGAGTGCTGTGATTGAAGGTGTGTGCCACCACTGCCTGGTCTGTAAGGCTGACCACTGGTACTGTTTTACTCTCTGATCTTCAGGCAAGTTTTATTTATTAAAATACAAGCGAAATATCATTACAGCCAGGGATACACACATCTTTTCTCAAAAATGAAACAGGAAAGAAAAAGCAAAAAAAAAAAGTTGTCTTCTGACCCCCCATGTGTCTGTCACACACAAATAGTAATTCGTAAAGTAGAACAAATAAAGATGAGTCCCAAATTTTGGAGGAATTCAATAGGGACTAACCAATCCTCAATCACTATGTAGGTGAGCCAGGAACACGGAGCAGTCACGGAGGTGTGTGACTCAGTTTCTGTGAAAGACTCAGACGAGCCCACCAGGTCACTGCAGCAGTGTCATTTCAAGCCAAGATTTGTTTTCTGACCAGGTAACTGTCCTAGCAGAGTTCATCTCCAGACCAGGATAGTAGTGACAGACTTTCCTGCAGGGCAAAGAGAAGAACCTATGAGAGGCCACAGGCCTTAAGAGCTATGAAAAGTCTCTGCAGGGGGAAGATTAAGCCCTGGTTTCTTTCCTTGGTCACTTCAAATGCAGCCACCAGATCCCATAAAGAATTTTCCTAAAATAGAAGTGGAGCAGAGTACTTATCCCAAATAGGCCTGTTGCTAAGAACAGAGGAGCCTGTTTCCATACAGGTCACTTCCCAGAAAGGCTAGGCCAAGGGGCTTAGTTATCACATGTGGCTTCTCTGAGAGTTGATTATTTCATATGTGTGTGGATGTGTACATGCCACTGTGTCCCATGAGAACAACCTCTAAGAGTGGATTCTCTCCTACTATATGGGTCCAAGGAATGGGACTCAGACTACCAGGCATGGCAGCAGACACCTGTATCCACTGAGCCGTTTCACCAGTCCAGGATCTTTGTTTATAATAGTCAAATTCCTGCCAGAGTTTAATTTTTTTCTTTTCATCATATGTACGTGTGTGGGTAGGGAGTGTGAAGATGAGTGCAGGTGCTTTAGGCAGGAGGACGGATCTAGTAAGGCTTATAGGTAGTTGTGAACTGCTCAGTGTGTGCTCTTAAGTGTTAAGCCATCTTACTAACCTCCCTTTTCTTTTATAAAGACAGAGTCTTACTATATAGGCCAGAATGTGCTCTCTCTCTCTTTTCATTTTTATTTATGTGTGTGGGGACATGTGTGTATTATGTATGTTTGAGTGTGAACTCCACCTTGCCAAGAAAAGGTCCCTGTTGTTATTTCTATTACACTTCATATTCCCAGCCAGCTGACCCACAAACTTCAGGGCAATTATCCTGTCTTAATGTGGGTTCTGAGGCTGAATTCAGGACATCAGGATTGCACACACACTTATAACCACTAATATCTTGCTGACCCTGCAATGTTCTTGAATTCACACTCTTGACTCAATCTTCTGCGTGTTTGGATTATGAGTGTGCACCACATACCTACCACCAGAGTTTCAAACTCTCTTTTGAAGTCTTCACACTTCCAAAAACATTTTTTTCTTTGTTTTTTTTCAAGACATGGTTTCTCTATAGCTTTGGAGCCTGTCCTGGAAATAGCTCTTGTAGACCAGGTTGGCCTAGAACGAAGAGATCCGCCTGCCCCTGCCTCCTGAGTGCTGGGATTAAAGGCGTGTGCCACCACCACCCAGCCAAACACATTTCTTAAAGCTTGCTGTGGTTCACTGCTGACTATCTCTGGATTCAGCTCCTTCCCATTGAGCATTAGCAGAGAAGCAAGATGACTGAGTATCAACTGGAATCTCAGCTGCTTCCCTGTGAGCACAAGTGTGAAGGAATACTTACATCTCTTATAAGGTTAGTCACTCATTGCAAATGAGGACAGGGAAAGCATGCACCTCAGGATGGGAAATCAACACAAAGCATTGGGGGAAAGCTTACTGAGTCTATACTCTATAGCAAAGGAAAAACATTTTAAATATAAACATTGTGATAATTAAAAATATTTTTTATACTAGGCAGTCATGATGCATACCTTTTATCCCAGCACTTGGGAGGCAGAGGCAGGTGGATCTCTGAGTTCAAGGCCAACCTGGTCTACAGAGTGAGTTCCAGGACAGCCAAGGCTACACAGAGAAACCTTGTCTTGAAAAACTAAAATAAAAACAAGCAAACAAGAAATGCTTTTCATGTGCTATATTTTACAATCAGGTTGCCATAAATGTCCTTTGTCTTTTTACAAGGTTTTTGATCCTTTTACCCAAGGCCTCTAAAAGAGCTTCCAGGACTTCGTCTAATTTCACTTGGAATCCAAAGTAATTACATTTTGTATTTTCTCTGGGGGAAACATCCCCTAACTGTGCAGAGGAGCCTGGATAAAGACTGTTTCTCCTTTTCCCAGATACCATGTACTTTGTCAGTGGTTGAGGTATGGGCAGTTCCTTGCCCAAAGGCCAATGGTGCCAAGAAGAAAATAAACTCCAAGTGGAGTGTCTTGGGTGCACAACATTCTCTTGGGAATATATTGGTGCTGTCAGGAGCAATCAGGTCTTATGTCAACAGAACCCTAAGTTATTTAAATGCCATGTTCCACAGACCCTCGATGGTTGAAGATTACCTGTCTAGACAGAATACAATCTCTATGTATCTAAAAACCTCCTTTTTCCCAGCATTCAGCCTAGCTTTCCCTGCCTACCTAAGTTCTGCCTTGCTATAGGTCCAAAGCAGTTTCTTTATTAATTAATGGTAATCACAGCACACAGAGGGGGACTCCTACATCACCTCCCCTTTTCTGTTTAAACAAAAAGGAAGGCTTTAACTTTAACATA
>LOEQ01000415.1:75387-110598 GCA_001685075.1 Bramus lutescens | reverse complement strand
GGACAGGCTCCAAAGCTACAGAGAAACCCTGTCTCGAAAAAACAAAAACAAAAACAAACAAATAAACAAAAAACCAAAAACAACAACAAAAAAACAACCAATCTGCATTTGTTGTTACTGGGAAACGTGTGACTTAATAACAAACTTGTCAAAAAAGCTTGGCATAGAAAGACAAGCATCAAAGCGACTGAGGAGAGGTTCAGAGAGGACTAGGACACAGGGAAGAGAAAGAAGTGGGCATGATCAAAGCATAATGCACATATAGATATGGAAACGTCACAATAAAATCAATTGGTTTGTATAATAGTTAACAATAATGTACAATAATAATGTTAATTAAATTTTTTTCTTTTCAAAAAACACATCTATCTTGTAAAGACAGATAGAGATAGGCAACAGAGGTAGAGAGGCAGATTTATTTATTGTTTGTTTTTTTTGAGACAGAATCTCATTATATAGCCTTGTCTGGTCTGGAATCACTAAATAGACTAGGTTTGGCCTTGAACTCAGAGAGATTTACCTGCCTCGGCCTCCCTCCCAAGTGTTAGGACTAAGGGCATGTGTCTCTGTGCCCAGTGAAATAGTATATTAAAGTCATAAAGACCTGGGTTCAAATGACTGCTTTTTGCAGCTTAACTTTGAATGGTTACTTAACTTACATTTGTTTGGGGCTTTATCAAGTGTACAAAGCTATATAATTTAACTCTGTAGTAAAAACAAACAGAAGAAAAGAGTTACAAAGAAGTAAAGATGCTTGTAACCCTGTCTTGAGAGTAAATCTGAAAAATAATACAAATTCTAACACTGTTCTCAAATAATCATCATAATCAAGTATATTAAACAAAGAAGAAAAACCCAGCCAGGCTAATATTACAACATAGTCATGTTTCACCACTGTACCCCCCTTTCTTTCTTCTACCCACTTCACAAAACCCTTCCTTCCTTGGGCTCTCTGGCTTTTGATGACTTACTTGCACCTAAGGAAAGTACAAGAATTCAGTATGCCCTCCCCCATTTCATTTCATTTAGAAATGAAAGAACATCTACTTAGAAGCAATCCTGCTCCTTCTCCTCCCTAGCCCCAGGGACCGAAAGTCAGTGAGAATGTTTTTGTAATAGTTAGAGTCAAAGTATTTTCATCCTAGGGGCAAAAAAGGAGAATTTTTTTCTTTTTTGAAAATAGACTGGAGGGGGGGTAGGATTTTGCCTGTTTAGTTTACTATATTACAAATAATATCTACTATTTTGAGCCCCTATCCAACTTATTGAACAATGTACCAGATAATGTATTAATTGTTCTAATGCATAATTTTATTTAATATTAGCAACAATCTTATGATAAGTATTTGAAGACTTCTATTTTCCAGTTGGAATAGCTGAAACTTAAAAGAATGAAAGCAACATGCTCAAGATCACAGAGCTAATAGTAAGAGAAGCTGAGATTCAAATCAAGGTGTGTCTTGTCCAAGCACCCATGCTCTCCACAAAATGCCTCATCATTAACACTTCACAACAAGCCATGGAAGTAAAGTTATCTTCATGTTACCAAGAACATAAGGCATGAGTATAGCAAAATCACCCTAGTCCTGTCCATGTGAACTGTGGGCATACATGTACATACATGACTGTCACGTGTGTGAGCACCTTATTATCCTGTCCCTGCCTGCATACAGACCAGCATCTGTGTGAAGTCAGGACTTGCCTCCAAATTTCCAAGTGTCTTACCAAGAACCAGTCACTCTACCACAAGGTATTCACCCCACCCCTTTGCAGGTCACAAAGTGGAACTAGAAAGCGCTGCTGCTTTCTTTAATCTGAGCTAAGAGTAGGAGTTAAAAAAGAGCCACAGAGACAGGAGGGAAAGGCTCCTCAGTGGGAATTCCGGCCAGCCAAGAGTAAGTGTGAAGCTCTCTTTAATTGCTCTTCCTGTTTTCCTCACCTGTAGCTCTTATCAGTTTCGTGCTCTCTGTGGTTAAGTGTACCACCCAGCCCAGAAAATCCTTACAGTGCCTCAAACTTCAATGAGACTCAGTAAGTCCAAGGCTCTGGCCCAGCAGTAAATGTGGAGAACACTGCTTTGCACCGCTTTGTAAATGCAAAGGAGTCTTTTTTATTGATGTGAGCGATTAAAGCATTCAAACAGCACACCTGCACCCCCGGAGGGGAAAGATATCTGGGCACCTGAGCTACCTTTTTGGAAAAGGAGAAGCATTCCAGACTGGCTTTTCCTCTTCTGCTTTGCCATGACTTCCACAACACGGTCAGAATTAAGTCTTCCAATCCGTACCAATAAGGTTTCACCGTCCTGAAATCCCCATTAACACCTAGTTGCAAAAGTCATGATCTGATAGCATTGTCTGAGATAGACATTTATACTTTCATCATGCTAAAATGAAAAATCCAAGTAAAATGAAGTATAAGTAAACATTGCCTAATCTTTTATATGAACCAAGGGAGTAATGGAACTGTAGATCAGAAATTTCTTGGTTATGTTGACTCGGACTATGCTGATCACACTACCTCTTCATACCACAGTGGCTCCTGCTTTTAAAATGACTGGGACTAAAAATGTGTCTGAAAAAAAAAAACCCCTACTTTAATCCAGCACTCAGAAGAGGCAGGTGTATCTCTGTGAGTTCCAGGACAGCCAGGTCTAAGTAGAAAGACCCTGTCTCAAAAAACAAACAACAACGACAAAAAGGTTTTTATATCTAATAATTTACATAATCATATACCCATTCTAGTTAGGACTTTTAAACCTGTGGGAAGCACTCACTTATTAACTGCTAATTACTTAGCAGGCCCCAATTTCCACGGGGAAAGTCCACACTGATTTCCCTTTGCTCTCCTCCCAAACAAAAACACTATCAAAGCGCCAGCTGTTGATTTCACTGTTAAGCGATAAGGGAGTCTATTTGGGGATTCCTGCTTGAGGGGTCTAGAATTTCCACCCACAGCATTAGTTACACCATTTCCACTTTTAAATTATCATTTAAAACTGTCTTACCACTTGAATAAACAAGTCTTACCAGAAATACGTTAATGAGTTACTACTATACATGCTATCAATAAATACAAGGAAATAGCAATGTAGGAAAAAGCAGGGTATATGTATACATATATTCTATCTTAAACCTGATTTCCCCCTCTCATTCCAGAACTTTTTAAAAATTTATTTGTTATGTATACAATATTCTGTCTGTGTGTATGCCTGCAGACCAAAAGAGGGCACCAGACCTCATTACAGATGGTTGTGAGCCACCATGTGGTTGCTGGGAATTGAACTCAGGACCTCTGAGCCATCTCTCCAGCCCCTCCAGAACTTTTCTGAAGTACACTTTATTCTTTGTGCTCTGAAGACTCAAATGCTGAGTAGCACAAATAAATGTTAAACTAAATTCAAACTGTTCTTTAGGATGAGGAATCTAAGTCTGCTTAGCCACCAGCCTGTTGTGTAACCTGCTTATATGTCTCAAGTTCAATATCATTTATAAATTACTAACATCATCCTATACATGATCATGTAAAGTACAAACAAATATAGCTAAATGGATTAATAAGTTTCTAGACTTCTAGGTTTATTGTTTGCATTTTCCATCTTTATTTGTATTATCTGGGTCCTAGAAAACAGTGTGTTCAGCTAAAACATTTTATCTTCTGCAAGAACATCTTTGATCTTAGTCCACACTAAACCAATTGCCCTTGACCAAAGGGGATGAGGAAATGAGAAAAACTATCACATTTAATTCCCATACAGCTCAGTGAAGCAGACAACACTTTAGCAGCAGAGAGAGGTCAGGGAGCCAGCTGAAGTCTCTGTGACTGGCAGAGAGCTAGGATTCACATCCAGGTTTGAGCCCAAAGCTAACGTTCTTCCATTTGACATTATTGCCTTTCAAAAACAAAGAGCAAGATGGTTTACTCCTGTGATTCCAGCACTCAGGAGGCTGAGGCAAGAGGATTGTTGCAAGTTCAAAACTAATCAGGGATATACAACAAGACTGTCTCAATGAAACAAGGGGGGAAAACAACAAAATAAGTAAAGCCCCAAATCTTCCATGTGTCCCTTCTAACATGTACATTAGCTTTTCACTATTAACAGTAGGAAAGGTGCTTAATGAGTAAACTACACAGTTAAGTTATGAACTCTAATAAACACCGCTAGGCTTTTGTCTCTAGGCTTTCAAATTACACACTCTAATTTTGTTTATGGCTTCAGATGACACAGATAAGATACAGACGAGTGGATGGGTGGTGGTTCTCCTCGGTTTAAGAGGCAGACTTTCTTTATTCCTTTCTCTAGGTTCCTTTCTTCTTGAGACAGGGTCTTAGGTAGTCCAGGCAGGATTTGAAGTCATCTAATCCTCCTGCCTCCACCTCCCAAGAGATGGGCTTGAACGTACACACCATCACAACCAGCGTTGGGGAACCCAGGATTTTGGATAGATGAGGCAAGCATTCTACTAACTAAGCTGCATTCCCACCCTAAGAAAAATGTTTTAAAAATATATAGAGAAATATGGGCTAGCAAGATGGCTCAGAGGTAGGGATGCCTGACCTTTTGAGCATAATACCCAAAACCCACACGGTGGAAGGAAAAACTTGACTTCCAAAAGTTGTCTTCTAACCTCTAAACATGTAACATGAGACATGTTCACACCTCTGCCCCATACACACAAAATAAATAAATAAACAAACAAACAAATACATGGATAAAAATTCTAAAGCTTTCTTGTCTGTTTTTTAGAGACAGGGTTTCTCTGTGTAGCGCTAGCTGTTCAAGAACTGGCTCTGTAGACCAGGCTGGCCTTGAACTCAGAGACCCTCCTGCCTCTATCTCCCAAGTTCAGGGGCTAAAAGCACACACCAACACTCTCGGCAGCTTTTAGCTTTATTGATTCCAAACAATGCTATGTATATTTCAATGGGAGTTTGGTTTATATTTCTTCTATTAACATCCTGTTCATATTTTACTAATTGTAATAGAAAAGGTTAAAAGGCTGACCAGCTGTGAAGACAGACTCTACACTCAGGCTCTGGTCTGGACTGCTGCCCTTGAAGGGAGAGCCACTCCCAATCCCAGACACTAGACAGGCTGACACAGAAGTTCCCTCGCCACCATTCCCCCAACTTGTAGCATTATATATACCAAATGGACAATTCTGGGAACAAATTTACAAACTAAAGAACAATCTTTTACATTAGTAGTTAATTATAAAACAGACAAAACTAATTCATGGCCTCTGTGTGGCCAAACCACCAGAACACAGCTAGTTACACTGAATTACCCAAAGGAATACTAGAAGTGGACAAAACACAACACATAAGCTAACATGATCTATGACACCAGAAAGCAAGCTGTGACTAAAGAGCTCTGTAAAGTAGAGTATAAAAACTAAAGCCTACTTCACTCAGTCCAAAGAGGTTCTGCACCATTAACAGATGTGCAGAACCAAGAGTCCCGCAGTCCAAACAGTCTCTGGGCAACCATTACTCCTCTTCTCTCCCTTTTCCTTCTCTAAAACTGGGAATATATTTTGAGGATGTCAATTAAGACTAAGTGCTTAAATTCCATTATAGCATTTCCAGACTAAATCTCATAATACAGAATGAGCAGGATGGAGTCCAGCAATTCCAAGTACCAGAAACTACAGAATTTCTTTTTAAGGAGGCTTCCATGGAGATTTAGGCTTGGAGTGCTCAGTTAGCAGATTATAACAGAATGTACTTCCTGAATACCAGAGGACCCTGATATGGCATTTACACTTCCCACAGAGAACTAAGGGACCTGTAAAGAACCAAGAAATGCCTGTCATGAAAACAACTTTGCAAAGATAGCTATTCACAGAGGATGCGTTTATCAAGTTAATGCACATAAATCTATTTTCCAGAAAGCATGACAGGTTTTAAGCTTCAAACCCCAACCCAATCCTTCAAACTGCCAATCCTGGGGTCAGTGACATACCACTTACAATGTTACATCAGTTACAAATAGTAAAGTCACGGGATAGATATGAATTGTTCCATACAGTCTCCCAAAGTTGTAGATTTTGGAGGGTGATTGACAGATCATGATTAGATTAACAAAGTTTTTTACAATGGCAATGTGAGATTTAATTCAAGTTAGTGATAACAGCCATAAGATATTAATGTAAAACTTGATAATTTACTTGCTATTTTATGTTTAAAGTGTTGTTGCTTTTTTAAAAAAAAAACTGTTCTGTCACTCACATAACAGTAATAGCCTCTCACTTCCCTGACAATGGCAACTAGACAAGTGTCATTTAAGTTGGCTAACCCTCACTGGATTAGAATCCCTGCTCTTTCACCTTGTATGGAGAAGGCCTCTCTGTAAAGATGGAGATTGTTTTCAAATGGCAGATTCACCTGTCAAATCCCCCCTAAGAGCTGTCCACAGCTTGCTCGTGGATATGACTGTAACAATGCTTGGTAATCCTGGTCATTTCTATTTCTGTTACAAAAGCAAAGGAGGCCATTGTAGATATTTATAGATGCCCCACAGGCCCAGGCCAAAGCGCACAAAAATCACACAAGATGAATGACTGAAGAGTCCAGGCTAGACAGTGAGGCCCCAGTTTACTTTGCTCACAAGATTCATGCTAACATTTAGCATATCATTTACATTAATGGTATAAAGCACTACCAAAGCACCCTATGAAAATACACTTTGGATCATTTTACTAAACCAATACTCCTTTACTCATTACTTTTAGGAAGGTTGCACTAGCCAATCATGCATTTCCCACCAGGCCCAGTTCAAACGCCATCTGTCAGCTTCAAGAAGTGTTCCCCAATTCTCTTCCAGCTAGAAACAATCTTTTCACTTTCTGAACCCCTAACACCTAACCCTAGATATGTCCCTGGCACGTTCTCCTGGACACAGGCTATTCCTGCTACCCACATGCAACACATTTTGTCAGACCTCTTGTTCTTAAAAATGAACAAGTATCATGACTCATTTATCTTTTACCCCTTTAACATTGAGGGTCATGCAGCCACTTCCACACAGGAGTCCTCCAGATGTTTACTGACTGCCTACATAAACTATGCACACGATCTACAGACGGCAGTGCAAGCACACAGGCCTCAGGACCAGACAGCCTCATCTACGATATTGGGGTTCTTGCAGGAAGCTGTTTTTGTTGTCTTCTCAAGCACGGTTCAAGTTGCCTTTTGACTGCCTTCTCTCTATTCTAATGAGCAAGCACTTGTTCCTTCTATTGTTCTAAGAGCTTCACTATGCTCCAGGTAAAGTGGAAAACTGCATTCGATGCAATTACCAGTTCCTCACAAATCTGGGGGCTGCTCGTCATTTGGATATCCAGGACTCGAATAAAAGAAAGTCTAAATTCTTTTCTTTTCACTCCTAAAAACTATTTTCTTTTTAGACAGAATGGAAGTCCACAGCACAGGAAGCTGTGCTCAGTAAGCCACCGTTCATAAACAGCTTTGCTGAAAGCATAACAAAGGTTCTGTTGTGCTCTTGCATGGCAAGGCCAGTGAGCAGCAGGAGCAGACGAACTCTTTAAAAAGCAAGGGTTCTGTCTTCATGCAAATGTTTGCATTAATAAAAAAATGAAGAAAAAGATATAGAAAACACAGGCTAGCTGGATATAATAGGTCATTAAATGGGAGGGTTTTCACATTTTCCAGGCGGAGTCAGCAAGTCTTTTAAAAACTTTGTCATTCTGAACATTTCACAGACATCACAAGATAGACATGCAAATAACAGAAGCAAATCAAAGGACATCCCGCTGCTCTGCTGGCGCCTCCCTCATCCATGCCTGGTTTGTCATTTTCTGTTAACCCCAGTGCTGGCTGCTATTCTGTTGAGGAATGGAGTTCCTAGCACAAGGGGCAGTGCGCGTCCAGCCGCGTCCAGCCAGCTGGCCCCAGCACTGATAGCATTACAATGCAAGCCATGTACTGCCACTCAGGGACACGTGCTGCCAGGCAACAAGTGCAGCGTGTGATTTTTACACACTTGGTTTGCAAATCTGCATGGGAAAGAGTCTCTAACAAGCCACTTCAGAAGATGCGGACTTCTCGAGTGTGCACATCGCTAAGTAGTTCTCTGAAGAATGTGTGAGCTCAGTCCTTCAAAGTGAAGCCATAGTCAGGACCAAAAATACAAACCTATGGGGAGGGTTAGCTACGATGTGCTGAAAGCCGTGCACTATGTGCTTAGCTTCATTTAATCTTCACAGCCACAAACTAAGGCATATATCTATACCATCTTATAGCTGAGGAAACTGAGGCTTAAGGAGGTTATGTAATTGTCCAAGGACACTTAGATAAAAACGGAAGCCAAGGCTCAAAAACCAGATGTTAGCAAATTCTCCACCACTCCATACATTTTGTTATATGCAATTACTTTTTTTTTTTTTTGAGGGAACAGGGAATGGGCCAGATAAGCTAGGATCCCAGCCATATGTGCCACTGCAGAACCACCAGCATGGTCCTCCTTCTCTATTTCAATCATCTGGAGAATTTATTGTCCATTTTTAAGAATGAGTGGCTTCAGAGCTGGACGCAGGGGCATATATCCATAATCCCAGAACACAGGAGAGTGAGTAGGAGAATCACCAAGAATTTGAGGCCAGCCTGACGCACATAGTAAGCTCTAGGATGTTCAGCTACATCCTAGAGCTGTTCCCAAACACTACCCATCTCTCCCCCAAAAAGATGGCTTTTTAGGTTGTGATAAAAATCAGATTTAAGAGGCCTATTAATTTATTATATTATACAGATATATTAATTTATATAAATAAATAGATAAATAGATAAATAAATAAATAAATAAATAAATAAATAAATAAATAAATATATTCAACACAGCATCCAGGAATCTCCTAGCAGTCATTACAGACCCTGGGGTCTCACCACCTACATGAGAACGAACAGAAGGGAACGATGGCCCTAGGACACACATCTCTCTCCCTAGATACAGATGGCCTGTTTTCTTCTCATCTTTTTCCTACCACCCTCCTCCAGTTCTGCAACAACATAATGATGGCCCACTAAAACCTCACCGTGAAAATTCCCTGCCCTCCAACACACTGGTCCTCTACCAGGAAGTCAATTAAGCCTCGCCACAGACTCCATCCCATTGGCCTCTGGACTGCACAGTACTCCTTCCGTTCCCACAGTCCTGCTTCCCGTGGTCTCAGAAATACGCTAAGTACAGGGTTCAGCACTCCACGGGGCTGCAGATAAGGGAGAGCTTGACGCGGCAGTCAGACCCTGCATTACTGCCATCGCGGCTCCTAAGTTACTAAAGCTTAAGAGGCAGGACTCTCCCGCTGAACAGTTCACACTGCTCAACTCCCGTCGTTTACCAGTAAACAAACCAGTCCTTACTTTCTGCCCCTCTCGAATCAGGATGTGGAATTCTTGGGCTTTCTTAAATGGGACTTTGAAGTTTTGTGTATTTCCATGTATAATCATAATGCTGAAGTTTTTCTTTGAACAAAGTAAACAAATCATGACAAAAACTGAATATTGTGATTCTTTGGAGACCAAAAATGTTGAAGAAAAAGGAACAAAAAACACACACAGAGGGCTCAGCTAAGCCCAACTACCTCTCCACTTTCTACGATTTTTTTCCTTTTTCATTTTTCTACCTTTTAAAACTTTACTTGGTACTATATTTCTCATAATTTTATTATATATCCTCTTATGAGATAATGAAATTTCTTTTTATAAATATTGATTTTGCCAGGCAGTGGTGACACACATCTTTAATCTCAGAACTTGAGAGGCAGAGGCAGGTGAAACTCTGTGAATTCGAGGCCAGCCTGATCTATATAGCTAGTTTCAGGACAGCCAGAGTTATACAAAGAAACTCTGTCTCAAAAATGAAAACAACAAATAAATATTGATTTTGTTTTCTGCTAGAACTCTTAAAATTTTATTTTAGTCAAAATAATTTATTGTTGCTCTATGGATATAGTACTCTCTTTTATTTCATCTCTTGTTCTTTAAATCTCCAGATACAAATTAGAATACATAGCTAAGGATAAAAACATTGCTAGAGTTTTCTAGCATAGATTATGTAAGCTTATGGATATTTTCTTTTATTTTGTTATTATTGTTGATGACAGGGTTTTATTGCTCCACTGGTCTGGAACTTGCTGTGTTGACCAGGCTGGGCTCTGCCTTCTAATTGCACATAAAGGTGTGCGCCACCATCCTTGGTGATATTTTCTTTTATAAATCATTCTTCCTTCACAACACACATGTGAGCACGTGCGCACACGCGCACACACCCACCACATTTCTTAGCTTCTATTTTTTTAAGGATTTATTTATTTATTATGTATACAGTATTCTCAGTGCTTTGCCTGCAGGCCAGAAGAGGGCACCAGAACTCATTACAGATGGTTGTGAGCTACCATGTGGTTGCTGGGAATTGAACTCAGGACCTTTGGAAGAGCAGGCGGTGCTCTTAACCACTGAGTCATCTCTCCAGCCCCCCTTAGCTTCTTTTGTAGCTGCTTTGGTCATATGATTTATGTGATTTTATAACATATAAATAGAATGTTTTGAGTCTTCTAGAACTAAGTATAATGATATCCCTTATTTACCTGAAGAATAAAAAGTTTCTTCAGTCCCCATGGATTCAGAGGAAATGGACCAAATCTAAAGCTAGGATAAACAGGATAGCAGAAGCCACGTCTTTTATGGCAGTTTGGAGCGTACTACTCCATTCTGTCTATCCTTAAAAGAAGAATAATTTTCTTGCTTGCATTTATTTAAGACGTTTTTCTAAGATTTACTGTATTTTATGTGTATGAATTCCTGAATGTATTTAAGTGCACTCCATGTGTGTGCAGGAGCCCAAGGAGGTCAGAAGAAATCATAATACCCTCTGGAACTGGAGTTACAATACAGGTGAGCCATGATGTGGGTGTCAAAAGCTGAACCTGGGTCCTCTGAAAGAGCAGTAAACTCTCTTACCCACCAATCTATCTCTCCAGCCCCTATTTTATTTTTTAACAGCATCTTAGTCTGTTGCACAAGCCAGTCTAGAACTTACTTTGGAGCTTGTGGCAATCCTCCTGCCTCACTTCTTGAGTGCTTGGATTACAAATGTGAGTCACCATACACACCCTCCTACTTTATTTGAACCATATAATTTTTCTAAAAAGTATAAATGAATGGATCTGATTAATTCGACTAGCAAGTATTCAACAAGAAAGTCCAGGAGCCTGCTGCTGTGTGTAAACATGGGGGATGGGGAGATAGGATGGCAGGAGTCAGACACACACTCCTGTCCCCAGGGCCCACAATCTAGTGAACAAGGTGACCTTCACAACTTAAACAATAACACTTTAATTGCTCCTAAAAGGTTACTACTAAATATTCTCACATACGTTATCTCTTTGAACTTCACAATCAACCTAGGAGTCAGATAAGGCTGGCTTACCAGTCTTACAAATGAAACTACCCAAGGTCACATAGTTTGTACTGCGGGACAAACTCAACCTCATAGTTTAACTATTTCCATTGAATTACAGTATTAGGATAATTCACAAAGAAGGCTTAAGATGGTCATGACTGATACTAATTAATTGATAAAAACTTCATTATAACATTGATGGCCAGAAAACAATTTCTTAGAATTTCACAGAACTTACATTAAGGTTTTTTCTAAATTAATTTTCCATCAACTAACCAAGGAAACATTAACTTTAGAAATGATGATGGCTCTATTTCCTTCTCAGATGCCACATTCTTAACTAGAGGAAAATGTGCAAAGACAAACAGCACATAAACTATGGGTTCTCCAACCCAAAGCCAGTGCTGTCCAGAATAGAACAAAACTTACTTTGCTTAAGTAGTCTACCTCATCTAAGATAGGTAATTTATTTTCAGTCCAAATCTTCAACAGTTCTACACTGTGTCCCCACATCTAGGCAGTCAGACTTAATGACCACAGCAAGAAAGTTCCATTGCTTTGTACCTGGTTCCTACCTCAAACTACATACAAAAGTTAACCCAAAATGGACCATAGGCCTAAATATAAAGCCAACATTATTAAAACTCTCAGAAGAAAAAAAATACAAAACTCTATGAACTTGGTGTAGGCAATAATTTCATTGGTGTAGGAGGTCCTTCTGTATTTGTATTGCTTTCGTTGGTTGATTAAAGAAACTGCCTTGGGCTAGTTGATAGGGCAGATCTCAGGTAGGCGGGAAAGACAACAAAATTCTGGGAAGAAGGGCAGAGAGGCAGATGCCATGATTCTCCTGCCCAAGATGGATGTTGGTTAGACTCATGCCAGTAAGCCACAATCAAGTGGCGCTACACATTAGTGGAGATGGGTTAAACTAATATGTGAGAGTTAGCCGATAAGAGGCTAGAACTAATGGGCCAGGCAGTGATTTAATTAATACAATTTCTGTGTGGTTATTTTGGGGGCTAAGCTAGCTGGGCACTGGGAACACGGCCCACTCCTCTTACTACATTTCATAATATTCAAAAGGTAAAAATAATCTAAATTATCCATCAGCTGACAAATGAGTACCCAAAATGTACTGTACCATACAGCCAAATATTACTCAGCCACAACAGTGAATGAAGTCCTGAAAACATTTCACAACATGAGTGAACCTTGAAAACATGCTCAGACTGCAAAAGAAATACCCAAAGCAGACAAACTCACAGAGATAGAAAGTAGATTAGTGGTTTTCAGGAGTTGGGGGGAGGGTGTAAAAACTGGTATGGGCATTTTGAGGGATGATAAAAGTTCTGGAATTAGGGTGAGTAGGAAGATGGCTCAGTCAATAAAATGCTTTTTGTGCAAAAATGAGAATATGAGTTTAGATTTCCTGCACCCATATAAAAGCCAAGTGTGGTTATACACATCTGTAATCATGGCACTGGAGTGTGTGGGGAGACAGAGACAGGCATGTGCCCAGAGCTCATCTGCCAGACAGCCTAGCAACCTGGTATGATCTGGGTTCAGGAAGAGACTCTGTCTCAAAGGTAGATAAGGCCGGTAAGGGTTGTAGATTATTAGTTTAAGATGTGTTACATTCACGGTTATGCTGTGGAATATTTGTTTAATGATGCAAAGATGTGTCGCATTCTTTTATGTTGCATTTGTTTAACTATGTAAAGCTGTGTCACTTTGCCTGTCTAAAACACCTGATTGGTCTAATAAAGAGCTGAATGACCACTGGGTGGTGGTGGCACATGCCTTTAATCACAGTACTTGGGAGGCAGAGGCAGATGGATCTCTGTGAGTTTGAGGCCAGCCTGGTCTACAAGGGCTAGTTCCTGGACAGGCTCCAAAGCAACACAGAGAAACCCTGTCTTGAAAAACCAAAAACCAAAAAACAAACAAACAAAAAAAAGAGCTGAACGACCAATAGCTAGAGCTAGGCAGGAGAGAGAAATGGCAGACAAAATAAATAGGAGAAATCTAAGGAAGAGACGAGACAGGAGAAAAAGAGGAGAGGAGGACACCAGGGGCCAGCCACATGGTCACACAGCCAGCCACAGAGTAAGACATATAGAATAAAGAAAGATAAAAAGCCCGGGCAAAATGTAGTTAAAGAGAAAGGGGTAATTTCAGTTAGAAAAGCTACCTAGAAACGAGCCAAGCTAAGGCTATGCATTCATAAGTAAGAAGAAGTCTCCGTGTATTTATTGGAGAGCTGGGTGGTGGCCCCCAAAGAGAAAACAAACAACTACAGGTGAGATGGCTTTGTAGGTAAAGACACTTCACCACCAATCCTGATTACCTGAGTCTGATCCCTTCTGAGACCCACAGGGTGGAAGGAGAGAACTGTTCTGTGACCTCATGCATACAGTGGTATGTGCCAACACACAGCATACACACATGCACACACATATACAAACACACACACAGAGACAGACAACTAAGGTGGAGAGGTATAGTAGAAGACACCCAAGATCAACCTCTGGTCTTCACACACAAGCATGTACACATAAGCCTACATGAACATGTACTCATGCATGCACTTGTACACATATACAGCACACACATTCACACATAAGTTCTGGAATTACATCATGATAGTGGTGGTACAAATTTGTGAACATAGTAAAAAAACACTGAATTCTTTAGAATTTATTTCTTTGAATGTAAAAGGATAAATCTTATGGTAGATCATTTATTTCAATAAAAGATAACAGAGAGCTTGGGATGCGGTTTTCTTGCATGTGTACAGACATGTGTTATGTTGAGGTGCATAGTCACATATGTATGTCTGTGGGCCTAAGACTAACATTGGGAGTTTTTCTTAATGTTTCTCCACCTTATTCATTGAGGCAGGGTCTCTCACTTGAACATTGTTTCAGCTAGTCAAGCTATCCAGCTTCATCTAGGGATCCCATATCATGGCCTTCCAAAGACTAGGATTGCAGGGGGGCTGCTGTGGCCACCCAGCATTTAAATGGGTTCTGTCAATCTGAGCTACTGTCCTCAATCTTCACACTTATATAGCAAGCATTTCATATACCAATTCATCTCATCAGCTATACAGAGATGTAGATTTTTAAGATGGGATAAATAAGAGTCTAAAATTTGGGGAAGGTTAAAATTAGACAAATGAGTAATAATTACCATCATGTACAGGAAAAAAGTAAATTAAAGTCACTAACTTGAGCAAGTTTGTAGAGGGTTTGCCCAGCATACAAACAACCCTAAATTTAATCCTTAGCATCATATAAACCATGCCACAGAAACTATGTTGTCCTGAAGTTTCCTCCACTAAGGAAATTAGTTCTATTTTTTTTAACTTAGCATCAGGCAAGTTCTTAGGACACTGGCAGAAGGCAACTAGGTTCTTTACCAACATTTCACAGGAACGATCGACCTCTTGAGCAGGGCCTTCAATGTCCTTATTACACTCAGCACAAAGCACTACTGTCTTCCAGGCTTCCAAGTAAAATGAAATAAAATAAACAACATAGGTTCTTCACAGCAACACTACACTATCTGGTACTAACTTCAGAAACAGTTGCTTTCTGTTGCTGTGACAGAACACCATGACCAAAAATGACTCACGGAAGAAACTTTATTTTGGCTTTTAAGGTTCCAACGGGAGAATCTATAATGGCAGGGGAAGCATGGCAGCAGGAGGCCAGAGAGGGAAGCTGAGAAATTACATCTCCAACTGCAAATGTGAAGTAGACAATGAACTGGAAGAGGAGCAAGGACATACACTCTCAAAGTCCATCCTTAAGTGATGTGCTTCTTCAAGAAAGGTTCCACCTCTTAAAGGTTCCAAAACTTCCCCAAGGATGCCAACTGGGGACTAAGATTTCAATACATGAGCCCGTGGAGGACATCCTCACTCCAGCCACCACAGTGTATAAATAAAGGTGGAAGGAGAAAATCAATTCTACAAAGTTGTCAAGCCTTCACACATGCATGATAGGCCTACGAGTATATGTGCATACATGTGTGCATGCATGTGCTCACGCACACACACACAAGCATCATTTTCAGCATATCAGAAGCTGAGTTGTATTCTTATATAGTTTACCAAAGAATCTAAGGAACATATATTCTATAAAAAATAAATTGAAGTTCTATGCTTAAATCTTTATTTTTAGATTATAACATAATTAATTTCCCCCTTCCCATTCCTCCACTCAAACTCTCCCATACACCCCTCCATGCTCTCCTTCAAACTCAGGGCCTCTTTTTTCATATGTATATATTGTATATGTATATATACATTTCTAAATATCACTTACTCAGTATGATGATACTTAAAGCTTTACCAGAAAAAAAAACCTTACTAAATTGAACAGGAAAAAATATTTACTGAACTAAGTAGGAAAAAGCTTTCAGAAATAACAGACCTTGAAAGAAATCTAAGTGCCTACCAATACTACTTTGGAATCAGATAAATTTCTTTCCTTTTTCCTATTTTTAGTTCTATTTTTCAAGACAGGATTTTTGTGTATGACTCTGGCTGTCCTAGAACTCTTTCTGTAGACCAGGCTGACCTCAAATTCAAAGATCTGCCTGCCTCTGCCTCCCAAGTGCTGGGGATAAAGGTGTGGAGTCAGAAAAAAATCCGTCAAACTTCAGCTCCACACACATTTAACTCAGTGACAAGTCACAAGGAAAAGTAAGATTAGCTGTGAAGACCGGAGGACACTGCGGCACACCCTCTCCATCTCCAGTGCACTTACCACAGTGTTGGGGCGGCTGAAAGACCCAGGTAAATCCAGACCCCTCTAGCAGAAAGAATAGAGCCAAAAATCTAGGTTAGCCAGTTCAGTGACTCTGTTCTAGGAACTAGCTGACCATAAAGTTAGATTATAATCTTGAGAATAATCTTGAGAAACGGGGAGTTACCCCCTTGTGATTATTACTGGTATTTTTGGAATTTTCCAATGATCACTGGTATTTTCGGAATTTTCCAGTGACGCCCTTCCTACACCCTTTGGGTTGTAGTTTCTTCCCCTAAATACCCCTTCTCCCAGCTACTTGGGGTCAAACTCCTCTACTCCTGCTTGGGAATTGAGTTTCAGCCCCAGAACGCTGGTTCCTGCCAATAAACCTCCTGTGATTGCAGCAAGGATGATCTCTCGTGAGTTCCTGGGGGGGTCGTGTTATCCCAAGACTTGAATTAGAGTCTTCCCACTCAGGGGGGTCTTTCAAAACCATGTTTGCCTTATAGTCTGTGGTGTTGTTTTTTTTTTAAAGGGCTAGAGATGGCTCAGCAGTTAAGAGCACTTGATGCTCTTACAGAGGACCCAAGTCCAGTTCCTAGCACCCACATGGTGACTCTCACCATCCATAACTCCAGTTTTGGGTTCCAGTGTTCTCTCCTTGTCTCCATGGTCAACACATACACATAATTGCAGGCAAAACACAAACTAAAATAAAAAAAATAATTTTAAATAGGATGCTGTTTCTTTAAAAATAAACAACTAATTAAAAGACATGGATCCTGCCTTAGATTTAGAATTCAAATAAAATAGCTTTTCCCTTTAATATGTCTGTGGGAGCCAGCCATGATAAGCTGAGTATGGGCAGGTCATCCAAAGGAAGCTCTTTACTTCCAACCATTATCACCTGCCAGAGTAGAACTCGGCCATCAATACATTTAATAAGAGGCCTGAGTCTCAGTAGTTTACCCTGAAGCAGGGTTGCAGGAAGAACTACAAACTGAGATTACCCGACCTCCACCCAAGAACAGACCATTCAAAGGAAATGTCTACCATTCCAACTGCTGTAGATAGGACCAGAACACACTCAACCAGGACACCCCTAGACAAATGTCAGCCAATCACCCCTCACCCCCACATTTACTACTATAAAACCCTATTCTAATTAAGCTCGGGCTCTCTGTTTATTCCAATACGTTGGACATGCAGTGAGACAGAGTTTGCAAACTTGCTTAAAATAAAGGCTCTTTGCTTTTATGTATGGGACTCGGTCTCCTTGTTGGCTTTTGCGGGGACTTTGCTGATTTGGACATAACAAAATGAAGGTACCCAAATACTACTAACTATAATTGGAAATAAAAGATGAAATCCTGAACTTGCAAAGGAACCTTAGGAGTCTTCTCAGGTATTACTGCCCAAAATACAAAAATAACTACAAAAATAGAAGAAGATATTTCAGTAATAATTCTGTCATTTAAAAATATAAATTGGGGGCTGAGAGATAGATAGCTCTGGGGTTAAGAGGGCGTCCTGCTTTTGCAGAGATTCTGAGTTCAGTTCCCAGCACTCATATCAGGTATATCACAAGTGTATGTAACTGTAGATCCAGGAATCTGACAACCTCTTCTTTCAATGGCCTGAAATTGGTACTACACTATACAAACACACACATAGACATACATATAGACATGTCATTTTAAAAATAAAACCAACAACAAAAACAAATATACTGTTTCCTAGTATACCTTCTTATCTAAAACAAAAGCTGTTGTCATTAACTGGCTGAGTTTGAGGACTTTCAAGGTGGCAAGCCTATTGTTAAGTCTTTCAACCACAGTGATTTTTCTCTCACCACATTAAGGGAAAAAAAATTCACAATGTGAGATAATCAACCACTTCTTGTAATTTGTTGCTGCTTTAGAAATATGAGATTAAAAAATCAAATATCTACTGAAAAGCAAAGGCCAAAGCCTCCCAATGTCCAGACAAGGAAAAGATTAACAAGACTCCAGAGAATATTTGTAGTATAAGCATGAAGAAAAAAAAAAAGCAGAGCCACTCTCCCTGACAGTCTAGCTCACTCTCATTTGCCTATATGACCACCATTCTCTGCATGGTGGCCACGTATGCACTCCATCTGTGAGAACTCAGGAAGCAATCATGGGCTAGACAGCAGGTCTAATGGTTCGCAGACTATCAAGAAAGACAATTTAGGTCTCATTTGGTGATTTACTTTCAAGATTCCTGGCTTATATTAATTCATCTTCTCTGCCTTTGTGAGCTCTTATCAACTCTACTTGTTGGGGAAATTTAATCAATAAAAAAGCAGAATTTTCTATTTATAAAACACCATCCCTATAAAGAACTCCCCATGATTATCTCCTCAATCTCTCTACAGTCTTGTAAAGTAAGTGGCAATACTCCTTCTGCCATTTTCATTTTCACAGGTAAAACCCTACAGCTCAAAGAGCATAATAATTTACCCACAGAGTAAACCCATATTTTCTACATTAACTGAACATACTGCTTGGGATCACAAGGCCATAAACTCAAGTCTGAACTGTAAATAATTGGTACTGAACTTTCAGTTTTCGCTGTGGCCAACTTTCATTGTATTACATCCCCAAAAGACTAGGGTTGTGCATGTTGTTTAAGCTCATGTGTTCATTGTTTATAAAGAATATTGTTACCATTTTTTCTGAATTTGTCTAAGTTTGTCTGGATACTCAAATGCTGAATTTTTTGTGTACTGTCTGTGCACTAGCATTGTAAATGATGTCATCAGGAATATTCAAAACTCTTTAAGACAAAGCTGCAGGGCTAATAAAAGCAGTTCACTTGGGGGAGAGTGCATTTCTTCTTTCCTTTTTTCTTTTAAGTAGCTAACACACAAAGATGACTCATTAAGCCCAAAAGAGGTGACTATGGCATGTAAGGGCTTCTTATGCAGCCTTCCACAAAGGGACCTGAGTGGCAGCACAGGCCTCCTCTTCTCTGCATTTTCCTTCAGGCAGAATGTGCATTTGTGTGGCTACATACACAATTATAATCTCCTCTGAAAGGCAATCCCTTCCATATGACAGGCTGCACAGTGGCCCCAGCGCCAGCCTCATGTTGTCCGTGCAGTGAACATACTGAAATACAGACACATTTAATCTCTCCTTTTTGGAAATCTAAGATGAGACAGAAGAGGTAAAGCTGGGAAGAACTCCACGGACAGAAAAAGGAGGGCAGCCCAAGTGCCCGGACTCACTTTCTCATGGGCTAAACTTCTTTGTGCTGTTGTCTGAATATCTGTCAATTGCAGGACTTTAGGGCATGAGAACCATGATGTCCAGTGGTTCTGGAAGCTGCCTCTCCATTTGACAAGCAAAATCAAAAACATGTGGCCTTTGGTACATTTCACATTCAAAAGTGTTATTGTTTCAAACATGCCTATTTTAAATACATAATTTTCCCATTTAGAACATGCTGTACATAAGTCTGCCACGAGAGGAATTCTGCACAAGATTGTTTTCCCTAAGGCAATGGGCAGCTGGACACTCCAGCACATGGAAGGTAGAGAAAGAAGGGATCAGGAGTTTAAAGCCATCCTCAACTATCCAATGCAAGGCCAACCTGGGCTACATGAGACACTTTCCAAAAACATTACAAACAACAACAAATGTGGTACAGTCCTGTTGCTGATAGATGTCTGTGTCTGTCTCCTGGGGGCATGGAGAACTATTCCAGGTGAGAGAAGCCTGAGTTTGACAAACACTTGGTGACATCCTGAGGCACAAGCAGATTTCTGTGTTCGATTATAGAAGCCGAACTGGAATTATGCTGAGCACCTGTAATCTCAGGGCCAGACGCTGAGCTACACAACAGGACGACAGCCAGGAAAAGGGCTCCCATTCTCTCCGAAGAAGAGAGCTTCTAAAAGCTAATTCAATGAAAAAAGAATGGGCCCTGGAAAGGGCCTTTTAAAACAATGTTTACTTTTCTCCTGCTAATCAAACAAAACTTATTCAAAAAGCTTTTTGAAAAATATATTTGATAATTTCAGCAGTAATTGCTTCGTTTAAAGAAAAGTGCTCAAGAAGAATGTATTTAATGAGATCAGTACTTTGGTAAATTCAGATGTGTTTGGGAAAATCCCTCCTCTCTTTGATAAATCATTAAAATTCTGTTCAGATAAATGTGTTTTGACTTGAAATTCCAATCACAGAATGAACTGTTTCCTACAGCTGCTAGGGAAGTGATACAAGGACAACCAGAGCCAGAAAGAGACCTGGGTTACTTGACAAGGGTAACTCTCCTCTCAGTCAAATCACAACGCTCACACAGATAAAGGACAAATAATCACCTTTAAAACAACGATTAAATCTTATGGTTGGGTAACCAAGGCGTAGAAACTGTTATCAACCAAGAACTGAGCTTAGGTATAATCAGGGTTTAAAGCCAAAAGCATCCAGGGCAGATTTTAATCATGCATCCTTTTTTTTTTAATCCATCAAAAAGGGGGTGGGGACATAGTGTCTCTTCACGTGGTAAGATTCAGTAACTATTGGCTAAACTAGATTCCTTCCTCCCATTTTGTTTTTTGAGGTCTTTTTTTTCACTTTTTATTATTATTATTATTAAACATTTCTACCTCCTCCCCTCCTCCCATTTTCCTCCCCGTCCCCCCTCCCTTTCCCTTTCCAGTCCAAAGAGCAGTCAGGGTTCCCTGCTCTGTGGGAAGTCTAAGGACCTCCCCCCTCCATCGAGGTCTAGGAAGGTGAGCATCCAAACACACTAGGCTCCCACATAGTCAGTACATGCAGCAGAATCAAAACCCAGATCCATTGTCCCCGGCTTCTCAGTCAGCTCTCCTTGTCAGCCACGTTCAGAGAGTCCGGTTTGATCANCTAGGAAGGTGAGCATCCAAACACACTAGGCTCCCACATAGTCAGTACATGCAGCAGAATCAAAACCCAGATCCATTGTCCCCGGCTTCTCAGTCAGCTCTCCTTGTCAGCCACGTTCAGAGAGTCCGGTTTGATCACATYCTCCATCAGTCCCAGTCCAACTGGCCTTGGTGAGCTCCCATTAGATCAGCCCCATCGTCTCAGTGGGCCTCCCATTTATTTTTAAATGTATTTGCTTGAAGCAAATCATTCATTCAACAATTGAGCACTTCACTTGGGTCAACCGCAATACTAACGTTAGAGATACTGAGAAAAGCCTGCCCCCATAGCTTACATTCTAATAAGAAGCAGACGCTAACCAAGGATCCAGGAGGAAAACAAGGTAACTGATAAGAACAGGAAAAGAGGCTCCTGGATGTCTTTTCTGAACTACAAGTACCTTCGAAAACGCTCAGTTACCTACTCATCTTACCTAGGCAAGTATTATATGTATGCAAGAGAAAAAGAAAAATGATCACCAACTTTTGGACAGAACTTGAAAGACTTTATTATTACTTGAATATAAATAATAAGGTCAAAAATTTTAAAGAATTCTTTCTGGAACAACAATGAAATCACTCTGCAACTTATTTTGGAGTAATGGACATGACCAAGGTTCAGAAACCACAAGCCTTGGAATTCATCTGCTCCTCCCACTCGCCCTAACAATGAGCTACAGAGCCCTCAGAAAGGTGGCAAAGAGTGTAGGCGGAATTTCCAGGAACCACTTCCAAAGGGCACATTCCTGAACTAGCCAACAAGAAAACTGCCTGCTGCCCCTTCCATGACAGAGAAGCTGCTGACCAAATGGGGAGCGAGCTGAGAAAGCTGCCGGCTCCCGAAACATCTGGTACACTCCACGATGGTGCTTCTTTCTCGGTCCCTTGGTGTCCTGCTCATTTAAGAGTGTGTTCCATCTCCCGTGTATGTCAGAAGATACTTTACACCTGGGCTTGCTTTTGATTACTCAGGAAGAGAAGGCGTGGAAGGAAAAGACAGGTGATTGTGAACAGCTCTGTAGCTATTCTAAAGTGAATTTTTTATATTAATCTGGTTTCCAAAGTTTTACAATCAGTGTAACACATATATTTCATTTCATTTCAGTTCTGAAACAACCTAAAGACTATGCGTTCTGAAGACAATCTCAGCTAATTAAGTATCAATGTTCTATAGTGTAGTATTGGATTTGAAGGCTCACTAATTACATTTCAAACAAAAATAAATTTATCAGGATTCCTTCAAAAGCAAAATTAATGTGTCTGGCAGTCAGACAAGTAAACTTCATGTTATAGTACAAACAAATACAAAAAAAATTAGAAACATTAAAAGTCTTCCAAGTTGAATAAAATCCAAGTCAGAACCTTTGCCAAGACTTAGAGAAACTGCATCGACTTCATGGCTGGAAAGGGCTGTATCAATGACTGTGATATTGTCTTAGTTTAGGTACTCTGAGAAGCAGACACTAAAACAGGAGCAAACATGAAGAGATGTTCTGGAGGAAACACCTTGACCAGAAATGAGAAGAGGGCGGGGGAGCCTAGAAGGCTTCTCGACCATGATGTAAGCCTGTCATGAATAAAGGAGAGAGGCAGGAAGGCTGACCTCAAGCAAAGCCACCCCTCAGAGAGACATCTCCCGTTAAAGAGGGTCTGTCTGGCCCAGTCAGTGACTAAAGGGAACACATGGGCAGCGTGACACACCATGTGAGCAAGGTGTTGGATTCAGAGCTGAGATGGAGCGGAAATTACTCCTTCCCTCCCTGAAGCAGGAAATCTGAAAGGCTCATTTTCACGGTTGCCATGGACATGGGCTCTGTTTGTATAATGACGTAGTGAGGGCAGCCACCACTTACTCTGCTCCTTCAGGTGCTCTGAAAGGATACGCTCCTCTTCTCCACATAGCCTCTTCTCACAACGTAGACACAAATCCAACATCTGCACTAAATGCTTATATGTTCCAGGCCTGTAGCCCTGGCTGGCCTCCAGATGTAGTGCAGGCTACCCTCAAACTCCTGATGCTGTCTGTACATGCAGAGTGCTGACATTACAGGCGTGCTCCACCACAACCAGCTCCACTGTTCACATTTCTCAGATGCAGAAAACCAGGCCATAGAGAGTATAGGCAAATTCTTCACAGCCACACCAGCTACCCAAAGCATAATGATCACTATTGGAAGAAAGGAACTCTCTCCCAAATGGTTAGAAGTTCCCTTCCTCACTGCCTGTCCCTGAGGATGAGTCCAATGACAAGAGAGAACTGGAATACTGGCATTTCTTGATCCATCCTGATTCCTAGGAGGCCCTCCCATGAGCAGAAATACTAAATGAAGACTTTGGAGTAAACTGAATTCACTACAGGGATCCTTGTATGAACCTATGCAATAGTAAGGAACCCACTTTTGGCTGGAGCCATTCAATGTATTGATAGCAGAATTTAACCATGTGGACTTGAACTAGATTGCTCAATTATAATCCTAATTCCACCACTTATTAACTTGACATTTGATACCAGCATGTGTGTGTACATGTGTATGTGTATTTGCATGCACACATGTATGTGCATACATGTCCAGGACCCACATGGTGAAAGGAGTAAACTAACTGCTATAAGCTGGCCTCACCCTACATGTGCAGACTGGCACACTTACCCACACTCATGTACCTACCCCCTTCATATACACATTTTTTAAAAAGCAACAAAAATTTTATAATGCCAGATTAAAGAAAAAAACCTCTATCATTCATTGTAATTCTTCTAAATGCATAGACCTCAAAAGGAAGAGTACAACCTCTGATTTCTGGTTTCCTAGAGATAGCTATTATGTCACCCCGTTACCAACCGGTTCTACAGAAGCAGAGGAGCCAGCCTGAGTACAAGTGAAAGCATGTACTTCCACAATTAGGTGGAGTAAGAAGGAACCTCACCCCTCACACTCACGCTCAGGTCGGCACTTAGGTGGTTGTGTACGTCTGGGTCTGGAACAGGCTTCCTTCAGCTCTGGAGTTCTCCACACCCAGCAGACATATAGACGCACCTCAGCAGCTTGCAACAAGTAGCCTCCATACAGCTGGGAATCTCTAGCCTTCTTCATCTCCTTACCAGGTCCTCTCTTCAGTCTGGATGTCAATACAGTGTCTGTTGCTACACTGACTGCCTGCATGAACATCTTTCCTGATGATGACCTTAGCCAGGTCAGGATTATAGGTTCCAAATTCACCAAGTCAATGTGGAAAGAAATCAGTTTACCCAACATGAGGAAAGGCTGCTTTCTTCAGAAATAGTCAAAAACCCAATACAATCCTTAGCTAGCAGGCAGAAGGGATGCCTAGAGGCATTCACTTACAGGTGTCACTGTGCCCCACACTATAATCCTAAAGAGGGATTCTAGATGTACCTCCCAGGGGTACTCAGCTGTAGTTTTTTTGTTTTTATTTTAGTGAGTGCCATGGACTTTCTTGTCTATAGTATTTTGTTCTCGATGTGTATTTCCTTTCTAGCCCAATATATGCAAGTGAATTCATAAATTGTAAAAGTTAATCAAAGTGGATAGTTGAAGTCCATGAATACTGAAACTTTTGAAGTGCCCCAAAACAATGAATCAGCTCACAGACTGTCAACACAGCCACTAAACAGTCTTTCACTTACACCACTTAGAGACCAACTTCTTCTGATTGTCAAGGCAGTAGTCGACCACAGACACGCCTCTGAAATATGGACTTTAAATAGCAAAAATCCAAGGAACTGACAAGGTACTATGATGGTCAAATATTTCACAGCTCACGGAGTAGTAAGTAAATTAGCAAAACACCTAAAATCTTTACCAAGAGTATAGGTGCTGATATTGTTACACATTAGGTACAAAGTTATCTGTGCTTCTAGCTAAAGTCATCTGAGGAGGAAACTCCAATTGAGAAAAATGCCCCCCAAAAGGAGCTATAAGCTATAGGCAAGCCTGTAGGGCATTTTCTTAATTAGTGATCAATGGGGGCAATCAGTGATCAATGGGGGAGGGTTCAGCCCATTGTGAGTGGTGCCATTCCTGGGCTAGTGGTCCTGGGTTTATAAGAAAGCAAGTTGAGCCAGGCAGTGGTGGCATGCGCCTTTAATCCGAGTACTCAGGGGGCAGAGGCAGGCAGATCTCTGTGAGTTTGAGGCCAGCCTGGTCTACAAGAGCCAGTTCTAGGACAGCTAGGAGTGTTACACAGAGAAACCTTGTCTTGAAAAACAAAAACAAACAAACAAATAAAAGAATAAAAAAAAGAAAGCAAGTTGAGTAATCCAGGAGGAACAAGCCAGTTAGCAGCATCCCTTAATTGTCTCTGCATCAGCACCTGCCTCCAGGTTCCTGCCTCTGTGTAACAGCCCTAAGTATCCTGGAACTTTCTCCGTAGATCAGAGCTTCCTTTGCCTCCCGATTGCTGGGATTACAGACATGCTCCATGTTCTTTTATGTACAGAATAATCTGCAGAAGGATGCATAGAAAGCCAGTACCATCAATTACCTGTGAGGAACATGCTGGACTCGTGGAAAGGGACGTGTGTCCTTTTACTATAAATTTCTGTTTGTATGTATCTGCTATGTGTGTGTGTGTGTGTGTGTGTGTGTGTGTGTGTNACTCAGGGGGCAGAGGCAGGCAGATCTCTGTGAGTTTGAGGCCAGCCTGGTCTACAAGAGCCAGTTCTAGGACAGCTAGGAGTGTTACACAGAGAAACCTTGTCTTGAAAAACAAAAACAAACAAACAAATAAAAGAATAAAAAAAAGAAAGCAAGTTGAGTAATCCAGGAGGAACAAGCCAGTTAGCAGCATCCCTTAATTGTCTCTGCATCAGCACCTGCCTCCAGGTTCCTGCCTCTGTGTAACAGCCCTAAGTATCCTGGAACTTTCTCCGTAGATCAGAGCTTCCTTTGCCTCCCGATTGCTGGGATTACAGACATGCTCCATGTTCTTTTATGTACAGAATAATCTGCAGAAGGATGCATAGAAAGCCAGTACCATCAATTACCTGTGAGGAACATGCTGGACTCGTGGAAAGGGACGTGTGTCCTTTTACTATAAATTTCTGTTTGTATGTATCTGCTATGTGTGTGTGTGTGTGTGTGTGTGTGTGTGTGTGTGCCTGCAGAGTTCAGAAGAGGCCAAGGAGCCCCTGAGCTGGAGTTGCAGGTGCTGTGGGGGTGACGGGATCCAAACTTGGGTCCTCTGGAAAAGTAGCACATGCTCTTAACTGCTAAGTTATCCCCCAAAATAGCTTTATATTAAAAAGCCGTTTTGAAGCAACGTTTCATATGGTTAATTAAGAAAATTTAATCATCTACCAGGTGTGATGATTCATGCCTTTGATTCCAGCAGTAGATAGGCAGAGACAGGAGTATCCCTGGGAGTTCAAGGCTAGCCTGGTCTACAGAGTTAAATTCCAGAACATCCAGGGTGACACAGAGAAACCCTGTCTTGAAAAATCAAAAAAGGAAAGAAAAAAAATGAGCTATTAAGCTACAAAAAGACACGGAGGGGCTTTCAAGCCCTATTCATAAGTGAAAGACCCATGAGGAATAAACAGAATGGCTCCAATCACTCTCAAAGGGGCAACATTTTAAAGTCAGTAAGCTCAGTGGTGGAAAGGGGTGGGGCAGGGGGGTGGATGAAGGGGTGAAGCACTGAGGGTTTTCAGCACAATGTAATGATTCCGTTGCATACCTTAATAGTGACTTAGGATAATATGAATTTGTCAAAGTCCAGAAAACTGCTCAGCACAAAGAATAAACCCCAATGTAAAGTATAGGCTTTTGGTAATCACACTGAGCTAATAACCAATTGCAAGAAATATATCACACTAATACAATATATTAATAATAGACGCTAAATAGAAGCCAGACAATGGTAGTGCACGCCGTTAACATACCAGCACTGGGGAGAAGAGGCAGGTGGACCTCTGAGCTCTGAGTTTGAAGTCAGCCTGGTCTACAGAGCAAGTTCTAAGACAGCCAGGGCTATACACAGAAACCTTGTTTTGAAAAAAAAAAGACAAAAAGGAGAATAAGAAGCTAAATAGAAGATATAGAGGGTAAAAAGAACTCTCTACTATCGGCTCAATCTTCTACAAGCTTAACATTCTTCTAAATATTTAAGTCTGTGAATTTTTAAGTGTATATGTATGCATATAAGTAAATGCTTTTTCACACTCACTGTAAGGTAATTATCAAAGTACAGTATTTACTACCACATAGCCTTAGCTCAAAAGCAAGGTCCAGAGTCAAGTTCTGCAGTGGGAAAATATGATCCTACTACTATCTAACTGTGTGGTTTTATTCAAGTTGTCTCTTTAGCCTTAGTTTCTCCATCTGTAAAGTAGAAAACAGCAACCCCTTCTAAGTCTGTTAATAAGAATCAAAGAAAGAATACTGCATGCAAAATGCTTGCCACGTGTGTAACAAAAGAGAAAAGCTCGAAATTACATCGCACTATGAAAGCAAAATTATTATTCACAAAATGTCTGATGTCACTTCAAAGGCCAAGTTTACTCCAATACCAACCTATCAGGAAAAGCCCTGTTTAGGGCCTCAGCTTCTTAATTGTGTTACTTTGAATGCAATCCTCATTCCCTGAGTGCTAGTCCACAGAGTTCAGACATTCTTTACTTCATAAATGTTCTTTTTCATTCTTATTTGGCCCTACATTAGAGACTCAGGCCCTGGAGCCCCTTCTTTCTGTCCCTCCCCATTCCATCCAGACCCGCTACCATTCAGGCTCCACCCCTGTCTCCGCTCCACTTCTTCACCTAACTTCACTTCTTCCTTTCCCGAAGGTGAAAGAAGCCCCCTTACCCAGATACTCGTAGTCCGGTAGAGCTAGGCGCTCGGGACTCAGCATCCTTTGACCGGGTAGTTTCCACGCTCCAGCTCTCCGGCTTCCGGAATCCAGGCTACAGCCCTGTCTCTGTTGCCATGGTACCCATGCGGCCAGAGAAGAACTAGAAGGAGGAGAGGGTGTCACATAAACAGCTCCGACTAGCAACGCAGAGCCCACTACTCAAGTTCCGAGATCTATCTATCTATCTAAGAAAGAAAGAAAGAAAGAAAGAAAGAAAGAAAGATTTTCTTTTCTTTCTTTCTCTTTCTTTCTTTCTTTCTCTCTCTCTCTTTCTCTTTCTTTTCTTTTCTTTCTTTCTTTCTTTCTTTCTTTCTTTCTCTCTCTTTCTTCCTTCCTTCCTTCCCTTCTTTTTCTTTTTTTTAAGCTCCTATATTTAGGACTTGGTTTTTTTAAGATTTATTTATTTATTATGTATGGAGTATTCTGCCTGCATGTAGGCCTGCAGGCCAGAAGAGGGCGCCAGATCTCATTACAGATGGCTGTGAGCCATCATGTGGTTGCTGGGAATTGAACTTAGGACCTCTGGAAGAACAGGCAATGCTCTTAACCCCTGAGCCATCTCTCCAGCCCAGGACTTGTTTTTAAAGCACTGAATGTGTCATATTTCGTGATACTGTCACTGGCTCATATCCACAATTTCTGGTTTTCATAATTTTTGTATATCCTAATGATAATTGTTATGTATGAACTCGCACAAAACTGAAGTCTTGTTACCTATTATTAGTCACTTTTAGTATTTACTCTCTCAAATTGCTACAAAGTACTCATTGTATATTGGCATCTTCTCGGGGTCAGGGATGTGCATTTTAGCACCTAACAGGGTTAGACACAAGAGGTTTTCATTAAGGGCCTGTGAGATGGTTCAACACCTTCAGTCACTGAGTTCAATCTAAGGTACCCTGTATGGTGAAGAAAAGAGCACCAACTTCTTCAAGTTGTTCTCTGACCTCCACGTGTCCCCTCCCCCAAATAAATAAATGTATATGTACATACAGAGAGAGACAGGGTCTCACAAAGCCCTGGTTGGCTTGGAACTTGATTTAGATCAGGCTGGCCTTGAATTTATAGAGATCTGCCTGCCTCTGCCTGGCAGAGGGCTGTATGAAAAGGTGTGTGCCACTCCACACAGTAAAATGTCATTTTGAAAAGTACTCATTGAATCCCCTGCAAGTTAACTAGCATTCCTCTGAAATTCCTTTATATCTTTAGACTCTACTTCTCTTATCCCTTATTATTGGATATCTTGTCCAAGTGGCTTTCCTTTTTCCTACAAAGATACTTCACAAAAGAAGTGAATCAGAAACCAGAGCATTTATTAGATCCCCCTGCCCAATTATACCCTTTTAAAACAAGAAACACCATCCATTGGTTTTCAAATAGATATTTCCTCTTGCTCCTCCCTCCACACAATAGAGATCTGTAGCAGCTGTCATAATCCAACAGTAGCAGGAACAGTCACTTGGTCCTCACTTTTTTTTTTTAAAGTAAGTTCCCTTCCATCCCCCTTCAACAAGGGAACGTTTTGTGACAAAGAAAGAAAACAAAGTTTTTACCATCAGAGGAGAGGCTGGGAATCCTGCAGACCACCTACACTAGGAGAAGGAAAGAGAAGCATCTTCTCTCATGTTCTGAGTGGCCTATTCTTAGCTTCTGCTAACAAGGAGCCTCTCAGACCTTGTAATTCTCCCTTTCCCTTAAATTCATATATATGTCTCAACTCTAGGCTCCTCTGAGTCACTCTGAATTTGAATGTGGAAATGAGAAAGGGGCAGAGCCAAACTAGGAGCAGTGTTTAGTGTTCTGAGGTAATGAATTTGATAGGAAGGCTTACAAATTTGATTTAAAAGAGTTGCTTTCTCCTTCCTCCACCACTCCTCTATGAAGGTTGAGGGTACCTCATATTTGGGCTTATTACTATAATGTAAAGTAATAATAAATATTTTTTAGATTGAGATAGGGCCTTATGTTTCCAGGCTTGCCTGTAACTCACTAGGTAGCCAAAGATGACCTTGAACTTCCAATCCCCCTGCCTCCATCTCTGGAGTGTTGTAATTCTAGGCATGTGTCACCAACTCTGTTTTATTTGGAGCTGGGATGGAATCTAGGGTCTTCTTCATCTATGCTAGACAAGCAAGCAATGCTAATATGGCAATTACTACAGATGATAGTCTTATCTTACTCTCCAACAGCCTGAAGTTATTTGAAGATAATTTCATATGTTTTGCCTCATGAAAACTAAGGCAATTCCCTCTTTTCTAAGTAGTAAAACTGAGGTATGAGTCACAAAAGTGACTATCTACTCTGTGGGAGGGCTGGAAGTGGATCTCAGCTATATCAACATCCAGGCGAGTGGGCTGACCACTAAACCACACAATCTCCTTTTTTAGAGATTTTGGGTTGGTGTTTATTTATTTACTTTTCTTTTTGTTCTGTCCTGTTAGCAACTGAGAGCACCCAGATAAAAACAGAAAGTTTTGAATACAGGCTACACACTTGACATCCACTTATTTATGGAACATCATTCTGAGACTTGGAGGGTGCTACTATTGGGGTCTGTGTGCTGAGGCTGGGATCCAACCCTAAGAATATAGCTTTGTTTGGGCATTAACCCATTTGCGGTTATAATAATGATAAGTTTCAGCACCAGTGGCGCCTGACTGTTAATGACTCAAAGAAAGCTAAATAAGAACAAGATGTCATCTTTGGAGCAATTTGTAAGTTTTTCCTACAGTTCCATTTATTCTATTAAAGTCCCAATGATCCTTATGGTTTTGGTTTGTTTTTGTTTTTTAGAAGATGGCTTTTTAAAAAGTTATTTATTTGTGTATTTTATGTATATGATTGCATTATTTGCATGTGTGCCTGCATGGCAAAAGAGGGCATCAGAGAGAAGAGGGCACCAGATCTCATTACAGATGGTTGTGAGTCACCATGTGGTTGCTAGAAATCGAACTCAAGGCCTCTGGAAGAGTAGTCAGTATTCTTAAGCACTGAGCCATCTTTCTTGCCCTTTCTCATTTGTTTGTTTGTTTGAGACAAGGTACTCTGTGTAGCCCTGGATATCCTAGAACTAGCTCTTGTAGACCAGGCTGGCCTTGAACTCACAGAGATCTACCTGCCTCTGCCTCCCAAGTGCTGGGATTAAAGGCGTGCACTGCTTAAAGCTAGTCTTCCACTATGAGTGTTCCAAACAGTGTACTGGTGAAGTAACCTAGAAAGTGCAGGAGGCTACTAGTCTAGAGCCTCAAATATTGGGGGTTTCTTAGAAATATTAGCCCTTTCTGGTGGTGGAATTGCTGACTATATTTTCTTCCTTTATATTTTTCTATAGTCCTCAAATTATCTTTCTTTTATGAACTAAAAGCACAGAATGGCGAACGTGATGACCTTTTAGAGAGTATTATCTAACAAGAAGCCACTGTTTTTTGGATTTCTCTTTGGTCACAGATTCCATAACAGATTTTGGCAACACTTACATGATGGATGAGATTTTTCAGTGAAACAAGCACAATAGTCTTGAGAGCAGACATGAGTGGGAGCAGCAGCTCAGCAGCTAAGAGTGTGCACTGCTCTCACCCAGGAACTCATTTCAGTTGCCAGCACCCAGATCAGGAGGCTCACAACTTCCTACAACTCCAGGTGGTTCAGCACCCTCTTCTGGACTCTGCAGACACCTGCACTCATGTATATAAACACACACACACACACACACACACACACACACGTAATTCAAAATAAAATAAATATATTAAAATTTCTAAAAGAATAAATGAGTTTTATATGTATGTAATATGTATGTATTATATGTATGTCATATGTATTATAGGTATATGTGGTGGTATGTATTTTTTGTGATCCTGCTGAATGTTAGTTAGTGGAAAAAAGTATCAGCACTCAATTTAAATGGACTTTCTGATCCCTATATTATTACAACATATTTCTAAAAATTTACCCAAACAAATTATTGCTTAGACCACTGGTTCTCAACCTTCCTAATGCTGTGACCCTTTAATATAGTTCTTTTTGTGTGTTGATCCTCAACCATAAAAGTATTTTCATTGCTACTTCATAGCTAATTTTGCTATTGTTAATGTAAATACCTGTGTTTTCTGATGGTCTTAAGCGAACTCTATGAAAGAGTCATTTGACTCCCAAAGGAGTTGTGACCCACAGGTTGAGAATCACTGACTTAGATAGATGAGTCAACAAAAAGATAACTCTACACTCCTGAGAAATGCAAGTAACAGGGCTGGGGGATAACGACTCAGTAAGAGCTATTGCTGAGAAAGTATAGGACCTGAGTTCAGAGCCTTATGTAAAAAAAATAAGGGTGGAGGGTGGCAGTGGTGGCACACACCTTTAATCCCAGCACTGCAGAGGAAGAGGCAGGTGGCTCTCTGTGAGTTCAAGGCCAGGCTGGACACAGAGTGAGTTCCAGGACAGTCAGGGCTGTTTCACAGAGAAACCTTGTTTCAGAAAAAAAGAAAAGAAAAGATTCTTCCTTCTTTCTTTCTTTCTTTCTTTCTTTCTTTCTAAGAAAGAAAGAAAGAAAAGAAGGAAGGAAGGAAGGAAGAAAGAAAAGGAAGAAAGAAAGAAAAGAAAGAAGGAAGGAAGGAAGAAAAGAAAAAAGAAAGAAGGAAGGAAGGAAAAGAAAGAAAAGAAAAGAAGAGGAGAGTAGAGAAGAGAAGAGAAGAGAAGAGAAGAGAAGAGAAGAGAAGAGAAGAGAAGAGAAAAGAAAGGGGGCATGGCTATCCATGCAGTCTCAGCACTAGGTAGGTAGAGGTGATCACTGGGGCTTACTGACCACTAGCATAGATGAAAATCACTTAGTTTTTTAAGCTCCAGGTTCAGTGACAGATCCTGCCAAAGAAAAACAAGATAAAGAACAATAGAGGAGGATGCTTGATGTTCTCCTCTGGCCTCCATAAACAGTTGTACTTTCACATGCAACACATACAGAGAAGAAACTACTGTTTGGACTACACACAAAACAGATTCGGAAGGTGCTGTGCAGTCTGCCTGGGAAGAAAGGGCATCGATGGTCTTATCCAGGAGTGAACCCTGAAAGCTACAATACCAACCTGCAAGACAAGAGGTGGCCATTGCTGCAAAAGTAGAATGAAGATAATGGGAATAGCTAACCACTCGCTGTCTGGATTTGAGACCTATTTCACAGGAGGAAAGGAGGGAATTCTTGCCTCATACTATGACTTAGGAGGTCATAAATCTAGGAGCTGATTCTGCTGCTGTTATGCTAAATGAACATGTTGCCAAGCTGCTGTCTAAAGAGAGAGCAGAGAGAATGTAAGCCAGAGAAGAATGCAGTCAAATAAGGTCTTCTAGACAGGGCATGGCTGCTATGCTCACGAACTCACTGCAGCTATGGTTCCCAGCTCAAGGTCTATCAGCAAACATTCCAGAAAACAAGACTAATGAGACTTAGTGAGTTACAAAAATAAATAATAAAAGAAGCCGTGAGGGTTTGAAAGAGGGCATACAGGGGCTGTCTGAGGAGAGATTATAGCATACAAGAGATCAAGATACCTTGTATACATGTAAAAAAAAAACATAAAGCGGCAAACAATAGAAATACTCTTTCCTGTGGAGTAGAGTGGAGACACCAAGCTCAAAAGAAGGGAGAAGCATCCATGTCCCCACACTCAGATTTGTCAACTTACTGTATGTGATTTCTGATTGCATAAAGAGAAAATTAATAGACATATGTAGTTCTGTAAATGACCTAGGAATGTACTGATAAGGGGGAAATGTGAAGACTACAAAATGGAAACTTTTTAATATTTATTTATTTATTACGTATACAATATTCTGTCTACATGTATGCCTGAAGGGCAGAAGAGGGCACCAGACCTCATTACAGATGGTTGTGAGCCACCATGTGGTTGCTGGGAACTGAACTCAGGACCTTTGGAAGAGCAGGCAGTGCTCTTAACCTGGAAACATGGTTTTTAACCTAGGGAATCAGCAAGGAGAGAAGAAATGCAAGTTGGGTTATTGTGCTACAAAACTAAGAAGCGCTCTTTAGTAGCTCATCAGGCAGAAAGATGCTAATGGCAAAACAGCCACTAAGAAATGTAGGTCATGAATCCTGCTGAGCAATTGGGCTCTCTTTAAAAGACAGTGTGCGCAAAGCAAAGTGGAGGCTAAGCGTGATGCCACTGTCTGAGATGAACATGTTTACAATGAAAATGCTGCCTAACTTTAATCTCTTGGATATTTAAGAATCAATAATGTGGGGCTGGAGAGATGGCTCAATGGTTAAGAGCACTGGCTGCTCTTCCAGAGGTCCCAGGTTCAAGACCCAGCACCCACATGGTCTGTAACTCCAGTTCCAGGGGATCCGACATTCTCATACAAACATAAAAGGAATCACTAATATTTTATAAGGAAGTAGTTAAAAGGACATTGTTTAAATTGAACTGGAACTTGTTATGCCCAAATCCGCAAAGTCTCCCAAAAGCCAACAAGGAGACTGAATCCTGTATGTAAAAGCAAAGAGCCTTTATTTTAGGCAAGTTTGTAAACACGGTCTCTCCGCATGTCCAATGTATTGGAATAACCAGAGAGCTCTGAGCTCAATTAGAATTGGGTTTTTATAGTAGTAAAGGTGGGGGTGAGGGGTTTCTGAGCAAGTCCTGGAGACTAACCGACTGTAAACAGATCCCCACAGGACCAGAGTGTGTTCTGACAGGTGGTCCTATCTACAGCGGTTGGAACATTAGGCATTTCCTTTGAATGGTCTATTCTTGGGTGGTGCTCAGATAATCTTAGTTTATGGTCCTTTCTGCAACCAGGTATTGCTTCAGGGTAAACTATTGAGACTCAGGTCTCCATTAAACTTATAGATGGCTGAGTCCTACTCTGACAGGTGATAATGGTTGGAAGTAAAGAACTTCCTTTGTGATCTGTTCATATTTAGCTGGCTCCTACCCAACTCAAAGGCAATTAGAGGCTTTTAACTTCTTATTGTTCCTGTATTTTCTTTTTTTAAAATAATTTATTTAACTTTATTTTATGTGGATTGGTGTGATGGTATCAGAACCCCAGAAACTGGAGTTACATACAGCTGTTAGCTGTCATGTGGGTGCTGGGAATCAAACCGGGGTCCTTTGGAAGAACAGCCAGTGCTCTCAACTGCTGAGCACTCCAGCCCTGTTCCTGTATTTCTTTCTTTCTTTCTTTCTTTCTTTCTTTCTTTCTTTCTTTCTTTC
>LOEQ01000415.1:17107-56645 GCA_001685075.1 Bramus lutescens | reverse complement strand
TGTGTGTGTACACCAGAGCATTGTGTGTGTGTATACCAGAGCATTGTGTGTGTACACCAGAGCATTGTGTGTGTGTGTACACCAGAGCATTTTGTGTGTGTGTGTGTGTGTGTGTGTGTGTGTGTGTGTACACCAGAGCATGAGTGGAAACTAGAAGACAACTTGAAGTTGGCTCTCTCCTTCCACCATGTGTATCCTTGGGCTCAAACTCACTGTGTCCTCTTAGCACTTAAAATGCATAACCCTGTACCAGGCTTTTATGTGAGTGCTGGGGAGCCAGACTAGTGCTTGACCATTGAGTCAACTCCTCATCCTCTCTTATGTTTAATATTAGGAGGCAGGATCTCTCCATATTGTCCAGCCTGGCCCTGGCTCCCTGGACTCATGGGATCTTGCTGCCTCTGTTTCCTGAGTAGCTGTGGTTACAAGTGCATGCCACTGCATCTGGCTTGTTTTGATTATTTATTTGTGCGGGGATTAAACCCAGGGCCTTGAGTATACTAGGTGTTCACTCTACCACTGACCTATATCCCTCAGCTTACAGATCTGTGAGGTCACACCAGAGTGTGGTGGTGTACCCCTATAACCCTAGAATTTGGAAGACTGAGACAGGGGCATCATGAGTTCAAGACCCTATCTTAAAGACAAAAATAAAAAGATGCATAGTATGTAGAAGGCGTTATGCCAAGTACCTCTCTGAAATTAAGTATTTTTTTAAAACATGTGTATGTGGTAGGAGTTCTTTGGTTGTTTTTCCTGATGGAAACCTAAGATATAAATATATGAACTGCTCAGGAACCAGAAGGAACAGGATTTGTACTCTGGGAAGTAATTTCCATGGCCTTAACATTGTATATTTCTGCCTCATAACTTTGGGTGCTGATTATTAAAAATGTATTTTCTGGGGCTGGAGACATGACTCAGAGATTAAGAGCATTAACTTTTTTTTACAGAAGACCTAGGTTCGATTCCCAGCACCCATATGGCAGCTCACAACTGTTAGTAACTCTAGTTCCAGAAGAGTCAGTGCCCTCTTTTGTCCTCCTCAGTGTACAAGCAGGATGCACGCACGCACGCACACACACACACACACACACATGCGTGCACACAAAATAAATAAATAGATTTTTTTTGAGCTTGAGTCTTTTTGTTAATGGATTTATTTATTTATTTTCATTTCATGTGTATTTTTTTTTGTCTAAATGAATAGGGTGTGGGGGTGTCAGAGTCCCTGGAGACGGAGTTGTAGACAGCTGTGAGCTGCCATGTGGGTGCTGGGAATTGAACCACGTCCTTTGGAAGAGCAACTAGTGCTCTTAACTGCGGAGCCTTCTTTCCAGACCCAAAAAATAAATATTTTAAAAATGAATTTATTTTCTACTTTTTAAAGTGGAAAAAAAAAGGAGAGAGAGAAAGAGAGGAAAGAAGGAAGAAGGAAAGAAGGGAGGGAGGGAAGGAGGGAGGAAGGAAGGAAAAAAAAGGAAGATGCCTGAACTTTCTGAAACCCGTGATCATGTATCTAGTGTGTCCCTTTTGAGAGGGTCATCAAGGAATTGGCCAAGTAAGGCTGGCCGTAAGACAGAAACGAGCCATTTTCACAGTCTGAGAATACAGTGAGGGAGAGAGCTTCACCTCACTAGAACCAGGAAGCTGCCTGAGGAAAGGGAAACATCAACTTTTCCTGAGTACTGGTTAGATAGAGGATTGGCTACTTTTAGGTCATCCATTCAGATTTTCTCTCCTGCTTTGACTCCGGCTCTCACAAGACTCTCATTGCTCATTTGTTTCACAAACTTGTAGTGCTCATCGAGTGCATCCAGCGCTGAACATGCCCTGTGAATATGATTAGAGCTGTCTGGCACACAATTTCAACAACCAAGAGACTTGTCTAGTAAGTGAGCAACACAAAGGGACACACAGGGACTTCCAGCTCAGCCTGGGTCAAATATGTTCAGGTAGGGCAGCGTTAGAAAAGCTTACTTCTTGACCCACCTACCGCCTACTGCTTAGCCCTGTGATGATGGTGATGATGATGATGATGATGGTGATGATGGTGATGATGATGGTGATGGTGATGATGATGATGATGGTGATGATGATGATGGTGATGATGATGATGATGATAATAATGGTGATGATGATGGTGATGATGATGATGGTGATGATGAAGATGATGATTATGATGATAATAATGGTGATGATGGTGATGATGATGGTGATGATGATGATGATGGTGATGGTGAAGATGATGATTATGATGATGATAATAATGGTGATGATGATAATGATGATGATGATGGTGATGATGATGGTGATGATGATGATGATGACTGCTGCCACTATTGATGTTTGCTAGGCAAACTGTACTCTCCTAACGCTGGTCTATAGAGTTCTTTCCAGATTCTGGGTAGATGGGGCTTATTGGGTCCATTTCCATGTGGCTCCTCATTGCCATGCCTTTCAACATTTTCTGTTTTGTTTGAAACGAGAATGTCCCCTGAAGTGTGCTGCCCAGGAGCTGAAATCAGTCGAGTTGCCCCTCAGTCTGGATGTAGTTATAGACTTTTAAATAACTTATTCTCATTAAATAAGTTTTGTAGCCTCATCTTCCTGCCAGTGAACAGAAAAAGACTTTGACATCGTACAGAATGAGTAGGCCTAAGAGGTGTGACTCAGCAGAGGTGGATTCAGTTTGTCAGAAGTCTTGGGCTCATTCCCTGTCCCTCCAAAGAAAAGGAGGGCATGAGGGACTAGGGATGCAGTTCAGCTAGTAGACTGCTTGCTAGCATGCACAAAGCATGATCAATCCTCAGTACCCCATACACTACACATAGTAATCCCACACCTGTAATCCCAGAATTTGGGAAGTAGAGGCAGGAGAGAACCATTTCCAAACTTCTTGGTATAGAATTGCTTTCACCCCATTTTATGGATGAGCAAACAGACTTTTGATTAACTTCTCAAAAATGTGGAATCTCTGCTGTCTACGATGTTACAGAGCTCTGACTGGACGGTGTGTGGTTGCCTTTCCCCTTCCAAAGAAAACACTGGGAAATGGCTAAGATAGCTAGGTTGAGGGTGCTGAGATGTAAATGGTGAGATTTTGGTTAACCTCACAAAAAGATTCTCTAAGCCAGATGTGGAGGCTCACTCCTTTAATACCAGCACCTGTGAGGCAGAGGCAGGTTGATCTCTGAGTTTGAGGCCAGTCTGGTCTACACAAAAAGTTCCGAGTCAATCAGCGCTACATAGTAAGACACTGTCGAAGGAGGAGGAGGAGGAGGAGNAAGAAGAAGAAGAAGAAGAAGAAGAAGAAGAAGAAGAAGAAGAAGAAGAAGAAGAAGTTGTTTCCATGAGCATCTTTAACACGGATCCCAAGAATACTGGCTTTATGAAAGATCATGAACACCCGGAGCAGAGTGCAGATGATGGACGGGCTATTGCCTAAGGCCCTGGGAGCCAGCAGAACTGCAGTTTCCACCTCCAGCCATTTGTTTCCTTTCTTTGCTCTCCATTCTTAAGGGTTAAAAGCTGCCCTTTATGATCATGGCCAAGACTTGAGTGAAAAGACAGAATTTCATCTCTGGAGATTCCACAGAGGAACTGGTGTCCAGAAGTCTGTCTTTTAGAATATAATGCATCTGCTTCCTGTATGAATGCCCAAGTCAAGAGGGCAGCAGGGGGCTGCCTGAGTCTAGCCATTTCTCTGACATGCAGGCAGTTGTGCTGTCTTTAGCTACCTGATGGCTGACTGATGGAAGACCATGTTCCTGCGGTCTGCACCAGGACGTCAGAACCTGTGCTATCACTTATCCAAATGTGGGGGCTGGGGAAAAGGTTGATGGCTCTTCTTTGCTTTCATATTCTCTTTTTAAAAATATTTATTTTCATTTTATATGTATGAATATTTTGCCTGCAGGTATGTCTGTGCACCATCAATCCCCTGGAACTGGGGCCATAGATGGCTGTGAGCCATGTGCTAGGAATCTACCCCAGACTTCTAAAAGGGCAGCCAGTGTTTTTGATTGCTGAGTCATCTCTTCATGCCTCTGTATTTGTCTCCCTTGTATGATTTCCAGGAAACTGCTCATCTTGTTCTTCCATTCCTGGTATTCAACAATTCCCAAATCAAGGCCTTCTGGGAAAATGTGATCCCCATCTGCATACTTCCAGTCTCCCCAAGTCTACTTAATGATCATTTTCAGTGTGCCATGGCTTAAAATTCATTTATTCCACATTTATTTTTATGTCTAATTCTGGCTTTTATTTTATTCTTCTGTAACATATTAATACACTAAGCGAAGCCAGTGTTGATCCCAGCTACCTGGGATGTCAAAGCAAAAGGCTTTCAAGTTTAAGGCCTGCCTAACCTACAGAGTAAATTCCAGGCCAGCAACTTAATGGAACCCTGAACCTATCAAAATAAAAAGTAAAAAGAGATCTGGGATGTGGCTTAGTGTGTCTGATACCAGTACTACTTAAGTACCCGATTGGTGGAATCCAGGGTCTGTTTGCTCCAAATCTTTTTTCCTTTGTGTCCCTCCATAGGTCCTTCTTCCTGTCTCTCCTTCTGTTGGGATACTTTACTGCATCCCTGGCTTCTTCTCACCAGCTACCTGGAGGACCACTAGTCTACTGAAGGACAAATGTACTCCTCTACTACTAGTGAAACCTACTAATTAAGCCTTATGTTCTGCCTGCAGCTTTTCCACGAAGGGGAGTTATGTGTCAGGGATATCCTTGCATGGGATGTTCCATGCTGCTAAGTCTAGCCAGGGTTCCCTAAAGGAGTGTTTAGACTGCTGAGCCAGTATTCCTAAGGTCTTGGTGAGCAATGCCCTTACTCCTCAGTTTTCTAGGAATGGAAAGGAGCAGGTTAGAGCCCTGGGCAATTGGATCTTCTGAGTTTCTCAGGGGAAGAACCCTCTGGTCTGCATTTGTAGAAAGGGATGTTGGGCTCTAGTGAGGCCTGCCCATGAGGTATGCAAAGCTGGTAGCCCTCCTAAAAGGACTCTATTTGTCTTCTGCAGGATTTTCCTGGGATAGTTAGCTCCTTACAGTAGACAGTCAAGGGAAGGCCAGGCCTCAGTTGAGAACCTGGTAGGAGTGTGTGGTCCCTCACTCCAGAAATACTCATTTTGCCTATAGCTCTAGAGGCTCATACATGCCAAAGACTGAATGGCCACCCACCTGTTAATCCATCCATTGCACATTAGGAAGCTCTGCCTTAACCTCCCACCTTTGGAGATGTGGCCCAGTAAGGGGACAATAGTGGCAATGGAAAGCTGTCCTTCCCCGTTCCAGGCTAGCCTGAAGGCAGGACCCAGCTAATGGGAGGGACAGAAGAGAGCTAGAGAAGGGATGAGCCACAAGGCAGCCCCTCCTTCCAGCTGCAGTAGCCCAGTGGGTTAGATGAATAGTCTGAGGAGAGAGAGTGACCCTGGAAGAACCCTTTGTTCCAGCTGAGCCATTCACACGCCATCCCAGGGCATCCTGCTGGGTACTCTGGGGAGGGGGCACAGCAGCCAGTCATGGGACTTGGCCAGGCAGATAGTTTGATGCTCAATAGCAAAGCCCAGCTGCATGCTGCGGAGGTTGGGGGAGGTGCTGCGTCCAACAGCCTTCCTCCAGGCTGTGGTCTGTCTCACAGACCTGGAAGGCACTGACTGGGGCCAGCTACTCTGTCCTGAGGTGGCTTAATCTTGTCACTCTCCTCAAAAGCTCCCACACTTCTTCTTACCTCCCTATGAAGAGGCTCCAGTGTTCTGGTGTCATTCTTATCACTTGACCTCAGTGCTTGGGCTTCAAGATGGGGGCAGATGTGTCCATTTCTCAAATGGGTTTTGGAAGAAAGCATGTAGCGCTCTTACTAGATGCTCCTGGCCTTCAGAGATGTGTAAAGAACTGGGCTGACTATGAACCCAAAGTCTCAAGGTATTTTTGGAACCATGTCTTCCCTGGCAGAGGAAGGAAAGCACAATTACATTGTCCCTGTGACTCTGAGTGACAAAGCCCCTGGATGAGGCAGGACAGGAGTTGACGTCCTCTGCTTCCTCTCTCTGCCCAGGCCTAGGCAGCAGCCTGGAGTGTGCCTGTGGTCGAAGCCACTTCACATGTGCAGTGAGTGCTCTCGGCGAGTGTACCTGCATCCCCTCCCAGTGGCAGTGTGACGGAGACAATGACTGTGGGGATCACAGCGATGAGGATGGGTGTAGTAAGTAGCATCCCAGGGCTGGGAGAGGTGGTGAAAGATGGACCAATGACTGTTTATGCCCACCTGTGTCCAACCTAGAGTTGGGCTCTTGCAGGGCTGACAGATGTGGAGAGAGACCTGGCTCCTTCACATGCACACCTTTAACTGCTCATATTTCTAGTAGATGATTCATGCCTATAATCCCAGCAAAACACATTTTGAAAAATTGATAAAGGGCCAGGCATTGTGGTGCATGCCTTTAATCCTAGTACTCAGGAGGCAGACGCAGGCAGATCTCTGAATTTAAGGCCAGCCTGGTCTACAAAGTGAGTTCCAGGACAGCCAGGGCTATACATAGAAACCCTGTCCCAAAAAAAACGAAAAAGAAAAAAAAAAGAAAAGTTGAAAAAGGTGTAAAAGAAAATACCCTTGAAACCACAGTCTTTAAATAGCTCTCCTTATATTTGTGAGTTCTGTATGTATGCTGCATGAATACATTAAAATTTTTATGTGGTATACATAGATGCAGATTATTTTCTTGTTTCTTATTTTAGTAATCTATATAGTCACAAATATTAAACAAGATAGGCTTTGTAAGAAGTCTTATATTGGGGGTAATGGTGAGATTGCCTAGCAGGTAAGGGTGCTTGCCACCAAACCTGATGACTTGGTTTGGTTCCCAGGACTTACACGGTGGACAGAAAAAAACCAACTCTAGAAAATTATTCTCTAATCTCTCCATGAGCACTGTGGCTCCTAAGCCCTCTTCCCACAATGATAATAAACTTTAAAAATAAGGTAGAGAGCTATTGAAGAAGCCCTGATGTTGGCACACATGCATCTATCTGCCTTAATAAGCGTCTGTGTACCACACACACATAAAGGACTGGCTGAGGCTGTGGAACGAACAGTAGTGGAGCCACATGCCTTGCATGTGTGATGTTCTAGATTCAACCCTCTCCCCACACTGGGGGAAAAAGCCTTGCATTCTATTTCAGTTTGCCTTCCCTCCTGCATAGTCACAGACAGACAGTGGGCCAGGGTGTCCTGTTTTGGATATATATATATCTCACTATTAAGCCAGTTGTCTGGATTTAGGGGTACATGTCTGGCCCATAGCATCTATGTCTGATGGTGACTAATTAGTCTAATGGGAATGAAGCTACAACCTGGACCTCATTAACCCTAACCAGCTCAGCTAATTGTGATAATAATAAAAGTTTCCCTTTCATGTAGCACTTTATCTCAAAAGCCCTCTGTGAGCTGAGTGCAATTATCCCCTTGTATGGTCAAATACTCCTCAGGTAGGGCAGACGACTTGATCCTCATGGTACTAATGACTTCTAGAAGTGGAACCCAGAAGTGTCAGTCATCCTTTAATAAGAGGAAAGGAGGGGGAAAGTGTCCCTCCTGGAGTCTTTTAAGGCAGGGAGGGTCTCATGTAGTTCAGGCTGACCTCACTCACAGTTGGTCTGTAGCTGAGGGTGAACTTGAGCTTCTGATCCTCTGCCTCTACCTCCCAAGTGTTGGAATTACATGTGTTCACCTCCACCCCTAGCTTCATGAGGTACTGGTGACCAAACCCAGGGCTTCATGCGTGTTAGGCCACACTCTACCAACCAAGTTAGAACCACAGCCCTGCTTTTCTCTCTTGCCCGAGTTTTTCTTACTGTTTCTTCACTGTCTTAGAGTAGAGGTTTCTGTTGCTCCCCCTTTCCCTTCTGCCACTCCCACTTCCCAGCTGCAGTCTGACCTGCCCACCTGACCCACATTTGCGTTCTCTTGAACCCAGTGCTGCCCACCTGCTCCCCTCTGGACTTCCACTGTGACAATGGCAAGTGCATCCGCCGCTCCTGGGTGTGTGATGGGGACAATGACTGTGAAGATGACTCTGATGAGCAGGACTGTCGTGAGTGTTGGAAGGGGACAGGCGAATTCTATGGGCTCTGTTGGGAAAGGATTTCCTGTCAGAAGTATGTCCCTGGCCCCTGAGTCCTTGGGACTTCAGCCTTTTTTCTGTTCTGTCCTTCTGCCTTCTCTCTTGGTCAGCTGAGCCTACAAGATGTGGTCACCTCTTTGGGAGTCTGGGGGCAGCACTGGGACTGTTGACTGCTCTAGAAGGCTTTATTGAGGGGCTTGCAGGCACTGTGCTTTCTGTCCATAGCAGCCTGATTCATCTGTGCCCACAGCCCCCCGGGAGTGTGAGGAGGACGAGTTCCCCTGCCAGAACGGCTACTGCATCCGGAGTCTGTGGCACTGTGATGGTGACAATGACTGTGGGGACAACAGTGATGAGCAGTGTGGTGAGTTGTGGGAGTCCAAAGTGGGAGTGGCAATGGGAGGAGCCCATGCACCTCACCTGAAGCTCCAGGGATTTGTGCAGCTGAAAGAAGGCAGGAGGGCAGAGCAGTCTATGCCATCGGGGATATGGACCTTCTCTTGCCACCGAAGAAGACTGGTAAAAGAAGATTCTATGGGACTCCTGTCTCATTGCACCCCTAGACATGCGCAAGTGCTCAGACAAGGAATTCCGCTGCAGTGATGGGAGCTGCATTGCTGAGCATTGGTACTGCGATGGTGACACAGACTGCAAAGATGGCTCTGATGAAGAGAGCTGCCGTGAGTGCTCCTACACCTGATGTTGCTGGGCTGGGACGATGACTAAGGGGTCTATCTCCTGGATAAGGGTTGACTGGCTGGGTTGTGTGCAGTGAGCAGGCAAGGAAGTTTGTGCTCTAAAGGAGTGATGCTGGGGAGTTGAGGGTGTGACTTATATATGTGCTGGCTTAGCATGCACGAAGCCCTGGGTTCTATCCTCAGCACTGCACAAACTGGATGGGCATAGTGGTATACACATGTGTATAATCCTAGCAGGTAGGAGATGGAGGCAGAAGGATCAAGGTTTCAAGGTTCTCTTTGTTTGAGGCCAGCCTGGGAAGATACATAAGCCCTGAGCTAGCATAGCGGCAGTTACAGAGGGTTGACTTTCTGGTCCACCAGCATGTGGAAGTCTGTAGGACCATCACAGATGTCCCTGTGAAGAGTCAGGCCCCTGTCCCCAGTCACTAGGGCCTGAGGGCTGCTCTCCCTTCCAGCCTCAGCAGTGCCCTCTCCTCCTTGCAACCTGGAGGAGTTCCAGTGCGCCTATGGCCGCTGCATCCTGGACATATACCACTGTGATGGCGACGATGACTGTGGAGACTGGTCGGACGAGTCTGACTGCTGTGAGTGCTCTGGCCAGCGGGAGGAGGGGCAGCCGCCCTCTGGCAGGGCACAGATGCCGGCTGGGGCAAGCGCTGAGGGGAGTAGGTCTCTGGGGAGGAACTCCAATGTGTGTGTGTGTGTGTGTGTGTGTGTGTGTGTTGGGGGGATGGAACTTTCTGCTCTACCACAAGGCCCTCTGCTCACCTTTGTTTCCCAGCTTCCCACCAGCCCTGCCGCTCTGGGGAATTCATGTGTGACAGTGGCCTCTGCATCAACGCTGGCTGGCGCTGTGATGGTGATGCTGACTGTGATGACCAGTCTGATGAGCGCAACTGCAGTGAGTTGGGGTGGCATCAAAGGCAGTGGGGAGCTAAGGAGAAGGGTTTGGGGCCCATAGAGCATGAAGACATATTAAACAGCTATACAGCTGTGTAGACTGTACACTTAACAGAGGCAATATCTTCAAAGGGCTGTCAGTCCCTTTGTAGTCTGTAGATTTATAGACACATCATGCAGTTTTCCAGCAGGTGACACCACTGTCAAGAACAGTAGTGGCCTGTGTGCTTTGGGTGGCAGAACAGAGTTGTGGGCTGCGGTGGGGCCAGACTTTCATTAGGCCTTTGCTTTTCCAGCCACCTCCATGTGCACAGCTGAACAGTTTCGCTGTCGGTCAGGCCGCTGTGTCCGTCTGTCCTGGCGCTGTGATGGCGAGGATGACTGTGCAGACAACAGCGATGAAGAAAACTGTGAGAACACAGGTGGAGTCTCCCTGGGATGCCCCAGGCCTCTGTCTGAATGTTGGGAGTGGGAGGCAGGAGAAGAGGGAACATTGCTATTGCTTTTTCTGCTGGCCAGAAATGATGTTTCATTCCTTCTTCAATGGCCTGGACTTCCCCTGCTCTTCCCAGTGAGCAGGGTCAAATCCAGGTGCAGGAGCAGAGGGGGGTGGCTCAGTGCGTAAAAGCACTTGTTGTGCAAGCACAGGGACCCAAGTTAAGAAATTGGGCATGGCTGTGAATGCCTGTAACACCAGCACTGGAAGACAGAGAAAGTCAGAGTCCAGAGAATCACTAGCCAGCCAGCCTAGCCAATATGACCAGCTGCTGATTCATTGGGAAACCTTGTCTCGAGGACATAAGATGGAGAATGAATGATGGTGAAAGTTATCATATATCCTCTGGCCTCTGCATGCATATATATGGGCATGCATACCATATATATGCACATATATAGTCACATGCATGCACTACAAACACATACAACACATCACACACACATGCACCCATGCACCACAAACACATACACACACACACACACACACACACACACACAATCCAAGCGGATTGTTGACTTGTGTCCATGTTCTTGAACACAAAGTCAGGGCTGTGAGTCTTAGCAGCTGCTCAAATTCTCACTTTCAATCTGCCCTTGGGAGGAAGGGCTGCTCTCCAGCCCTTGTGTCTGCTTCCCCTCTGCAGGAAGGAATGGCAGTCTCTGTATCTATGCACTCAACTCACCAAACGTGCTTCTGAGTATAAAGGAACACTTGTCTGAGCTGTTTCCTGCCTTGGACCCCAACCCTCCCACCTTGACTCTCATCTGACTCCAGTTCACCCTAGAAAATGACAGCCTCCTGTGCCTTGTGGACTCAAGTCCTACCCTCCTGTGACCTGACTCTCCTGTCCCTCCTCCCTCTTTGTCTAGGAAGCCCCCAGTGTGCCTCTGATCAGTTCCTGTGTTGGAATGGGCGTTGTATTGGACAGAGGAAGCTGTGCAATGGGGTCAATGACTGTGGCGACAACAGTGACGAAAGCCCACAGCAGAACTGTCGTGAGTGTCTCTAGTGTGTGGGCCTGGGCCATGGTTTGTGGTTGAACCCCACCCATAGGGTTCAAAGGGAGGCCTCCCTTGGGACTCTTGAAGTTTTGGGAGCTGTTCTTCATGGTCCAGGTGGAATGCCAACTTGGCCGGACCAGGGTGGATTCTGGGCTCAATTCCCAATTCTGGCTTGGCTGGCACAGGGCCCCGGACGGGTGAGGAGAACTGCCATGTTAACAACGGTGGCTGTGCCCAGAAGTGCCAGATGGTGCGAGGGGCAGTGCAGTGTACCTGCNCACACGGGCTACCGGCTCACAGAGGATGGGAGAACATGCCAGGGTGAGCGGAGGCCTGCCCTGGGTGAGAATCAGGATGCTGAGTGGGAGCAACATTGTAGGCAGCTGTGTGACATATCAGATTGATGTGATGTCATTTCATCACTACACTAACCCAGGGGGATGGGGATTGTTTCTCCCATTTGCAGATAGGTGAAACTGAAGGGCGGAGAGTGTGAGTAACTTACCCAAGGCAACACAGCTAGGAAACAGCAGAGGTAGGATGTGAACCCAGGTCTACATGACATCAAAGCCCTAAACCACTTGCCACGAGTTTCCCATCAGGCTGAGGCAGTAGATGGGGTATGGAGATATGACCAGGAAAACAACTAGTCAGCTTAGGAGTGAATTGGAGTGGGAAGAAAGTGGAGGCAGGCTTCCTGACCCTTCCTGGTGTTTGCAGATGTGAATGAGTGTGCTGAGGAGGGGCACTGCAGCCAGGGCTGCACAAACAGTGAAGGGGCTTTCCAGTGCTGGTGTGAAGCAGGTTATGAGCTACGGCCTGATCGGCGCAGCTGCAAGGCTCTGGGTAAGGATTGTTGGCACTTGGCTGGGTGGGCTGAGGGCTAAACAGAGAAAAGCAAGGTGCTCTAGAGCTGAAGGATTTTCTAAGGAGTCTGCAAATTGTAATCTGGGCCCCAAGCAAAAGGTGATTAGGTTAGGGGTTGAACAGGATTCTACTCCTAGATGCCAGCAAACAGGATATACCCTAGAGGGCAAAGGGCCCCAGCTATTAGCTGAGTGTCCAAGAGTGCATGCTGATGGGTATCTGGTAGCTCTGAAGCCCAGTGGGGTTCTGTTTCTATGCTGTGTCCAGGGCCAGAACCTGTGCTACTGTTTGCCAATCGTATCGACATCCGGCAGGTGCTCCCGCACCGCTCTGAATACACACTGCTACTCAACAACCTGGAGAACGCCATTGCTCTTGACTTTCATCACCGGCGGGAGCTGGTCTTCTGGTCTGATGTCACCCTGGATCGCATTCTTCGTGCCAACCTTAATGGCAGCAATGTGGAGGAGGTTGTGTCTACTGGGCTAGAGAGCCCAGGTAGGAAAACAAGGCCCTGTGTGAGTGGAGAGCCAGTGAAACCATGTGCAAAAAGCAGTGGAAAGGAAGGGACAAACCAGTGTTTATAAACTGCACAATGCAGAATGTCTCTTCCAATGAAATCTTGAGTGGAACTCTGATACAAAAAAACAACTGTAGGCTTGAGAGATGGCTCAGTGGTTAAGAGCACTGACCGGTCTTCCAGAGGTCCTGAGTTCAATTCCCAGCAACCACATGGTGGCTCACAACCATCGGTCTATAGTGGGATCTAATACCCTCTTCTGGAAGAAAGGCATATGTATGGGTAGAGCACTCATATACATAAAATAAATAAAATACTTTAGAAAAGAGAGAGCAGCTGTAGTGTTGAAGATGTTGCTCATTTCACAGAGTGCTAGCTTGGCTTGGATGCATAAAGCCCTGGGCTTGATCTCCCAGCACTGCGTAAACCAGACACCGTGATACCTGTGATTCCAACACTGAAGAGCAGAAACAGAAAGATCAGAAGTTCAAGGTCCAGTTTGAGGCCAGGCCGCAATACATAAGATCTCTCCTCTGCCATCTCAACAAACAAAAAACAACAGCTAATCTGATGAGCTTACAGTATTCTACAAGGAAGTTAAGCAGTTGGTGTGCAGGGCTGGAGTTAAAACTCAGTAGTAGAGCACACTTACCTACTTGTGAAAGGCACTGACTTACATCCCCAGCACCAGCCACAAAAAAAGGAAGGGTGGGAGGGAGCGAGAGAGGGAGGAGAGATCAAGTACCCAGGATCTGTTATCCAACCAGGCTCAGATGATACACTCCTGAAGTAAAGGTGGAGAGGTTGTCAGGAGATCACAGTCATCCTCAGCCATATTGGGAAGAAATGCACAACCCTGGTCAATTGCTTGAGTTCTCTCCATTTCCATGAATGGTAGTACCTAGCTCAGAGCTGTGATGCCTGCAAAACAGCTGCCACAAGGTCCTGGCCCCAGAAGCGTCTTCTTGTAAGAGTTTATTCTTGTTTCCAGAACACAGAACTGCCTAGGGTCAATCCCTAACACTTTCCCACTGGCTCTTCTCACCAGGGGGTCTGGCTGTGGACTGGGTCCACGACAAGCTATACTGGACTGATTCAGGGACATCGAGGATTGAGGTAGCTAATCTGGATGGGGCCCACCGGAAGGTGTTGCTGTGGCAGAACCTGGAGAAGCCCAGGGCCATTGCCCTGCACCCCATGGAGGGGTGAGTAGGTGTCTCAAGTTTCCAAGTCGCTCCTACAACCTGTAGGGATTGTTCTCAGGCTTCTCAGTGACGCTGACAACGTGCCCTGTCCCAGATGCCCCTGTTGTCCTGAGTCCACAGTAAGTGGCTGTGTGGCCTTGGGTTAGTCAGTATTTCTTAATTGGCAAATTAAAAACAAACAAGCTATTTAAATACATGTATTTGGGAGGTCACAGCAGAAGGATCAGGAATTCAAGTTCGTCTTCGAGATGTAGTTGGAGATAAGCCTGGGCTACATGAGACTCTGATCTAAACAAACAAATATAGCTGCTTTTATAGATGCTCCACGATTAAATAATAAAACAGATAAAAGGAATAAAATATACAAACTAGGTGAGGCAGAGTGTAACTAATTAAAAATTATATTAATTTAAGGCAGCTAGCAGTTGAGCTTATTAATATCATTAATTTGAAATGATTTTAAAAATTAATAGACAAGTCTCCTGCAGTGAAGCTTCTTGAAATGGAAATTCTTAGCCTCTGGCTTGTGTACATTCCAGGACCAAACTGAAGGGATGATGTGTAAGATCCTGCAATTCTGTGTCAATTGTTTGAGAAGAGAGGTGTGTGGGAGAGGAGGCATAAAACACTCGGCCACAGAAGAGACTGAGGAAGAAGAGCGTGCCTGCCTTCCTTCCAGTCACCCTTGCTGTCAGGTTTCACAAGCACAGAGTTGTCATCTGTTTTGCCTACTGCTCCATTTCTCGTGCCTGCTGTGCCCTTTCCATAACAGATACTCAAAAAAAATTTTCTGATGAATAAATACCCTGTCTCAAGACATTTAAACTATCCAGATATTTAAAAAGAATTATTCTGTAGATCTGGTAATACAGCTCAGAGGTAGAACAGTCGCCTGGCATTAGGTTCTGGATTTAATTCCCTGGGTTCAGTCTTCAAAGATGGGGAAGGAATCATTTTAAATAAACAAACAAACAAACGAAAGCACCTCTCAAAGCTGAGCATGGCAGCACATGCCTTTGATTCCAGCACTCACTGAAGCAGGTGGATCTCTGAGTGTGAGGCCAGCTTGGTCTATATAGGGAGTGCCAGGACAGCCAAAGCTATACAGTGAGACCGTGTCTCAAAATAGGTGAAGAAACAAATAACCAAACAAGTAAAATGCCTATTAGGCAAACTGGTGAAATCCAGTGTGTAAAACTCTCGTTATCAGCGTAGTTACTACTCATCTGTCCTCTACTACCTGGTAATTTCCTTTCTTCCTAGAACCATTTATTGGACAGATTGGGGCAACACCCCCCGCATTGAGGCCTCGAGCATGGATGGGTCTGCACGTCGTATCATTGCTGATACTCATCTCTTCTGGCCCAATGGTCTCACCATCGACTATGCTGGACGTCGTATGTACTGGGTGGATGCTAAGCACCATGTCATCGAGAGAGCCAATCTAGACGGCAGTCACCGCAAAGCTGTCATTAGTCAGGGTGAGGTCTTTGATCTACTCTCTTTCATCTTTCTGCTCCTTCCCCAATCCTGCCCCCAGGAGCCTTGGCAAAGGGTGAGATTTGTGTAGCTGCCAGGTTTGGGCTCAAGGGCCATGGCAGGCCATGTTTGGACTAAGGTCTTTTTGGACTATCTCCAGGCCTCCCACATCCCTTTGCCATCACAGTTTTTGAAGACAGCTTATATTGGACAGACTGGCACACCAAGAGCATCAATAGTGCCAACAAGTTTACTGGGAAGAACCAGGAGATCATTCGTAACAAGCTGCACTTCCCCATGGACATTCATACCTTGCACCCCCAGCGCCAGCCTGCAGGTAAAAACAACAACAAAAAATTTTTTTTTTAAATTTGAAAAAAAGAAAAAGAAGTCTTATCAAACGAGTTAGATTTGTCACTAGTGATGTGGTTGCTGGTGCCTCTTGAGAATCTTCCTCGTATTTGTCATAGATATGTTAATTCTGGTCAGGGAAGGCCAGAGCTGGCATTGTCCTGGGAGCTTGTTGCTCCCTCTGCTGGACATTTTTGGGGAAACACCATCAGGGCTTATTTGGCTTTACTTTTTTCTTATAATGCAAGCATTTATAGAGCATCTCCTGTGTGTCAGGTACTAATTGTGTTCGCATCTGCAGCAAAGTAATAAGACAGAGTTCTTCTTTGTATAGAGCTCAACCCTCCACCGCTTGGCCTGAGGTCTACCTTTGTAAACTTTTAATCTTCCTGATCGTCTTGTTCTGGGTTCTTTGAGCAGGGAAAAACCGTTGTGGGGACAACAATGGAGGTTGCACTCATCTGTGTCTACCCAGCGGCCAGAACTACACCTGCGCCTGCCCCACTGGCTTCCGCAAGATCAACAGCCATGCCTGTGCCCAGAGTAAGTAGGCTTGGGAGACCAGCCTCAATGAGGTACCTTTCAAGACAATTAGAAGGAACAGCGAGAGGAGCTGAAGGGATTGCTGGTCACAGGAGAGAGTCAGACTCCTCAAGGAGCCCATGACAGACTGTAGAGGCTGAGGGCTCCTGTATCAAAGCAGAGGACCAAGAACCAGGCAGTAGCTTCTGAAGGCTTAGTGACACCACACCATTTAGTGTATGAACACCTGCAGCTGGGCTTAATCTTTCACGTCATCAGGCAGGATGCCTTCTATCTAAGTAGAAAGAAGGTCCAGTTCTTCTAGAAAGCAGGGAAAGGGTTTCCAGCCTCTGCACCTTTAGTCTGACCAATAGAAGACTTTGTGTCATTAGGACAGAGAAATGTGATTGGGATCCTGAATGATGTTCTGTGACCAACAAGTGAAAGATGATAAAATTCTCTGGTTTCTCCCAGAATCTCTACTTTGAGTTCCTGCAAGAAAATTACTTGCAAAGTCAGCCCTAGAAATCTCAGCACACAGGTGACTTTTCTAATGCTAGTAGAGCGAGAATTTGATCGGGCGTATGGCATAACCAGCAAGGGACCAGGGATAATTTCTTTTGTATCATTATTGCTGTATAATACATTGGCTATCTTAAATCTATTAAAATCAAATTGTTGGAGCTGGGAAGATGGCTTAGTTTGTAAAGTGCCTGCCATGCTAGCGTGAGGTCCTGAGTTCAAATCCCTACACCCATGTAAAAGCCAGGTGTAGTGGTATTTAATTGTAACCCTAGAGCAAGTGGGGGAGAGGGGAAGTCAGATCCCTGGCCCTCACATGCCATCCAGCCTAGCCAATCTGTAAGGTTTGGGTTCAATGACAGACCTTGCCTCTAATTAAATAAATAAGATAAGGTAAAGAGCTGTAGAAGGAGATGCCCAACTTCCACATGTACACGTTTACACATATCCATATACAATTTGTGTGTGTGTGTGTGTGTGTGTGTGTGCAGATTCTCAGAGCCTTTTCCAGAGAGTGATTAGGGAAAACATTCAGAGGTTTCATTCAAATACATACTTGAAAATTAGTTTCATACGTTGTGGTTTTCCTGTATACTCTTTTTATTTGTTTCATTTGTTTCTATTCTTTCTTTTTTTTTTCATTTTTTTCTTTTTTGAGACAGGGTTTCTCTGTGTAGCCCTAGCTGTCCTGGAACTCACTCTGTAGTATCAGGCTGGACTTGATCTCACAGAGACCCTCCTGCCTCTGTCTCCTGAGTGCTGAGATTAAAGGCGTGTGCCACCACCACCTGCTTTCCCATATATTCTTTTATGCCCAGTTGCTCCTGTTATTTTAGTGAGATGCAATATGCTTCCAGGCACTTCCTTCAGAAGATTTACCAAAGCTTGCAAGAGGGTTTGGTAAAGTCAGGAAGAAAGTGTCGTTCTGAGTAGAGAAATATGTAGTCAGGTGTTCATCTTTGGGTTTCTTGTCTGGATTTAGCCAAATCTGGACAGAAATTCTAAAACTCTGTACTGAAGATGTGTTGCCATTTACAAAGATGATTTCCATTTATTTGTTTTTGCATCTGCATTCTGGGGTGTGCATGAGGTCAGAAGACAACTTGTGAGTTAGGTCTCTTCTACTCTGTGGGGCCCTGAGATGGAACTCAGATTGTTAGGTGTGGTGGCAAGTGAGCCATCTTGTCAGCCTTGTATCAAATATTTTGGTCATTATTCTCTAAAGAATACATTGTAGGAGCTGGAGAGGTGGCTCAGCAGTTAAGAGCACTTGCTGCTTTTTCAGAGGATCCAGGTTCAGTTCCCAGTTCCTACACAGTGGCTCACAACTGCCTGTAACATGCAGGGGATCTGATGATATTTTCTGGCCTCTAAGGGCACTAGGCACACACATGATACACATACAGACATTCAGGCAAAACATTTCATACATATAAAATAAAAATTAAATGAAAAAAAAGCCTACACACATATTTCTAAAAAGGAAGGATACGGAATAACAACTAAATGGGAATTATATTGCATATTGAACCCCGAGTATAAAACAAACAAATGTTAGATTACAAGTAATCCAGAGATTATTTAGATTATATAGGATGTGCACAGGTTGTATGAGAATACTACCCTATTTTACACAAGGGCCTGAAGTTTCTGTGAACTTCAGGGAACTACAGGGTTCCATGCACACACCAAAGGCTAACTATACTGGGAAAGTATTTAGACAAGCCAGAGGATGGAAAAGCTGCTGTGTAGAGCAGTGGCCAAAGTTCCCTCTGTGGACCAGACTGGTGCACAACTGAGTCCTAGTTCTGGGCATGTTCCCAGTCACTCATCTGAAAACAGGAACAAGAATGTGTCTCACAAAGCATTGGTATGAGGCATTACAAAGAATTAGGCTTTATTATGACATTTAGCAAAACTTTTTTCTCCTCCCCTCTTCTCCCCCACTCTCCTGCACAGACACCCCCATACCCTATACTTCCCTTGGCTTCCTTTCTGCTCTAGTGTCATATGCCATTTTGTTCCCCTCCTTTTCTCAACAGTGTTTTTCCCTTCTTGTGATTTCCTATCTAATTTCATAACTTCTTATACGTGCATATGAACATGACAGTTAGGATCCACATACGAGAGAGAACTTATTTTGTTTGTTTTAACATTTTGAGTCCGGGTCATTTCACTTAATAATATAATACTTTTCAAGTCTATCCATTTTACTGCAAGGTTCATAATTTTATTTTTCTTCATGGCTGAGTAAAATTACACCGAGTCTATACCAGGCATTCAGCTTTTCTAAGCACAAAGTCCAGTGCCTGGCAAGGAAAGAACTTAGTGACCAGTTGTCATTGGCTACAACTGTGAAGAAAACAGAAATGAAAGGATAATTCTAGACAATACAATAAAAGCAGAGACTCTAGACAGGCAGCATGTCTGTAATTCCAGCACTTAGGAGGCTGAGTCAGGACTGAGAGTTTGAGAAAGGAAACAAAAAGGCAGAAGACTTGAAATAGAGTAAACATCCCAGAAGTAGGCTGGCAGTGGGCAGTGGCCCAGCTGCAGCACTAGAAATGGGCAAGAGAAGTAAGAAGAGAGAATGATTCAAATAAAGCTGATAGATACTCCCTCAGCAGAGTACAATGCATTTCCACTGGACTTTAAAGTCTAACTCTACGCGGATGGGCACCCTGCAGGGTAAAGAGTGGGGGTGAAGGGCAGCGGGTCCCAGGAGATGTCATTGAACCAGGTGTCACACAGGTGAGCATCTGTGTCTGTCACTGTTACTGGACTTAGAACATTAAAAGGAGACCCCTCTCGGCCTTTGATCAGGTCTTGACAAGTTCCTGCTTTTTGCCCGAAGGATGGACATCCGTCGGATCAGCTTCGACACAGAGGACCTGTCCGATGATGTCATCCCACTGGCTGACGTGCGCAGTGCTGTGGCCCTTGACTGGGACTCCCAGGATGACCACGTATACTGGACAGATGTCAGCACTGATACCATCAGCAGGGCCAAGTGGGATGGAACAGGACAGGAGGTAGGGCCCAGTGTGGCTCCAGCCCTTCAGGAGGGGAAGTTTTCCTGTTCCTTGCAGTTGGTGGAGTTTGGGTTCCAGAGCTGCACGAGGGGTGCCGTGGGTAACACAGCTTTCCTTCCTGTCCAGGTGGTAGTGGATACCAGTTTGGAGAGCCCTGCTGGCCTGGCAATTGATTGGATCACCAACAAGCTTTACTGGACAGATGCAGGTACATATAGGGAGCCATGGCCTGGCTACTTGAGTCTTCTGAGGCTTTAATACTTTTTATCCAAATTGCAACTTCTGTGCTATGAAGCATTTTGGGTAATGAATTATGACCTGGGATTTTTCCACTGATGTCTTGATAACACTTTAGGCAGTTTTCTATGAATCTTGGTGGGGGCAGGGACTTGGAGACAAAACAAATACCTTTAAACCAGTGCTTCCCAAAATGTAGTTTCTGAAAAAAAAAAAATTAAAAAAAAGTTTGCTGCCACTGATGGCTTCTTTGATAATTGTCTGCTTGACTTCATTTGTATAAAAGGAGATATTAAAATATACCATGTATTTCCTCAGACCTACTGGATATTACTATCATGTAGCTTAATATATTAAAATTACATAAAAATTTAAAAAATGTAGTTTCTGGAACAAAAGCATCAACATGTACTAGAAAGTGGTGAGAAATTAAGATCCTGAACCCCAGATTTACTTAGAATCATGAGGAATTATTGCAAGAATCTTTTTTTTTTTTTGGTTTTCCAAGATAGGCTTTCTCTGTAGCTTTGGAGTCTGTCCTGGAACTAGCTCTTAAAGACCAGGCTGGCCTCAAACTTACAGGGTTCCGCCTTTCTCTGCCTCCCGAGTACTGGGATTAAAGGTCTGTGCCACCACCACTTGGCAATTGCAAGAATCTTTAAAGATTTATTTGATAACGTGTATGTGTGTGCCTGAGCATATGTATATATACCATGTATGTACAGGTGCCCATGGAAGCCGGAAGAGGTTATAGGCAGGCAGGAGCTGCCCAATGTGGGTGCTGGGAATTGAACCTGAGTCCTCTGCGAGAACAGTAGGCACTCCTAATCCATGAAGCATCACTCCAGCCCCAGGAATCTATAGTTTAACAAGCTCTTTTCACTCTTATGCGCACAAAATTTGAAAATCGTTGCCTTGAATCAAAAGAGTTTCTAGGTTTGGGAAGTTGTGCTGTTCTAAGGAAAGAAACTAATAAATTGAATTTCTTCTCTTAGTTTCTGTCACTAAATATCCACTGTATATGCACCACAAAATCTTTATTGAGCAGTCACTGCATACAAGGCACTGTGCTAGGCATGGGTTGAGGAGAAGAAATGAACAAGACTGGAATTAATTGTTTTGCCCTTATTCCGTGGTAGGTACAGACCGAATTGAAGTGGCCAACACAGATGGGAGCATGAGGACGGTACTCATCTGGGAAAACCTTGATCGTCCTCGGGACATTGTGGTAGAACCCATGGGCGGGTATGTACTATCTCCCCCACCCCCAGAACTGGGTATAAAAGGGGCGTCTGAATATTAGGAAGCGGGGGTAGATCTGTGGATGAGCTAAGGGCAAAAGGGGGAAGTGAAATCCCTGTCTCTTCTCCAACAAGAAAACCTTTTCACTTGAAATTTTCTTTAAAAAGTCTTGTTGTTGTCTGCTTAGAAAAGTCATTTCATTATTAAAGAAGATTAAATTTTGTAGAGAGTGAAATTCTTGCCTCCCAGTGTAATCACTGTTAATGCTTTAGGGTATGTTTTTCCAAAATATATTTTGTTCTAAATGCCTATAAATATTGGTGGTGGCAGATTTGATTTTATAAAAATGACATATTGTTTTGGAGCCCAATAAGTACCTGTAATCCCAGCATTTGGGAGGTGGAGGTAAGACGTTCAGGAACATCCTTTGCCACTCAGCAATTCAAGATCATCCTGGACTATATGAGATCTTGTCTCAAAAACAAAACAAAAATCCCCACCAAAAATAAATCTACTTTGGGGGCTGGAGAGATAGATGGCTCAGAGGTTAAGAGCATTCATTGCCTGCTCTTCCAAAGGTCCTGAATTCAGTTCCCAGCAACCACATGGTGGNATAAATAAATAAATAAATAAATAAATAAATAAATAAATAAATAAATAAGAGAGGTCTCCTTACTCTCTCCGTTTCTTTCTCTTAAAAAAAATCTACTTTGGGATGTTTTCTTCCTTCTGTTTTGCCATATAACTTGTATATATGCCTCATTTGAGTGTATAGTCCTGTTTTGCTCTCCTGCATGACTGCAGAGTTTTATTATGCTTATTGCCATAATTATTTAATACATGTGGTCAAGAAAACATTTTTGCTGGGTGTGGTGCTTCATGGGGCGTTCTGCCTTCTTCCCCTCCTTTTTCACTCCCATGCTCTATACTTTTTAAGCCTTGGCCTCTCCTCTGTCAAGACTCAGAAGTACCCTTTGATAGTGATTAGAGATCTAAGGCCTTCAGAGACATCTCTGAATCCAGGCTTGGGCTGCTGGGATAACTACTCCTAAAACTCTTTGGGGACCCTGCATCCTCATTGGTATTTTTTTTTATGCTGTGAATTGAACTCTATACCTCACAAATGCTAAGCACTCTACCAGTAAAACACACTGAAGCCTCCACTGGGTACTAACTGGAAGTCTAAGAACCCCTTGCTTATATCCAGGTACATGTACTGGACAGACTGGGGTGCGAGTCCCAAGATTGAACGAGCTGGCATGGATGCCTCCAGCCGTCAAGTCATCATCTCTTCTAACCTGACTTGGCCTAATGGACTAGCTATTGACTATGGGTCCCAGCGGCTGTACTGGGCTGATGCTGGCATGAAGACTATTGAATTTGCTGGGCTGGATGGCAGCAGGAGAAAGGTAAAACTGGCACTAAAATGTCTTCTCACAGCTCTGGAAGCCTCCAGGACAGCATCCTCAGGTGACAGGAGCTAGAGGGACCCAGATGTGATGGGACCAGCATGGGAAAGATGCTATTTCTCTTAGGCTGTAACTACAGAGGACACAGGGCTGCTGGTTCAAGCAAACTAGGAATTAGTGTGAAGTGTGGGCTGGACACACACACAACTAATATCCATTGCAACTAGCAATAATCAACCTGTTGTGTGCTGGACTGATGACTGAGCTGCCTCTCCTTTGCCATTGTTTATTTTGTTATAATTTCTAACTTTAAGGAAAATTGGCAAGAGTATAAGAGGAATAATATTTTGCCATGTTTCCTGTACCATGTTCATTCTCTTTCCTCCCTTACTCCTTCCCTCTCCCATTTCTCTCCACACACATACACAAATATAAACACACACACACAGTTATTTTTCCGAATCATCTGAGATTAAATTGGAGAAATCTTGGCATAATTCCAAAATATTCCAGTGCATATTTCTTAAGAACAAGAACCTTATGTGGTGAATTTGAGCTTGGAGATGACACAGTAGGTAAAAGCATTGGCCATATAACCATGAGGACCTGAGAATCCTGGTGCCCGTTTAAAAAATGTACAGAGTAATGTGAGTATCTGTTGTCTTAGGACCCCCACAGTGAGAGGGGAGGCAGAGATGAGCATCCCAGAAGCTTGTAAACAGCACAACACAAAGGTGGAACGCAAAGACACACACACAAGGTTGTCCTCTGACACTCACACTGTGAAGTGTACCCATATAGACACCACACACAAAAATATAAATAATTGAATTAAAATAATATTGGCATACTACTTTATAATTCACACTCTGTTTAATTTCGTTACCAATTTCTTCAGGGCTGTTTTTTAAATAATATTGTTTTCTCTTTTACTCCAGTATGTCAGGGTCTGATGCTAGCCTGGACCCTTAATTATATTTCTCTTTACCAGACCCCAACATAAACTATCTCTCTCTGGACCAGTGTTGAGGTGCGGGAATAAAGACACAGCTCACATGGCTTTATTTGGAGGGAGATTTTTAGTGGTCCCTCATGAAGTCCTGAGTTCACATCCTAAAGAATTTTTCTTGTTTATTCTCCAAACAGTCTTTATACCAAAGCTTAATTTAGGGGAAATACATTAGCATTCTATCTCCTAGGAAACTAGGTGAATGGCTTTCAGTCATATCCACAGCTACCTGTCTGCTGTGTATGTTAGCTGTCACGTAGGTTTGGATTGGCATTTCTATCAGGCATCCTCCAAATTGCAAAGAAGGAGCAACAACATCCTGACCTTTCGTTAGGTTGCGACGGCCTGTCTGGTAGGCTATGTGACCATTCTCAGGTGGGGCCTATGGCTTTAGAGCCTGGCTGCCACACCATATAGAAATATGGGCCTACACCAATATCTAATCCAGAATAACCCATTGCATTTAGTGACCCCTGCCTCCCTCTCTCTGAGGGTCTTGCTATGTAGCCCAAGCTGGCCTCAAACTTGGGCAATCCTCCTGTCTCATCTTCCTCAGTTCTGGGACTCTAAACCTGTATCAACAGGCCCAGCTCTGTGTCTCTTTAACCTCTGATCTGGTTTCTTCCTCAGACTCTCTTAAACTTCCTATTTAAAATAACACCATTTATTTAATGTGTGTGTGTGTGTGTGTGTGTGTGTGCACGTGCTACTGTGCGTGTGTGGGGTCAGATGACAATTTACAGGATTCTCTCCTCCCACTATGTGGATTTCAGAGATTGAACTCAGGTCACTGTTATGCCCAAATCCATGGGTTCCCACAAAAGCCAACAAAGGAGACCAAGTCCCATATGTAAAAGCAAAGAGCCTTTATTTTAATCAAGTTTGCAAACTCGGTCTCTCCATATGTCCAACATATTGAAATATCCGGAGAGCCCCAAGCTCAATTCGAATTGCATTTTTATAATAGTAAAGGTGGGGGTGAGGGGCCTCTGAGATTCAAGACCCCTGACTGGCTGACATTTGTCTAGGGGTGTCCTGGTGAAGTGCTAGCAGGTGTTTTTATTTACAGTGCTTGGAATGTCAGGAATTTCCTTTGAATGGTCTGCTCTTGGGTGGGGGTCGGGTAATCTTGGCCTGCCAGGCATTATCTCAGGATAAACTATTGAGACTCTAGACTTCATTTAAATTTATCGATGGCCAGAGTCCCAGGTGATAATGGTTGGAGGAAGTAAAGAACTTCCTTTCTNGGCCTATGGCTTTAGAGCCTGGCTGCCACACCATATAGAAATATGGGCCTACACCAATATCTAATCCAGAATAACCCATTGCATTTAGTGACCCCTGCCTCCCTCTCTCTGAGGGTCTTGCTATGTAGCCCAAGCTGGCCTCAAACTTGGGCAATCCTCCTGTCTCATCTTCCTCAGTTCTGGGACTCTAAACCTGTATCAACAGGCCCAGCTCTGTGTCTCTTTAACCTCTGATCTGGTTTCTTCCTCAGACTCTCTTAAACTTCCTATTTAAAATAACACCATTTATTTAATGTGTGTGTGTGTGTGTGTGTGTGTGTGCACGTGCTACTGTGCGTGTGTGGGGTCAGATGACAATTTACAGGATTCTCTCCTCCCACTATGTGGATTTCAGAGATTGAACTCAGGTCACTGTTATGCCCAAATCCATGGGTTCCCACAAAAGCCAACAAAGGAGACCAAGTCCCATATGTAAAAGCAAAGAGCCTTTATTTTAATCAAGTTTGCAAACTCGGTCTCTCCATATGTCCAACATATTGAAATATCCGGAGAGCCCCAAGCTCAATTCGAATTGCATTTTTATAATAGTAAAGGTGGGGGTGAGGGGCCTCTGAGATTCAAGACCCCTGACTGGCTGACATTTGTCTAGGGGTGTCCTGGTGAAGTGCTAGCAGGTGTTTTTATTTACAGTGCTTGGAATGTCAGGAATTTCCTTTGAATGGTCTGCTCTTGGGTGGGGGTCGGGTAATCTTGGCCTGCCAGGCATTATCTCAGGATAAACTATTGAGACTCTAGACTTCATTTAAATTTATCGATGGCCAGAGTCCCAGGTGATAATGGTTGGAGGAAGTAAAGAACTTCCTTTCTGCCCAGACTTAGATTATCATGTCTGGCCCTCACGGTCACCATGTTTGGTGGCAAGCACCTTTACCTACTGAACTGTCTTGCCGGCCAGTCTTTCCATTTTCAAAATAGAAAACTCCCTTTCTTTTGTAGATACTATGATATCTATTTTGATTGCTTGAACAAGGTTGTGAATGGTGTAAAGTTGCTCATTTTCTTTTTATGATTTGAGCCAAGCCATGAAAGTGATACCACAATACCTAACAGTACTCAGCTCGGCGCTAACACGTGCTGGCAGACACAAGCTCTCACATGCAGGCACTGTGGCACAGCTCCAGCACCTTGCTGAGCTCTTGCCTGCTCCCTGGACTGTTGTGTGATGCCAGTGTTGGGGCCTGCCAGGTGCTGATTGGAAGTCAGCTCCCCCACCCTTTCGGGCTGACTCTGTATGGACAGCGCATCTATTGGACTGACTGGCAGACCAAAAGTATACAAAGTGCTGACCTGCAGACTGGGTTAGACCGGGAGACTCTGCAGGAGAACCTAGAGAATCTCATGGACATCCATGTCTTCCATCGCCAGAGGCCTCCAGGTGAGCAGCCATCAGCAGTTGCTAGCTTCTCCCTCAGCCTTCTTATGGCCTGCCCCACTGATAGTTCCCCGCCCTGTACAGTGACAACGCCATGTGCTGTGGAGAATGGTGGCTGCAGCCATTTGTGTCTCCGGTCCCCAAATCCAAGTGGTTTCAGCTGTACCTGCCCCACAGGCATCAACCTGCTCATTGATGGCAAGACATGCTCCCCAGGTGAGTTTGTGTGGAGAAGGGGCTGTCCCTCCCCTGCGGGAGTCCTCCGACATGCTCTGGGGATCTGTGAGGGCCGCTGTTCCCAGGAGCTTAGAAGAGAGAGTGGAGCTCTGAGAAGGGAGAGAAGAGGAGGAACAGGTAGGCGGGATGGAGACCAGGGTCTGTTTCCTTGTGGTCATCTTGTTACGAGAAAGACGTCCTGTCTCAACAGTTTCAGCTGTTGCCAAACTACAATATGATGATTTGTTCAGAACAAGACTCTTCACTTCTTTCTGCACAGACTTGGTAAAAGATGTGTGACTTTTGTGAGCAACAGGACCTATGTATCATTCTTATGGGAGTGTCCCAGAAGTAGGGCCTGGATACCCAGATGTTGGGGGAGGGCGGTCAAGGTATCTCTTAGGTGACACTGCGTGGTAAACTGCATTTGAACCCCAACTTCCTAAAGAAGCTGAGTGCCTCTCAACTTGCAAATGAAGCTTTCTGGGCCCTTTTTCTACTTTTCTTAAGTCTCACGATAAAAGGGTCCTTCAAAGAGGGCTGCTGTTACAATACTGCTCATTTTTACACTTACGCTTAATATTGTGTGTATGTGTGTGGGAAATTGAGGGAGCCTTTTCTCCTCCCACCATATGGGTCCTGGGGACTGGATTCAGGTCATCAGGCCTGGTGGCAACCACCTTCACCCCACCCCCCTGAGTCTTCTAATCAGCCCTTCTTCCATAATATAGATGAAGAGGTAATATATGCCTGTAATGCCAGAACTTGGGAGAATCAGGAGTTGAAGCCTTCCTCATCTACACAATGAGGTCAAGGCCAGCGTAACCCCTTTTCAAGTTCTCCCACCCTCCCAAAGGAAGTACCATCCATGCATGTGTATGAAGCCTAATTCTCAGGGCTTTATGTATGCACATTACTTCTTTGGATGCTTATAGTTATCCTGTTACTATGGCTAGTGTATAGAACAGGAAACTGAGACTTAAGTAATTTCAGTGATTTGCCTAGGATCACACAACTAGACCATCAGTGTCAGTCAGGCTCTGGGCTTCAGTTAGTGGCTCTACTAGAGTGACTATCTCCCTCCTTCTCTTTCCATCTGGGCAGGCATGAACAGTTTCCTCATCTTCGCCAGGAGGATTGATGTACGCATGGTCTCCTTGGATATCCCTTATTTTGCTGATGTGGTGGTCCCAATCAACATGACTATGAAGAACACCATTGCCATTGGGGTGGACCCTCTGGAAGGTCTGTGTGACCCTTCTTCCCACCTATAGTTCTGTGCCTTGAACAAAAGCTGTCATTGTCCTTTCTTTCTCTCACCTTTGCCTTCTGCTCTTTCTGTCCTTGCCAAGAGCTATCCTCCTATGCCGTTCCTCCCCCTCCACCAATTGATTTCCCCAGGTTGGGACTATGGGGTCTTTGATATGTGCCGGTGTCTCAGGCTCTGGGCAGGCAGGGCCTGGACTGAGTCAAGCCTTCCTTCTCAGGAAGAGTGTACTGGTCAGACAGTACGCTGCACAGGATCAGCCGTGCCAGCCTGGATGGCTCACAGCATGAGGACATCATCACTACAGGTGAGCCTTTCCCTCAACCCAAGGGCCACCTGTCTGGTTACGCTGGGGAATATCCCATTTGCCTTAAGGCAGGGGTCAGTGTGTTCTTCTGATGTCCTATAGGTCTGCAGACGACAGATGGACTTGCGGTGGATGCCATCGGACGGAAGGTCTACTGGACAGACACAGGAACAAATCGGATTGAAGTCGGCAACCTGGATGGGTCTATGCGGAAAGTGTTGGTGTGGCAGAACCTTGACAGTCCCCGGGCCATTGTACTATACCATGAAATGGGGTGAGAGAGAGCTGGCTTTATCAGTCTGGATTGCTGAGTGGACCAAGCTTAGCTGGGAGTATGGATAGGTGAAGGCTCACAGTGGGAAATGTATTAGAGGAGCACTGTGAGCCCCAGAGGTCACTGTGGACTAACTCCTGATCCAGGGCTCTTCCAGTCCCATGCAGCTTCTTTCATTGTGTCAGCATGGTATGCAGCTTTAAAGCATGAGCCTTGCCATCAGAAGACAGGATTCGAGGGTCGGGAGATGCGTCGGTTGGTAGAGTGCTTGCCACACTAGCATGAAAGCTGAGTGTGGAATCCCAGTACCCACATAGAAAGCCAGGTACAGTGATATGTACCTGCGATCCTTATACTGGAGAGGCAGAAATAGGAGGACCACTGGAGATTGCTAGCCAGCCAGTCTTGTTGTATCAGTGAGCTCCAGGTTCAGAAGATCTTATCTCAAAAAGAAAAAAAGGTAGAGCGTGAGCACCATCCACCTCTGGCCTCAAGCCTTGTGTGCACACACATACAAAGACCAAGATTTAAATTCTTTCATGTGTAGTGGCTTCCTCACTGTGGATCTAATGTTTGAACTTTCTGATCCTTATCAGCTTTCTCCCTCATCAAGCAAGGGTGACAATAAAAGTGCAGACCTTGTCACCCACCCTTGCAAAGTGAGGTAATGCATGCGAAGTGTCTGGCATATTGCAGGAACTCACAGGATGTTTGACACACTGCCGGTATTCACAGTATACAGGAGCTGTTGGGATAACCAGCTGCTTTATTTCCTTAATCAGGTTCATGTACTGGACAGACTGGGGGGAGAATGCCAAGTTAGAGCGGTCTGGAATGGATGGTTCAGATCGTACTGTACTCATCAACAACAACCTAGGGTGGCCTAATGGACTGACTGTGGACAAGACCAGCTCCCAGTTACTGTGGGCTGACGCCCATACTGAGGTGAGAGCCCTGCCCCTGCTTCCCGGGAGTCTCAGAAGACAGAAGAGATCTGTTGAGGATCTTCAGCAAAGGTAGACTAATAGCCACCTCCCGCCAATCTCCTCCACAGAGAATTGAGGCAGCCGATCTGAATGGTGCCAATCGACATACATTAGTGTCACCAGTACAGCACCCATATGGCCTCACTTTGCTTAACTCCTATATCTACTGGACCGACTGGCAGACTCGTAGCATCCACAGGGCCAACAAGAATACCGGTAGCAATGTCATCTTGGTGAGGTCCAACCTGCCAGGCCTCATGGACATCCAAGCTGTTGACCGGGCACAGCCACTGGGTGAGAAGACCCCTGGGGCTCTGAGTCAGGGCCTCTGAATTTCTGGGAATATGGCCACAGAAGGCTATAGCAGCCCGTGTCCAGTGTAAGTCTTTTTTCCCTCTAGGTATGGCTGGTACCATAGGTCTATACTACTGCTACCTCCAAAGAATTCTCAGAGATACTTGCTCTGCCTCACACTTCTGTCTAACCCTGAATCTTGTCACTAAAAGTAGTGAACAGTCAGCCATAAGAAACTAGTTCCTTTATGATAGAGTCTTCCAGCCCCCCAGGCTGGGTGTGAAAGCTCGCTGCTCCTCTCTCACCAGGTTTTAATAAGTGTGGCTTGAGAAATGGTGGCTGTTCCCACCTCTGTTTACCTCGGCCTTCTGGTTTCTCCTGTGCCTGCCCCACTGGCATCCAGCTGAAGGGGGACAGAAAGACCTGTGACCCCTCTCCAGAGACCTACCTGCTCTTCTCTAGCCGAGGCTCCATTCGCCGCATCTCACTGGACACCGAGGACCACACAGATGTGCATGTTCCTGTCCCTGGGCTCAACAATGTCATCTCCCTAGACTATGACAGTGTAGATGCAAAGGTCTACTACACAGATGTATTCCTGGATGTTATCAGGTATGAGTGGCACTGAAACCAGGAGGGGACACGGCAGGGGACACTCTGAACAGTCTGTTGGCAACGAAACAGACGGGATGCCTTGGCAGTTTGGATTCAGAGCCGCAGTCCTGCCCACTTCACAGGATGCCATACTTTTATTGTTTGCTTGTTGGTTTAATGATTATAAGCTACTCGGGAGGCTGAGATTGGAAGATCACTAGTTTGAGGTCAACATGGGCAAGGTCCAGTCTCAAAAAATAAAAACAGAGCTGGTTATGGTATTTCCCCATCTATAATCTCAGCATTAAAGAGGCTGAAGCAGGAAGACAGTAAGTTTAAGATTAGCCAGACAATATGGCGATCTGTCTCAAAAACACAGTAAACAGAATGTACCACAGTTTATAGTGTTTGTCTAGTATGCATAAAACCCTGGTTTGATTCTCAGTACTGCTAAAGTGGGCTCTAGAGAAGTAGAGACAGAAGGATCAGAAGTTTAAGGTTATCTTTGACTATATAATGAGCTAGTTTAAGGCCTGAGCTATATGAGACCCCATCTTATAAACATATATCTATATCAATGTCTATCTACTATCCATCTATCTATATCTATCTCTATATCTATATGTATGTGTATATATACACATACATATATGAAACCAGGTATATTAAATAAGAAACCATAAAGCCAAGTTGGGAATCTGAATCATCCACACTTAGTGCCAGGCCATGAGTGGACTCTAAGAATCCCCTAAGGTAGATGAAAAGTTGGAATCTATATTGCAGTATAGGAACCTTAACCCAATATTAAGTTTTAAATTGTTTTACAAAGTTGTTTTGAGTGATTTTTTGCCATTCTTTTATCCTTTACTTCTCTTATTTCAACACAACTCAAGAATATGATGTCATACCAATACAAGTGATTTTCCATGGCAGAGACCAAACCCAAGACCACTGCTCTACCACTGAACTACACACCTAGTCCCAATCTACCTGTCTCATAACCACCCCCAGGTAGCAATCCTGTGTTCTCACAAAGATATATTAGCAATTATTAATTTGCCCTGGGGTAAAACATGCATCCAAACTGTCTACTACTTCCAGTTTGCAGGAAACACTCTAAGAACTCACTCTCATTCATTCTTCATGTATTGAGCACTTATCATGCTGGGTGCCGAGGAACGTATTTTATCCCTGTCTATGGAGCTTACAATAAGTTTCAGGGTATTATATTTTTTCTGGTTAGTCTGGTTACTCATGTAACCCTGTATTGTCCCCAAGGCGAGCAGACCTGAATGGCAGCAACATGGAGACTGTTATTGGGCATGGGCTGAAGACCACTGATGGCCTGGCAGTGGACTGGGTTGCCAGAAACTTGTATTGGACAGATACAGGTCGAAATACCATCGAAGCGTCCAGGCTAGACGGTTCCTGTCGCAAAGTGCTAATCAACAACAGTCTAGATGAGCCCCGGGCCATTGCTGTTTTCCCCAGAAAGGGGTAAGTTCATGTCTAGCAGGAGGGCCTGGTAGAAGAGAAGCTCCCGGAAGGTGTTTACAAATTAATGAATTGTTGTGTCCACTATGTTCTGTTGACCTCTTGGCACCGTCTCCCCACGCATTGTGACAATGGTACTATTGTGTCTTAGGTACCTCTTCTGGACAGACTGGGGCCACATTGCCAAGATTGAACGCGCAAACCTGGATGGTTCTGAGCGGAAGGTCCTCGTCAACACAGACCTAGGCTGGCCCAATGGCCTTACCTTGGACTATGATACCCGCAGGTGAGAACCCTGTCCCAAACAGCCACCTGGAAATGTGGTGGAATCAAGGAGAGGACAGAGATTGACATGGGGAAAAGAAAAGATGGATAGCTCTTTAGGAGACCAGGAAGAGAAAACTACGGAAGGGATGAGACCATACAGTCTTAGCACAGGAGTTGCTGAATCCAGCCTTGGGCCCTCTGTGGGGTTTGGACTCCTTGGTTTACATGTCTTGGAGGACCTTTAGTAGACAGAGTGTGCAGAGTGTGTTCTGTTTTCCATTTATGGGCTGGTTCTTAGATTTGTTACTTATCTGAGGAAGCAACAGGCTCTGAAACTGAACTCTTCCTCTAGATCGTAAAAGAAAAACCAAAACCCCAATGTGAAACTATGAGGAGCAGAGGAGGGTGGCTCCTCCTTCCTGTATGCAGCGGAAAAGAACTAAGGTCACCTGTGGAGTTGGTCAGGAATCCTCTTAACATTGGTTAGGGTCACATGGCCTGAGCTCTCTTTCTAAAGAACATTTGTAGAAATTTGGGCTTAGATTTCTAGACAGGATCCAAAGGGTGATCAAAATGTCAAAGGAGAGGCTGGGGTAGCTCCTCTAAGATGACCAGAGTCTCCGTGTCTCTGCAGCGCAGCTCCAGCCTCCCTCCCTCCCTCAGCTGGGACTCACAGGGCAGTGCAGCTCAGAAAGGAACAGACGGCCCCTTGTGGGGAGAACTGGGCTGTCCTGCACACATCTGCTTCCCTTCTTTCTTTCTTTGCAGGATCTACTGGGTAGATGCACATCTGGACCGGATCGAGAGTGCTGACCTCAATGGGAAGCTGCGGCAGGTCTTGGTCAGCCACGTGTCTCACCCCTTTGCCCTCACACAGGTACTGGTTCAAGAGAGAGGTAATTAAACCTCCTTGGCTACGGTGTTTTCTGGAGGTTCTAAGTGCTCTGCTATTCTGGCCCGGCACTTCCAGGTTCTATCATTTGAAGACGTGGCTCTCAGCGCTCCACAGAGTCGGCTCTGGAGCTGTTAGATGCAAGTGCTGGGGCTCTGGCTATAGAGACAGGGCTTTGTGGTGACTCGGCCCAGGAATATGCAATTTTGATAAATTGCCCTGTTAATCCTACTGCTGTGCTCTTAGCTCACTTCGTTAAAGTTGGTTAGAACTGCTAAAGGCCAGAGATTTTAGGCAGCCAGCTATTTGGTAAATGTTAGTGCCTTCACATTGAGTCTGAGTAAGTAACTGGATAACTTTGTACAAGACACAGGACCTCTGTAGGCTGTAAAACATATTAGTTTAATAAAACTTCCTAAAGTACACAATAGGTGTGCACAGGACCTGGCACAGTCATGTGCTATACTAATCACTTACTGGTCACTGTGACAAAACACCTGAGAAGAGCAAGTTAAGGAAGGAAAGAGTTTGTTCATGCATCAGAGAAGCCCCATGGCAGGAGCAGGACGCAGCCAGCTGGTTACAGTGCATCTGCAGTCAGCACAGACATTGGTGAAAGCTGTGCCCAGCTACCTTCCTCCTTTTCATTCAGGCCAGGACTCCACCCCACTCAAATTTACACTGAGTCTTCCTATCTTAAGTATCTTACCTAGAAACCTCACTGACATGCCCTGAAGTTTGTTTCCATGTAAATCCCCTCAATTTGACAGCCAAGAATTAATCATCAGGTCAGGTGAGGTGGCTTACAGAGGCAGATGGATCTCTGTGAGTTCAAAGCCATGCTAGAAAGGGATACATAATAAGACGCTGTCTCAAAAACACAGAATAACCATCACACGCAACTATTTCAATTATTCTTAGCTGTCATTTTGGGGAAGTTCAATCTGAGGGAACTATGTGGCAGAATATGGTTATAATTCCAAGTTAGGAGGTGGAGGCATAGGAATAGAGTTCAAGTCATCCTCAGCTACATAGCCTGTTCAAGGTAGTCTGGGCTACATCAGAGAGAGAGAGAGAGAGAGAGAGAGAGAGGAGGAAGAAGATAATTTGGGATAGGATAAGGAAGACTGGGTCTAAAACAGATTCTCAAACACACTCAGTTCTACCTACTTGACAAACATCATCCACTCTACATTGTTTCTTTTTTCATTTTTTTTAAAAGATTTCTTTGTTTATTACTTATACAGTGTTCTGCTTACATGTTTACCTGCATGCCAGTAGAGAGCCCCAGATCTCATTATAGATGGTTGCGAGTCACCACGTGGTTGCTGGGAACTCAGGACCTCTAGAAGAGCAGCCAATGCTCTTACCCTCTGAGCCATCTCTCTAGCCCCGCACTGTTTCTTTTTGATGCCAGGAGTTGAACCTGTAGCACTCTGCCACAGAGCTACACATGCCCAGCCCTGCATTGTGTATTTGATTTTACCAGCCAGAAAGGTTTTGTCTGGTTTACCTGATGAAAGGCTAATAATGAATGTATTTTCTCAGTCTACAAGTGTCCTCCAGAATCCCTAACATTGTACCACTGAGGAGGAGAATAACACTTTCATTTCCCCTTTCACTCTTGACTGAGAATCTTACCACCAATGAAATGCATGGTGGGGAAACTGTTCACTGAAATAAGCAGAGTATCTGAGCCAGAGCACTAAACAAAAAGACCAAACCAGGAAAGGCTGGCGTGAACTTCTGGATTCCTACTTGCTGGTAGTGACGAAGGACTGAATGTAGGTCTGCAGACTCAGATGAGCCACACACATTCTTGAAGAAATGAACTGGACTGGGATAACTCTAGCACTTAGGAGGGAGAGGCAAGAGGTTCTTGAGTGTGAGGTCTGCCTGAGCCACAAAGTGAGTTCTGAGCTAACCTGTGCAAGACTCAGTCTCAAAAACAGAAAACATAGCTAGGCCTGGTGAGATGTACCTATTGGTTCAGCACTTGGGAAGTGGAGGCAGGAGGATTAGGAAGGGGTTCAAAGCCATTCTCAGCTACATAGCAAGTTTGAGATCAATTTGGGCTGTATGAGAGCCTGCCTCAATAAACAAACCCAAAGCAGATAAACAATCAAACAGACAAAACTGGTGGAGTGGACAGAAACACCAGCAGTCCACTACTGAATGTCAATGCCATGTGAAGGAGCTGCATGGTGCAGAACAACATGGAGGGGAGAGTATACTCCATGAATTTGGGATGACTTCCTGAATATCTGGGCGTGTGTTGAGGGAGGCTTGTTCATTCCCAGCCACTTAGACCCAAAATAATCACACAGACTATATTATTTAAATCACTTAAGTGTATTGCTAGCTAGCTCTTATATCTTTGGTTAACCCATTTCTTTCTTTCTATCTCTCTATCTATCTATCTATCGCCATGTGGCTGTGGCTTACTGGCAAGGTTCCAGCTGGGGGCTTGCATCTTTTCCCTCTGGTGGCTCCATGGCCATTGGCTTCTTTATTTATTAATCAACAAAAGCAACACACATACAGAAGGACTTCCTATACCAGGCATGCATAGAATTGAGCTGGGGATCAGAGACAGAATGTATTTCAGCAGAAGGAGAGCACACACTGATGCAGAGAAGGGGTGCTGGGATCTGACTGCTGAATACTTCTTCTTTTGGGTTCTTTATTGAGTAGCAGGACAGGTGGATCTACTGGACAGACTGGCAAACCAAGTCCATCCAGCGTGTTGACAAGTACTCAGGCCGCAACAAGGAGACAGTGTTGGCCAATGTGGAGGGACTCATGGATATCATCGTAGTGTCCCCTCAGCGGCAGACAGGTGGGCCCCTGGGAACTGAGCCCCTTTCCTTTCCATCAGTGGGAATGGCTCTGGTCACCCCAAGGACTGTTAGTGGCCAACATAATTAGAGCCACGAAAAAACCTTGTGGTTATCACCTTCCTGCCCTATTGTCCTAGGAATGGGATATCCCTGAATTCCCTCCTTTTGAAGAATTTCCTCCCATTCTGTCTCAGACCTGACACATCTGCTTTGCCTCCAGGGACCAATGCCTGTGGTGTGAACAATGGTGGTTGTACCCATCTCTGCTTTGCCAGAGCCTCTGACTTTGTGTGTGCCTGTCCTGATGAGCCAGACAGTCAGGCCTGCTCCCCTGGTGAGTTCTTCTTGGAACAAAACAGCCCTTGGAAAGGGATGGGATTGGCAGCCTCAACTCTGTCCTTTTAGGTAGCATCATAGTGGCATAATGTAAATGAGCTGGGTGCTTGGGCCTGGGTTTGTCTGGCTGCCGGCATTTATTAGAACAGAACTCTCTGGGCTTGTGATATCTCGCTAGAGATCATCAGATCATCATCCCTATTCCTAATCCTTGTGAGCTAGTGATTTTATCTAGAATCACTAATACTAAATCCGAGTCCTTTTTAAATTTATATCAATAAAACATAGTGCCTGAGATTAGGGAATCTAAAAATATTCTGTCAAGGCTTGAATTCTGTCAAGACTTGTAGCTGCTACTCTTGAACCATAGATAGGTTTCGAGCAGTCCATTGCAATCTTCTTTTCTCTTCAGTGCCTGGTCTAGTGTCTCCTGCTCCCAGAGCTACCAGCATGAGTGAAAAGAGCCCAGTGCTGCCCAACACATTGCCCACCACCTTGCGTTCTACCACCAGGACCCACACATCTCTGGAGGGGGCAGAAGGAAGGTAAGTAGGGTCAGGCCAATACAGGATTGAGGGTCTGGATTTAGATCACCATACCCTACTTGTAAAAGAGCATTGTCCCAGTTTCATAATCTGGCAGATGAGAGAGATAGATCACATCATTAGCCACTAGTTCCTGTGTGGGACATGGTATGATATTTATAATTGTAGATTGCTGCAATGACTCCAACTCTCACCCCCAAGTCAGGGTTTCTCTGTGTAGCCTTAGCTGTCCTGAAACTCGCTCTGTAGGCCAGGCTGGCCTCAGATTCACAGAAGTGCCTCTCAAGTGTAAAGGCATATGCCATCACCGCTGGGCCCCATTCATTTTTTCTATTTATTTATTTTTAATTTTTTTTTCCTTTTCGAGACAGGGTTTCTCTGTAGCTTTGGAGCCTGTCTAGGCACTAGCTCTGTAGACCAGGCTGGCCTCAAACTCACAGAGATCTGCCTTCCTCTGCCTCTGCCTCCTGAGTGCTGGGATTAAAGGCGTGCACTACTACTGCCTGGCAATTTTATTTATTTATTTGTGTGTGTATACATGCGTGTATTCGTTTGCATGCTTGTGAATGTCATTGTGCACGTGTGGAAAATAGCTATCATGCATCCTATTTCTGTACCGTTAGACAAAGTCGCTCACTGAACTTGAAGCTCCCTGTACTTTTGGCTAGGATGGTGACCAGCAATTGTCTTGTCTGTGCCCTCCACTGGTAATGTTATAGCATCATATGATATGTGATTGTGCAGTCATACCCAGCACAACAAGTGCTCTTATTCACTGAGTTATCTCCGGGTCCCTGATTTTCCTTTCATTTCTAAGGACAAGAAGCTGAAAACTGGTTTTCTAGAGACTCCTAAATGCACTCCTTTGTACTGCTCACTTTCCTTCGGTCTCATGGCACAGCGTTAGTGTTATGTTTTTCCTACAACAGCGGCACCGCAGCTGGAAAACACTGGTTTGTCTCTCTCTGTCTACATGATAACTTTAGGTGTGATAGCCTTAGCTTATATCAATGCCAGCACTGAAATAAAATGTATGTGCCTGCGTGTGTGAGCACACATGCACATGAGCACACTCACATCTTTATCAAATATGCAACTATAACCATATGAAACTGAATGAAATTTATGCCCTGGCAATGCTGAAGCAGGCATGGGCTGCCCATACATGGCGGTTCTGTTGAACTTGTCCATGTTGGGTTTCATGGTCTACGTTGATGAGGGAGGATGACTGACCAGGTCTCTTCCTCAAATATAGCCATATACTCTGTTCAAATAAAGCATGAGATATATTTCATTAAGTTTATTGTGCTACCAACTATAGTTTAAAAGGTAATTGACCTGATTTCAATTTTGAAAGCAGAAACAATAGCTCCAAAATAGGTACTCTAAACTCAGTGTCTCCAAAGTATAAGATTTGCATTTGATCAGATGCAAATGCTGTCTGGCCTACTCTCTTCTGTTCTGTGTAGTTTATAAAGAAAACAAACATCCAGCTGGAACCCTGTGCCTTTATGACTAATTTGAAATGCTATCCATCATCTTTAATCTTAAGTTTTCTTTAGAATCTTTTGGTTTTCACAGTGCTAGTGTGAACTTCATACATGCTAGGCAGCTACCCCAGCGCTGAGCTACACTCCTAATTTCTAGGTTTATTTGGGAAACATCTGGACCCTCCTCAGACCTTTTTCTTCCTGTGTGTGTACATACATGTTCCTCTGTGCGTGTGGAGGCCAGAGGTCAATGTGCAGTTTCTTTCTCAGTTGCTTCCCACATTATTTTCCAGATGTGGTCTCTTCCTAACTTTAGCTCTCACCAGTTGTCTAGGCCAGAAGCTCCAGGGCTCCACCTCCAGTCCAGCACAGGGTCACAGGTGCTTGCTGCTTTTTATGCTGGTGCTGGGACTCCAAATTCAGACCTGGCAAGAACCTTACCTATAGAACAATAGCTCTTTGGGTCCTCTTTTTTGTTGTTGTTGTTTTGTTTTGTTTTGCTTGCTTATTTGTTTTTAATGCTCATATAATTCAGCCCCTTGTTACTTTGTTTGTTTGTTTTCTGAGACAGGGTTTTTCTGGCTGTCCTGGAACTCTCTTTGTAGACCAGGCTGGCCTTGAACTCACAGAGATCCACTTGCCTCTGCCCTCTAGTGCTATGATTAAAGACTTGCACCACCACCTCCCTTGTTATTTCTTTATAGCCTGTGGTAAGAAATGTTTTGATTGTTTAAGTGTGTTAGCTGGAGTATAACTTTATAGAGAGACCCTATCCCACATGACTAAGCAGAATATAGGTGCTAAAAGAAAAAGTCTCCTTTTTCTTATTAAAGCCATTTTTACGTGCAGGTGTCCCACAATTGAATAATAACAATACCTAGCATTTCTTTCATTTTTTTACTTGTTCTCTGACAATTTCCTATCCATTCCACCTGAACGTTTTTTTCAGACAGGGTCACTATATAGCTTAGGCTATCCTTCACACTTGGGAAGCTCCAAGTGCTGGGTTTACAGTCACTCACCGTATCCACTTCCTCAGGTCTTACCCAGTGGAGTTCCAGCTGAAGATTGGTCTTGTTGTGTCCGTAGGTCTCTTCTCCAGGCTATTGGGCGGTGCCTCCAATTGCTTGTCATAATATGCCAGAGTTACCTTCTGAGCACTGCAAGTGCACTAGCTGGGCACTCCCTCTGAATGTCTTGCTTACTCCCTTGTGAGACAATGGAGACAAGAAAAACAATTTTTTTAACCTTGTGATAACCAATCAGATTTGCTTGGTTAGCAGCTGTTTCCCATTTATTCTTGTAGTATAGGAAAGATTTGAATTGGTGTCCTTAGAACTCTGTCTAGCTCACTCTAAAACTTCAACTTTTAAATGTACATAATTGAAAACATATTTAAGCATGGCATAGCGGTTGGAAAATACTGGTT
>LOEQ01000415.1:3072-15169 GCA_001685075.1 Bramus lutescens | reverse complement strand
CAGACAGTTGTGAGCTGCCATGTGGGTGCTGAGAATTGAACCCGGGTCCTCTGGGAGAGCAGTCAGTGCTCTTAACCACTGAGCCATTTCTCCAGCCCCCGCAATAAAACATTTTTAACAATCTACCATAATAAAGTTATATGAATATCATTGCTCTTTTCTCTCCAAAGATTTTAATATCTCATTATAATATAATGTTATTTCCAGGCTGTCATTGATGATGGGTAACTAGAATGACAGAAAGAGAAGTCATAAATTAGAGGGGCTACTTATGTGTATACATGTATACCATCATTCTGTTTCCACAAGTTATGTCTAACGGATGAGAAATGTGCACTGAAGTTTAGCATCTTGCCTATGTCACATAGTATGTAAGTGGTAAGGCTGGTACTGGAGATGCTTTTCCGCCCTTCCTCTGCTCCTTGCTTCTGTGAACCTTCACCATCCTCAGACAAAAGGCATCCTTGCACCAGCAACATCAGTGCTTGCCTCCTGTCTCTGTTCTCCTAGGTGAAGGACTTCACATCAGCTATGCCATCGGTGGGCTCCTCAGTATTCTGTTGATTTTGGTGGTGATTGCAGTTTTGATGCTGTACAGGTAACCTCAGCTTTGCTCTATGGGTGACATGTTCTTTGGTCTCTGTTAGCCTGTCTAGGTTCTCTTGAAGCTTCCCAGTTTGCTGAATACCCCTCCACACAGCCTAGTTTGACCACTGGGCTCCTGGCTGGAGCAGAGGAGAGTGGAAACCCTCTGTCACAACCTCAGCCCTTACGGGTGACTGACTTCTTCCATACCCTTCTCCACCTCTAACGACTGGAGTTGGAAATGGTCTTCCTTCCACACTAGCACAGCCTCTCAGTCAACATAGTCGGCATGCATTGCTCACTGGGCACGACTCTGAGGAGGCACAATGTGTCATTTTCAACTTAGAATCTTTGTATGCACCTTTTTCTTTATATTTTCTTCCCAATAATTTAAACATTGCAAACAACAAAACTATCTGGATTTTGCAGCCACTGCTGAAAATAATAATATAATAATAATAATACCAGTTGCCTTCTAATGGGACAGTATTATTTACATACTATGTGACATAAGGCACCTGGTAATTTTAGTGTTTATATTGCTGTAATGAAACACTGTGACAAAAAATTTGGAGAAGAAAGGGTTTATTTTGATTCCACATCATTGTTATCATCAAAGAAAATCCGGGCAGGAACTTTTAACAGGGCAAGAACCTGGGGGCAGGAGTTAATGCAGAGGCCATGGAGGGGTGCTGCTTACTGGCTTGTTTGTCACAGCTTGCCCAGTCTGCTTTCTTCTTGTTTTATTTTTTTTTTTATTTTTTGAAACAGGGTTTCTCTGTGTTGCCCTGGCTGACCTGGAACTCATTCTGTAGACCCTGCTGGCCTCAAACTCAGGGATCCACCTGTCTCTGCCTCTGGAGTACTGGGATTAAGGGGGTACACCACCACATTGAACTTCCAGCATGCTCTCTTATAGAAACCACTAAGAAAATGCCTACAGGCTTGCCTGCTTTCAGACCGATCCTATGTACCAGTGGTCCTCAACCCTCCTAATGCCGTGACACTTTAATACAGATCCTCATGTTGTAGTTACCCCTTACTATAAAATTATTTTTGTTGCTACTTCATAACTATAATTTTGCTACTGTTATGAATTATAATGTAAATATTTTTGGAGACAGAGGTTTGTTCAGGGCTTGCAACTCACAGGTTGAGAACCACTGCTATAGACTCATTTTTTCAGTTGAGGTTTCCCCCTCTTAGGACAACAGCTTGAGCATAAACCTAGCCCACACACCCAGTAACAGAGGTATCACTCCTCCCTTTACAGACAAGGACCTGAGCTTCAGAGAGATTAGATTATGTCTACCCATATTCTAGCTAGTAGGTCACAGAGGTGGGATTAAGACACATCTCTGCATAGCAAGTAACCCCAAAAAGCACTGCATGATAACCATTCATGGCCTCACAGTTTGTGTGGATTGGAAATCTGGATGCATCTTCACTGTGTGCTTTGCTTCAAGGTCTCTCAAAGGTTGCAATCTGGGTAACAGCCGAGTTATGACCTTATTTTGTCTAAACAGAAAAAGGGGAAATGATGTAGGAGGGTCTTCTATCTGTTGCTTTCAGTGGTTAATTAATAAAGAAAACTGCTTGGCCTGATAGGTCAGAACGTAGGTAGGCGGGGAAGACAGAACAGAATTGTGGGAGGAAAAAAGCAGAGACAGGCAGACGCCATGGCTCTCCTCTCCTAGACGGACACTGATTAGACTCATGCCGGTAAGCCACAGTCAAGTAGCAATACAGATTATTAGAAATGGGTTGAATCAATATGGGAGAGTTAGCCAATAAGAGGTTAGAACTAATGGGCCAAGCAGTGTTTAAATGAATATAGTTTCTGTGTAATGATTTTGGGTAAAGCTAACCAGGAGCTGGGCAGCAGGAAGCAGCCCACCCCTCAACAGATTGGGAAAAAAATCCTTCCAAATCTACTCAAATAATTGTTAGCAGGATTTAGTTCTTTACTGGCTATTGGTTGGAGATCCTCTCTGCTGCTTGCCTGTGAGCCTTTCTAGAAAACAATTGACAACATGGCAGTTTCTTTAAAGAGAGGGAGGGAAGGAGATAGGATACACCACTCAAGATGGAAGCTAATCCAGTATCTAGTACTTTTGCATAATGGGTTCACACGAAATGGGTCACCAGCTCCAGCCCACTGGAGGGGTGGGATTCAGAAGGGTGTAAATGCCAGGAGACAGGGTCATACTGTAGGTCACTGGGACCTGCAGAGAAGCTGCTTCCCACATAGGCTACATCCTCCCCTTGTATCATTCCTATAATGATCTCAACTAATTCTGCTTAAAATTTCCTCTTGAAGACGCAGAATGTCTAAATTCACGGATCCTGGGATGGGAAACCTGACCTACAGCAACCCCTCCTACCGAACTTCCACTCAGGAAGTGAAAATTGAAGCAGTTCCCAAACCAACCATGTACAATCAACTGTGCTATAAGAAAGAGGTAACAATGGAAATACCTATTTTTCTGGGGGTTGGGGAGCAGGAGAGAGGAGTTATAACTGAATTGTCTAAGTGGGTGAAGAAGGACCATGTGCTGTCTGATCTACATTTTTGAAATAACAGTAAACAAGAACACCAAGTGTGATTTGGGTAGACTCTTTGGGGGACCATACCAAAGACCAGGCTAGAAGATTCAGGTCTGAAAGCAATGAGTATCTGTCTCTCTGAAAGAGATTGTCCAGGTCTGTGGGTGCTTTCCTCCTTGGGGGCGTCGTGACCCTGTGCTGCTGTACCCCCTAAAGCAAGGGGGTTTTGATGGACATTACTCCCCAAACCCAAAAGCTCCTGAACTCTCTTTCTAATCTCTGATCCAAATACCTGTTTGGGGAAGGGCTAGTTTTTCCTTATCCTTGCTCTTAAGCTTTTAAGAGATTTTTATAGAAACCTGAAGATTTTATGTGTTTTTATTTTTTAAATGTTTTGTTAAGTCTTTGCAAAATTATTTGCTGATATAGAAATGAAAAATAGTCCTTACTTACTGCCAGGGATCTGAGGTCTAAGATGTCAGGTTTTCCTAATCTGATAGAACTTGATTTCTTCTAAAATCCTGTAACTTCCATCAGGTTATCCCCTAAGAAGACCCTTATCAGTCTGCTCTGATTTGTTTAGCAGGTCAACCCTGCTGGACCATCACTATATACGGTAATCCCTGGATCCAGAAAGTATTTAAAAAGCTGCCACTATAATTCACAAAACTACCTACAGTTCTGGGGACTGGAAACGTCTCCTCTATTTCTGAGAAAGACTATTGAGGATTCTTGAGTTCCTGGAATGTGGGCTGTCCCAGAAAAGAATCACAATGAAGGTTATCAGTTAGAGCTGAAAAATAGGTCTGAGGGTGTAACTCAGCAGTACAGCAGGGGCTAGGCCATGCAAGGCCCTAGAACCCATCCCATTACCACAAAAAGGGAAAAAGAAAACTGTGTGACCTCTTTCTTTTGTTGTCTGCTTCTTCCTCAGCAGCTCTTTCACCCTTCTGATAGTCTTTCCCCCTTTCTCTTCTGATCTCCTCTTGATTCCAGGTACCTGTTGCTCTGTGTGTAGAGAAAATGGTGTTTCCAAAACTACCACTGCTATGTACCCCACTTCTCCCCAACTTACCCAGTGCATTTCTGTGATGAGGACTTAGTGTTATCCACACTAAGTTCAGCTTGGAGGGTTGCTGGGTGAATGGGAGTCTCTATGTGTGCTTGCAAATTCTTTCTGTCTCTTCGCATGATTGAAGGCAGAGTCCATCATCAAGCTCCTAGCATAGAATCTGCTTAATGCAGGATCTTAGTACCTGTGAAATTGAAAATTCCACAGTACACAAAAAATCCTTAATATATGCACACTGACTTGCTTTTGCCAATTGTTTTTGATTACTTATGCCAGCATGATGTCCCATTAATAAACCACAAGAATGATGCAACAGACTAGTATATGATACAACTTAAAACCTTGGATAAATGCATACTGAATTGCTTTTGATTTCCTTTTCGGCATGATGCCCATTAACAACTCATGGTGACAATACAGCAACAGCTGACATGTTTTAGTGTATCTGTGTCCAGTCCTCTAACAGTTATCCCATGAATTGCCTCACTTAACCCTTACAACAATGGTGTGACTTGCAGATGCTTTGATTCCCTATACTGCAGATGTGAAGACGGGGTTTTAGAAGTGTTAAGTAATTAGCTCAAGATAACATAGCCAGTAAAAGGCTGGTGTAGGACCAGAAGCCATGATCCCCCCGTCCCCCGTGATAATGTAATTATCATCACAGCTACCCTTAGATGGGACCTTATTTTTGCTTTGACCACATTGTTCTACCAGTCTGTGGGGATTTTGTTCTCCATAGCCACTTCAGTTCTGCTTCCATTTTCAGCTTCCCACGAAATCATTTATAGAATGCATGACTATGTGTCTCCATTCTCCATCTCAGGGTGGACCTGATCACAATCACACCAAGGAGAAGGTCAAGATTGGAGAGGGAATTTGCCTCCTCTCTGGAGATGGTGCTGAATGGGATGACCTCAAGCAACTGCGAAGCTCCCGGGGGGGCATTCTACGGGATCACGTATGCATGAAGACAGACACAGTGTCCATCCAGGCCAGCTCTGGCTCCCTAGATGACACGGAGACAGAGCAGCTGCTGCAAGAAGAGCAGTCAGAGTGTAGCAGCGTCCACACTGCAGCCNGACGGGGCTCTCTGCCAGACACGGGCTGGAGACATGAACGCAAGCTCTCCTCAGAGAGCCAGGTCTAAGGGCCCACATTCTCTTCCCTGCCTGCCCACTCCTTCTCTATGGACTGCCGATCCTTGTGCAGACCCTCTCCCATGTGCTCATCTTCCTCCTCCTACTCTAAACTGCTTCTAGAGCCTGCTGCTCACCTGAGTCCACAGTTACCTGGGGACAAGAAATGAGGGCACATCTCAAGAATTTAGACCTGTTTACCATGAACCTCACCTCTTGTGCTCTAGACCCCTGAAACTGGGCTAAGCATGATTCCTGGTCAGCATAGAGCTCCATCTCTCTCTCCCCAGGCACCCTCTGTGCCTGCCCCACAGTACCTACGCAATTGATGATGTAAGACTCTTCCTCGTCACAGCTGATATGATGGTTTCTTTGTGAACTGGCCTACTAGGGGCTGGGACTGGAGGTCACAGGTAAAAGGTAATGGATAGAGGCTGAGAGAAGGGAGAATCGTCTCAGCTGGTCTGGGTGTTTGGAAACCTCCAGTCTCAGAAGTTGGTAATTATGAAAAGCTTTTGTGGGGTATTGAGCCCTGGTGTTTTGTCCATTGCTGGCAGTGGACATTCATTTTTCTCACTCAGGAGTCACAACTTGGTCAGCTATGACACAGGTGAAGTGTGTGGGTGTGGCTTAAGCTGTTCTTCCTCCTGCTGGAATGTCTGGGGCCATTTCTATCTTGGATAACTGGAGACCCCTGTCATGGCAACTCACTAAAAGGAACTCCCTCCTGGTGCTGCTATTGGCCAGTACTCTTCCTAAGCCTTTAACTGTGTTGTGAGCCTTGGAGACTAGACCTCTAAGACCTTGAAGAAACTCTGTGTAGGTCAAGCACAGTGTCCAACCTGAGCTTCACTCTTTTGCCTTTCTCTCTCCCGTTCTCGGGGATTCTAAGAGAAGTAATTCTGTAACAGCCTTTCAAAGAATCACTAGACATTTTCCTAAATGGTCAGGAAGAGCAGCCAGACAAACACACCCAGGGGCTCAGGAGAAGTATTATGAAGTTGAAACTCTTGACTTCATTCTCAAGTGCTCAGGGACACAAGTTCATGGACAACCTGTGGCTCTATGGTGGAAAAGCTCCCATGCCAGCTCTTCCAGCCAGTGTCCACACCCAAGTGCCACCACTTGCTTCATGCTCCTTTGTACCAGGGCTTCTCTCAGCAGAGCGGAGACTTTTTGTGCTGCCCTAAAATGTCTTCACTCCTGAGAAAGGAGAGTCTAGGTTTGCTTTTCCTACCCTAGCCTTGTGCCACCATCATTCTCTAGAGTCCAGTGATGAGGAGGACCCGTGAAGCCGCAAAGTGGTGAGCAAGGAGTGGAGAGGTAGTAAGGGCCGCTCCAGAGCAAGGCCAGGCACTTCTCCCTAGAAATCAAGGTAACAGAAGAGAATGACAGGAGTTGAGAGTGGAGCACAGGGTTCTTACGAGAATTTTTCTGATTTAAAATGTCTCTCATGGTTCTTGCTAGTCAGCGATCAGCAGCCAAGCATATGCATGAAAAACAGGACAAGATCAAATTCTCTCTGGTCAGTTATAGGAGCAGGAGACAGATGTCAACCAATAGTCTTGTACTCAGGCCTTTTCCAGTACACCAACTGAGAAAAATACAGTACCACTTCTAAGAGGATATAGGGACATTTCACACTGAATGGGGCAACATTTGAGTCTTTAAATTCATAGTTGGGGAGGAGGGGGAAAAAAAAACAACAAAAAACCAGAAGAGTGGCATCCTCCTGAGTGGAAAGGGGCAAGGTTCTTATTGCACTTGGGCTGTTCATACTGTAGAAAGGACATGTTTGAGGAAATATCTATTTGAGCACTGATTTACTCTGTACAAAGGGCAAAGTCTCTCTGTCCTAAACTAATGGAAGTGATTTTCCCATGCTCATGTGTAGTGATTCTAACATTACTCACTGGAGAAATTGGACTTTCTGGAGTTGTTTAACCACTATGTTCAGTGTCTTAGGGCTTTATGATAATTTAATATAAATTTAGCTTTTCTTAATGACTTTGGTTGGCTTGGAGTCGTGACTAATCTTGCACCTGCACTATCTGGCAGACCCATGATGTAGAAAACCTATTTAGGGACATCACCTCTTACATCTTCAAAGACGTGTGACCCGTGAAGGGAAACAAAGGGAATGGGGTTTGTGCTGGAGTTTCAGCTCATCTTGATCAAGGTCAAGATGAGAAACTTCACCGACACATTGCCCTGATTTCCTCTAGAACAAGGATGGCAGGTCATGGGGTTGATAGACGCTGCCTGTCCAGACAGGATCACAATCATGATCACTAATGGCATCTCCAGGCTCCAGAAGCTAGTGTCATGAATAGAACTTGACTTTGCCTTGCAATGATGATGACTGGCAAAACTGTGCAACCCAGTGCGAAAAATCCCACAGTGAGGATGGCTATATCTCTGGCACTTTGCCTACACATACTTCAGTTTTTAAAAAGCTATATCCTGCCAGGCGTGGTGGCGCACACCTTTGATCCCAGCACTCAGAGGCAGAGGCAGGCAGATGTTTGTGAGTTCAAGGCCAGCCTGGTCTACAGAGCTAGTTCCAGGACAGCCAGGACTACACAGAGAAACCCTGTCCTGGGGGGGAAAACAAAAAGACCCAAAAAGCCAACCCTATTTTCCTTATTTACCCACTGTATTCCAAGGTTGGAAAAAGATACCAAGGAGCCCATCTCAGGTTCTCTGTACATTATTCCTGTGAAAAGTAGGAAGCTTTCGAGTCCTAATACTATGCACATGTAGAGTTGCTAGGATAATGTCCCTACTCTAGGTGCCACACATGCCCAAACAATCCCATCTCAACGTCTGGAGTTGAGCAGAAGCACCCTCACCACTCCTCTTCCCCCAAAAGAACAAGAAGAAAAATGAAAAAAGTAAGAAAGTTGTGTTTGATTGGCAAGAGATCTGGATCTAAACCATAATGTATAATTTTCCCAGTCTGGACAGTGGGTAGGTTTACCAGAAACAAAACTCAATGAAGTAGTTCAAGGACAACTCAACCCCTTCTTCCCCAACATTCTTTAAAAAGAAAACAAGATTACATAACAAGAATAGAAGAGTCTTAGAATCTTAAGGCTAAGAGGAAGGTTGAGAATTCTTTGTCCAGTTCTCCAGATACAAAGCCTGAACCCTTTACTGGCAGAAGATGAGTCAGATTCCAACAAACTGGGGCTAGGGAGACAGTAGAGTCAGTAAAGGCCTTGTTTTTCTGTGAGGCATGGTGGGCGTGGTGGCAGATGTGGTAGACTAGCCTGTTCTAGTGAGTTCGAGGCTAGCCAGGGTTACATAATGAGACCCTGTCTAAAACAAGAAAAAAAAATTCCAAAAATGATGGCACACACTTGAAATCCCAGCACTGGAGAGATGTTGACAGGCAATCCTGGGGCTTACTGGCTAGCCAGCCAACCTTGTTGGAGAGTTGCAGGACAGCAAGAACCTCTTTCGGTATATGTGAGAGCGTGTTGTCGGAATGGCTCATGAAGGGTGACACCCAAGGTTGCCTTGTGGCCTCCATTTACACACATAAACACATACCCACCACAGAATTCTAATAAACCAGACTAGTGGCATGTGCCTGTAATCCCAGCATTCTGGAGGCTGAGATGGGGGCATTCTGAGTTTGAGGCCAGTCTGGGCTAGTAAGACTTGTCTTCAAAAATGGACAAAACAGGCTAGAGAGATGGCCACACTTGTGTTGTAGGTAGATGAAACACTCATGCCTATAAAATAAAAGTAAATATATTTTTTGAAATCACTGAAATGGGTTGGAATAATACTAGCAGTTAAGTGTGCTTACCGCTTTTGCAGAGTCTAGGTTCAGTTCCCAACACCCACATGGCAGCTCATAACCACATGTAACTCCAGTTCCAAGGAACCTAACTCTGGACTCTGGGCACTGAAAGCATAGGGTGTACATATAAACATATACACATTTAGAAATACATATATTGTGCTGAGCGGCACCTTTAATCCCACTCAGGAGGCAGAGGCAGGTGGATCTTTGAGTTCGAGGCCAGTCTGGCCTACAGAGCTAGTTTCAGGACAGGCTCCAAAGCTACACAGAGAAACCCTGTCTTGAAAAACAAAACAAGCAAACAAAAACTAAACAAACAATATATTTTTAAAAAATCAACAAAGCTTAAGTATATTTTTGCAAATTACATCCAAAATGAGGTCACTGCCTTTCAGTATTATAGAAACAAATGGTGGAACCTAAGATGGGAAGGTCTGAGGCCTATAGAATGCTCTAAGGAAGAGAATTTTTACATTGACTTATTTTGTGTGTGTGGGTGTGTACATGACATTGCATACATGTATGTGGCAGTCAGAGGACAACCTATGGGAATCAGTTCTGTGACCTGTGAACTCAGGCCATCCGTCCTGACAGAAAGCAGCTTTACTCATTGAGCCATCTCTCAGACCCTGGTGGGAAGGTCTGTGTGACATGAATTGACATTTATCTACACCTAGGCCTAAAGAAAACTGAGAGACAATGGTGATGAGCACCTTAGAAGCATTTGCAAGAGCTAAGGGCAAAGGGGTACTAAAAGGAAATGTGGTTGAAGATCTGAGGGCTCTCAACACCGCCACTAAACAGTGGGGAAGAACAAGTGAGTCCCTTTTCTGTTTTTTCAAAGTCTATTGCTTTTCCTCACACAGAAAGATGACTCTGTTTCCAAACATTCCCTCGCTCACCTATTTATTTGTCTTCTAGATCATTTTCCTGCTCCACATCTGGAACAGTTTTATTTCCAGTTAAGTGTTAAAACATACTCAGACAGTCTAAAATTCTGAGTTTAAGCCCAAGGTTAATTTAGTTACTAAGCTACCTAATCTGCTTGCTTCACTTTGTTGAACATAGAGCGCCAAGAACCCAGATAGCCTGTTCTTCCCTGTGGGTTAAGAGGTTGTTGACAGCCAATGAGGCTTCTATCTTTCCCTCTGCCTCTTTCCTCTTCTATGAGGCTGATGTTTCTGTGGTCAAAGTTCCTTGGGATATTCTACATTTTGGAGGCTGGAAAAATGGGCTATAAGAAAAGGAAAGACATTATTTAAAAGGTTACTTTTCCCCTTCATTTAACCAGCACCTATTAACTGTGACAGAACATAAGCTAGGAAAGGCTTTGCAATCTTTGAGACCAGTTAAAGCACAGATTCCAACAGCCACTTGAGATGCGTATTAGTGTCACCATTATTGCCAGAGGATTGTTCAGGAGCACTTCAACTGAAGGCAAAAAAAAAAAGTCAATCATTGAAGCTGTATCTCTTAGGCTGGAAATAAGGATCTACATCCCAAGGTTGGGATACTTCAACCAGAAATGCAGTTTGTGATTATAAACAGAAGAGCACCTGCTCCAACCCTAATGGACATTTTAGAAATGCCTAACGGTTACTCAGCAGCCATAGCACTTGACATGAGTTTCCTGTGTCTGGTTCCCTGGGATGAAGTCACAAATAACTCTAATAAGTACAGATAAGTACTGTTTAATGATAATCCTGGGCTGCTACAGGTAACTTTGGCCAAACATTGAGGACCTGCTATGGACAAGATGGTATATAGGCTCACACAAGCCCTTAAGAGGTCCTGTCACCCCCTTTCCTCCACTATCTATCAGATTCATCTCCCTCCACTTCCTATTCATTTGCTCCAGCTACACTGGCTTCCCTGTTTCTCAAATCTGCCAGGTATGCTTCAAGCATAGGGCTTTTATATTGCTGTTCCCTCTACCTGACTCTTTTACATATATGTAAAAGATAATCATAACTAACTCCTTCACCTTTCAAGGCAGCTCTACTATCTCAACAAAACCTGAACTGACTCTCCTTTAAAACGGGTGTCCTAAGCAGGCGGTGGTGGTCTGTGTCTTTAATCCCAGCACCCAGGAAGCAGTGTCAGGCAGATCTCTGTAAATTCAAGGCCAGCTTGATCTACATAGCAAGCTCCAGGCTAGCCATTCTGAATGAATAGTCTTTAAGGGGAGCTGGGGAGATGCCTCAGTCAGTAAAGTGCTTACCGTGTAAGCAGGAGGACCCTGAGTTCAATCATTAGTACCAACAGCCATGTAAAAAACTGGGTATGGTAATCCCAGTGCAGCGCTGGAGACCTGGAGACGGGAGGAAACCTGGGGCTGGCTAGCCAGCTAGTCTAGCCAAATTGGTGGGTTCCAGACTTAGTAAGAGACCCTGCATTTAAAAATAAGGGGGAGGGGTAGAAAGCAATTGAAGAAGATACTTGATGTCTACTTCTGGCCTCTAAAAGCATGTACATACACATGTGTATATAAAATTACAGTCTAAGAACATACTGCATAATTTATTTGTGTTGATTATCTATGTCTCACTATAACAAGAGCTCCTTGAGTGAAGGGAATTTGTGTGTGTGTCTATTTTTGTTTACTGACTATTCCAAATGCCTTGAACAGTCCTCCATACTAGGTATTCAGTAACTACTGGTCAAATGAATGAGTGAATGGACTAGGACATCTCAGATACACACCTTTGACATAAGGTTGAAGATAAAAAGATTTTGCCTTCTTGTTCTAAATCTCTTCAGAACCCATACTACACACATCCTTTATCGAGCAAATTTGAGATAACCATAAACCTCTCCTTTAAATGTATTCTTCAGATTTCATCTGATAATATTTAAATGAACTATATATGTTTATGGATAGTGGCATTTCATTTGTATTTTAATAAATAAAGCTTGCCTGAAGATCAGAAAAGTAAAACA
>LOEQ01000414.1:897569-920783 GCA_001685075.1 Bramus lutescens | reverse complement strand
TCTAGCTTCTTATTGGCTAGCTCTTACATATTAATTTAACCCATCTCCATTAATTTGTGTATCGCCACATGGCTGTGACTTACCCGGTAAAGTTCCATCCAGTGTCTGTCTCTGGTGGGGCTACATGGCTTCTTCTCCTCTGCCTCCTTTCTCCCAGCATTTAGTTTTCCCCACCTACCTAAGTTCTGCCCTGCTATAGGTCCAAAGCAGTTTCTTTATTCATTAATAGTAATCACCACATACAGACGGGAATCCCACTTCAGAAGTCAAAACCGAAAATCCAGTTCTGGATAGGGTCACAATCCCAACTATGGTTTCTAAGGAAGAAGCTTTCTTTTCCTCTCCCAGCCTCTGGTCAACTACAATGACATTACAACGGACTCTATGCTGACCTTCACATGACCTTCATCTTTAGGTCTCAAATCTTGCTCTGCTTCCCCCTATAAAGATATCTGACCCTGGATTAGATAACTCTAGACCATCACAACTTCATAGCATTACCTAAATCAAATCTGTTAAGGCTTGTCTTCCAAATAAGGTCACACCCATAGTGATTCAAACTTGGACATGGGATTTGAGCGGCCACTATTAAGCTCACTACATGTGAGGCAAATGCATGAAGCATAGTAGACATAAGACAGTGATAAAAGCAAGTACTGTAGTGTGTTGGAGAACATGTGTCTCATTAAAAGCCATTCATAATAAGTACAGGGAAAAAAAATTTCAAGGTTATACATGGTCCCCAAGTGCCTAGTTTAGAACTCAAAGGTGATCTCAGATGCTCTCATCCATAGGTGACATCATAGACACTAACAGCATGTCTACAACAATAGCAATGGAGACTAAGAATGTCAGACTTGTATAGGTTCAAGTCAGAGCTAACATCCTATCTACCTGTCATTTGGTAGAAATCAGGAGAAAATATGATCACATATGATAATGACTGGCAAGAGGCTATTCCATTTAATCACAAACTACAAATGCAACACAAGCCAGCAACCACAACCTAGCATAGCATCCTGAGCCAGGCCCACTTTTGCAACTGAACCAGAACACACATATTAGAGCTGTTTTTCCTGACATTTCTGGAGCACAAACTCAGGTCCTTCATACACCCTCATGTTAAAAAAATTCAAAAGGAGCATGTGAAGTTTTGATGGATAGCCAGCATTGGTAAGCACCTGGGCCCAGAGTTCCCTTCTCTGTAACCTGAGACTCACACCCCCGATCTCGTGTTTCTTGAGCCTCTACTTAGTGACAAGCAGTTCAGTTGACAGCATTAATTTTGCTCCTAGAGATTATCAGAAAGATAAGCTGATTCCTACAGTCTAGGGAAGAGAGAGAAAGCAAGAACAAGAGTTGGGGGTAATGTTTTGCTAAGAGAAGAGATCAAACTGGGGGGTGAAATGTCCCAGAGGCTAAATTAAGATCCAAGTGTTCACACAGGCCCAGAAGTGCATTATCACAACATTAAAGCGTCCTCACATGTCCAGAGTCCTGGTAACTCATCCCACAGTAGGCAGGGTGTCAGGTCACACTGCTGCAGGCGGCACAGCCTCTACCCTATCAGTAGGAGCTTTTCTTCTGCCAATTCACAGTGGGCACTCAGCTCATTCTCAACTTCTTCCCATGTTTCAATGCTCTCACGGAGAGATCTGAGCTGTTCAGCCTTCTGCTGAGCTGTGCACGAGCAAACCTTTGAAGGTCTTTCTCCCAGAGCTCCCAAGTACTGTGAGGGTTAAAATTTGTCGTGTCAAGATTCTTATCTGATGCCAGACCAACTCAGCATCAATTTGACATAGATTTCTTTGGGGGAAATCTGGGTTAATCTTTCTGGGCAGACTGTCCATTTGACAGACAGAAAATGGTACTGAAGTGAGTTGGCACACCTCCTCCATGACTCTCTCCCAGTCCTGTCTTTGAATTAAATATTTAAAAGGGCAATTAAATTTCGAAAAAAAAGCAATCTGATGTTTACAGACCCTCATAGGTAATTTATGAATGCTACATTCCTGGTCCCATTGTGTTTAAAGAATTTAATTTGGAGACAGGCATCTACGAGATGCAGAACCTGTTCCTGATACTCGGGAGAGAAGAATTGAAAAATGCAAAAGGCTGGACTGACATCCACAGCTGAGGCTGTGGTGGGCACCCATCCACCTTCCCGAGGACGTCTTTGATACTCTCTGTGTGTGTGTGTGTGCATGCAGATACTTTATGCAGGCTGTACTTTGACCTGTGTCTGTCTATGTGTCTGTCTGTTAAAAAGACTCATGGAAACACAAGTCTTGAAGAATCAGAAAGAAACTCAATTAAATGCAACACAGAATCCCTGATTGGCATAGCAACAGCAGCAAAATCTTGCTAAATCTGTAACTGGAAGTCAGCTGTGCAAACTTTGGGTGAAACATAACCTAGTGATGCGTGTTCTCTATATACAAGGACCTATGCAATCTCTCTGGAATAACCAGACTATCACAGATATGTTGTTAGTGTTTAAAGAAATTGGATGAAACATACACAGAAATCCTCCATACCGTGTATTTACTACTTTTCCAAAAACTTAAAATTATCCTCCAACAGAAGCTGCATTATCATCTGGAGCTATCAAGCTAGTTTTTGATCTGAAGACCTGAAAAGCAAATTATTTGCACTTGGCTAATCTCTCGGAGTCACCACCCAGTGTAAGGAGAGGAAACTGCAGTTGTGAGCTTCAAGTTCATAGTTACTTTCTGTCTTAATCTTTTCACAAGTTTGTCATTTGTTTATGCCAGGAGGAGGTAAGCTCCCTGACAGCTGTGATCATAGCTACCGGATCCTCCCCTGCATCTCTGCTTCCTGGCAGGGTAACCGGTACGTGGTGTGCACCAATAAAATCGGTGACACCTATGAATGGAAGTCAATGCCTTACATTTCCTCCCATCCTCTAAGGGTGTCCCTTTCTGAATACTACACCTCTGAGAACTGGCCAATGTGGAACATAGGGCAGAGCATGGTCCTGTGGTCTGGAGAGGCTGTGTCACAGGGCTCAGAGCGCGCCCTCTTCCCACCTGCAATGTAGTTAATGCCTCTTACACACCTTAGAGTCGAATGCCAGGGCCGGAGTGAACAGAGGAGAACAGAAGGATGGGGCTGGGGGCCTTCATAGGAAGAGGGAAGGAACTTGAATACAGAGAAACAGATTTGGAGGTTATAGGAGAGATTTTCATAAAACAAGGGCTTTGGGCCTCCAAAATGAAGATGAAAGAATGCCACAGACATCTGGAGAAGCCCAAACCAGTGATCAGAAGAGCATGCCCAGACAACATGCTGATCACTCGGGACCCATCAAGAGACCCACCCACCTGTTTTCTCCTTTGGTTATTCTTTTCTCTTCTTTATTTACTGTGAGTCTTCTCTGTTCCCTACAACTCTTGACGCAGAAAAGAAAGCATTAAGCATCCTACCAGTCTGTGGCTGTCCCTTCCTGTTCTTGTAATAAGAGAATAAAAGGTGGTCATAGCCAACAGCCATTTACTGAAGATCTGTAATGCAGAGGATTTACATCTATCAACAGTCTCATGTCATCTTTACATCAATGAAAGATGACGTAAGCAATAGTAGAAACTGTTATTATCCCTTTCTATATGCAAACAGCAATTCGGATTCAGTGCAATTCTGCCTCATGACTGCACACAGTCTCAGGAAGCTGCAGGGGACAGGGTGAATCTCTGGCCTGCATTATTCCGTGACTCGACTTTCTGTGATCACCCCCTCCCCATGAAAATCTTAGAGCTGAATTCTCCTTCAAGTGCCTCCTGGCTGTTCTCTTCTTACCACTAACTTAGTTAACTTACTTCAGTAGGGCATCATCTGTTAGCTGGGCCATGACATCCTTGCTGACATCTTCCATAATCCAGCAGAATTATCTCCCTAATGGAAGATTATAGTCCTCTTACCCGCCTTTCCAATAATAAACAAAATGGTCACATATCTTGGCATGCAAGTTCAGTGGTTAAGAGCAGCAGCCGCTCTTTCAGAGGACCAGGCTGAGTTCTTAGGCCTCACATGATAACCCACAACCATTAGTACCTCCAGCCCCAGGGGATCCAATGCCTTCCTCTGACCTCCATGGACAACACACACACATACACACACATGTGCTCACACACATACATGTGTACAAGCATGCACACAAGCACAGTGCATATATTTACAAACAGGCAAATCACTTATACAAATAAAATAAATCTTTAAAAGATTTGATACGCCTTTAGTCCATTATCTTTTAAGTGGTTGATAACTAAAGATGAGTGATATTTCTTTTTATTTTGGTTTTTTAAAGTGGTTTTTAATTAAAATCCATTGTTTAGTTTCCAGAGTTTATTATTCTCTGTTAGAATAATGTTAAACTCTACTCACCAGAATTGATTGAGTGTTATTTACAGCCAGTAGTGTGTTAAATTCTCATAAATACTATTTGAACATTATAAAAGATTCTTTTTCTATGGAGTCAAATGTTGGAATTCATAAATATAATTTTTATTTTCATGATCTACGAGAGAATGAAAATGTATTGCCTCAGTGACCATGTAACTACACTTATAAGTTCCTAGTTTATTTTTTAAACATTTGCTTTGTTTATTTTGGAACATTATATAAAATACAACAAAGGACTATCGTTACTGTGTGCTTTCAGGTGAGAACTCGGACCAGCAGTAATCACATTTGCCCCATTTAGTGTGTGAGCTTTGGATGTTATTAGTTTCCTTTCTTTACATTATTTAATTTTTTAATTTTTATTTTTTAGGGAGTTTAGCACATGAATATTGTATTAACATCATTTCTGCCCTTCCTTCTACCTCTCTCCCATTGATTCCTCCTGCCCCTCATCCAACTCCCTCTGAAACTCATGGCCTCCTTCATTATTATTTTTAACTATATTATAAACACAGCCGCACAAGCAACCTAAGCACCTGGGGTTTGTTTGCACATGCTTAGCATATATTTTAAATTGCCTTTGACTTTAATCTTTCTCAATGAACTCTTAGATACAACTTAGAAACTGCACAAAATTCAACTACCCAATTGAGTTTAAATTGCCATTTACTTAAAAGTCTTAAACCACTTTTCTTTGTTATGGTAACTGATACATCTACTCTTAGGTTTTTGTTGTTGTTGTTGTTGTTGTTGGTTTCTTTGTATAATACCATTTCTACTGAAAAAATTGAAGAACAAAATTCATAAACTAAACTTTAGGTTTTATTTATTACCAGATATCCAGCTACACAGTGAAAAATCTCCTACAGTTAACTCTCCCCCTTCATTCTTTTGGTTAAGCCAGTTATGGTTTCCTCCCTTACAAGGCCCTGAGATACTTCTGTCACTTGGATGTTGCTGTGATTAGTGAGGATGCTCCTTCAGTCACTCTGGTACGTCAGCTTCCTTTTGGACATATGTAAAAACACATATAATTGATGCCAGGCCTGGGGAAGGATCTAAGCTACATAATTGCTATGGAAGGGTCACCAAATCCCCATGTTTCAGTGTGTGGCACTGAAGATATTTTCACTGAAAGTCAGAAACCTGGGAGGAGAAGACAGAAACCATGCCTTTCCTGATAAGGCTGCCTTGGGCACTATCACGTGACTAATGTGAACTACTGGTGCGAGGAGGAAGCTTATTCCCACTCGGTGCAAAAACCTGCACTGGATAGAGTTTCTTGTGAACTAAATAAATACTTGTCAAATATACGCACCCTGGAGACAGTCTGAGTTACCCCTTCTGTTTCCTCCACACCCTAGCTCCACTGATGCAACATGAAGTCTTTAGATTAACATAAACAAGTTTACATTATTAACATGCTTTGTGTATTACATCAAAACAGATGGGAGCAAGAATTATTTACAATAAACACTCTGTTTCGCATTTTTATCATCTCCCAGCTTTTAATGTTATGATTTTCAATTCAAGGATTTCTGTTTCCTTTTGAGACAGAATTCTGCTATGTAATTCAGGCTGGACTGGAACTCCTTCTGCAGCCCATGCTGCCCTCATTCTCATGAACTTCCTACCTCTGGCTCCCAGATTGTGAAGAGAATAGTGTGAGCAACCATATCCAACGACGTTTGATTTATTTCTACTGTGGTGGTTTGAAAGAAAATGGCCCCCAAAGGGCGTGGCGCTATTAGGAGGTGTGGCCTTGTTGGAGGAAGTGTGTCACTGTGGGAGTGGGCTTTGAGATCTCTCTTTTGTTTAAGCCTCACTCCTCACTTGGTGTGACACCCAGTCTACTCCCTCTTGCCTTCTGATTAAGATGTAGACAGCACCACTGAACACTGCCATGCTCCCCACCATGATGACAATAGACTGAGCCCCTGAAACTGTAAGATGCCACCTCAGTTAAGTGTTTTCTTTACAAGAGTTGCTATGGTCATGGTGACTCTTCATAGCAATAGAAACCCTAAGACAGAAGCTGGTACCAGGGAGTGGTATTTTGTTGTGATAGGCTGGACCATGTTTTTGCTTGGAGGAATTTGGTCTTTGGAACTTTGGATCTGAAAAGCAGTGGAATTCTTTAAAAACTGCTTAATGGGCCACACTAGTAGGAGTATGGAAGACAGTGGTGTTGAGTATGATTTGATGAACTGCAGGGTAAACCTTATCAAGAGGTTACAGAGGAGGGGAATACTAATTAATACATGGCTTAGAGATTATTCTTGTGATATTTTGATGACAAATGTAGCTGCTTTTTGTCCTTCTACAAAGAATCTTGGATAGATTCCATGGTAGAGGAAATCTCAAACAGTCTTGTAAAGACTCTGTCATGTGGTTATTAATATTCTCTGACTAATATTTAAAATGAAAAGGAGCAAGATAAGCAAATAAAATTACAAAATGTACAGATTAAGAAAAGGGGTACCAGGAAGTGGGATGGAGCTAAATCCTGTGTTCAAGGAGATGGTAAATGGATTAAGAAATGGAGTAAAGAGAGTAGTTACCTCCTCAGGGCAAGATCTCACTCTGCTAAATTTCCAACTTGTGGAAAGAAACTATAGAGAAACTTAGAGCCAGGTGTGGTGGGGCACACCTTTAAATCCAGCAATGGGAAGGCAGAGGCTGCCTGTTCTCTGAGTCTGAGACCAGTCTGGTCTACAGAGCAAGTTTCAGGACAGCCAAGCTCAGGCAATGAAAGACAGAAAGCTGGTGAAGATGTAATTGAACAAGGGGGCCATGTTCCAGCCCCAGTGAACAGCAGAACTTGGTAGTTTCTGGCTTTAGAGTTAAGGATAGGAGAAACGGGTTACGGAATTTCTCTCCACACCTAAAGAAAGCTGCTGAGGTCAGGCATGTGTCAGGGGTGTCCCTGAATGGAGACCTAGTAGAGAGATCATTGAGTGAAGCTGTGAATTTGAAGCCTGGCTATCAGAGTCACAGGATACCTGGTGAGGAAAGCTGCTGACAGGAAGTGGAACCAGCTCAAGAGAGAGAAATGTGTTGCGGTCAACAAAACTGAACGGAATTGTTATCTGAAGAGGGTTTCAACATCAGATATGGAGACACAGAATTTGGACTTTGGGTCCCATATTTCCTCACTATGCCCCTTTCCCTATGTATTGGAATGGTAATGTATATCCTGTGTCATTGTATGTTGGAAGTATGTGATCTGCTTTTTAATTTTGATTTTGCAAGAGATTACAGTAAAGACATTGCATGAATCTCAGAAGAGACCTTGAACTTTAGACTAGTAAATAAATTTGAGACTGTTAAAAATTATGGGGACTTTTGAAGTTGGACTGAATGTGCTTTTGCATTATGATATGGTTACAAGCCTTTAGGGGCCAGGGAGTATAACGCAGTGGTTTGAAAGAAAATGGCCTTTCTCCTTTTCCTTTACCTTGCCTCTTGTTTATCTTCCCTTTCCACCTCCTGAACTCCTCCTTGATCAGCCATTCTTCATTTTATCCATTTTACCACTGTATTTTGTTTGTTTGTTTAAAGATGTGTCTTTCTTCTGAGTTCCAAGAGAACTTTTTCCTTTTTCTATTCATGAGTCTTCAAAAGTCAGGATATTCAGTACAGTAGCTGGAAAGCACTGGCAAATACTTAAAGTGAACCTTGATTTAATTTGTTTAAGTGAAACAAATAAGGGTAGAGTAACACAGGCACACTTTTCAAGTGGTCAGTAGTGATACAGGTATTGTAACTACTGCTGGATACTGATGAAACAGAAACACACTAGCAAATAACAGCTCATGGCTACAGCCAAAACCCAGGACCCTTAAAAATATGCTTTCCTTTTACTTATCTGTGATAAAGTAAATAAATGTAATATTTTATATCTTAACTATTTCAAAGTATAAAACCAAGCAGCAGTTTGCACATTCCCTATTTTTTTTTTATCAACATGATAGTCTGGATCCCTATGTTACTTAGTCATCACCACTATCCAGTTTAGACTAGAAAAAGGAGGTTAAAGAAAACCTTAGTCCATTAAACCATCACTGCCCACTCCTCCATGCCCAACCTCTGATGGAAACCAAGCTCTTTTCTGTCTCTATTTATCTACCTATCATACACATGGGAGCCATCCCTCTGTCTCTGGCTTCTTTCACTTAGCCCAGTGTTTTAAAAGTCCAGATATGCCAGAACCAGGATCAACATTTCTTTCCTTTTTATAGGTAAGTATTATTCCATTATAAAGACATATACCATCTTCTGATTATCCATCCATTAGTGAACATCTGACTTGTGTCTGTTTGGGGCTATTAAGGCCAGTTCTTCTGTGAACATCCAAGCACAAGTTGTTGATGTGAACCCATTCTTAGTCATTTGAGGATGTAAATATACTCAGAACCAGAATTTCTGGGTAATATAATAAGTCTATGTCAATGTACTGAGAAATTGCTACTCTTTTTCACAGAGCCCATACCAACGGACCCTCTCACCTATCAGTGTGTCGGCCCCACCTTGTACACAAGGTCCTGTGACAGGAAGAAAAACTACAACACTACTTCTTTAAAAAAATTATACTTATCCTGATAATTTTGAATTTGAAAATGTGATCAGTTGCTAGATTCTATGTAGCCATCAACCTAGTATTTTTGTTTTGCTTTGTTTTGTTTATGTTTTTTTTAAAGGTTCACTAAAATAAAAAACATGGAGGGTATCCAAAAGAGGCTGCGTATTGCTAAGCATACCCCGTTCTTACTATCTGGACTGTTTCAGAAAGAAGTTTGCTGAGCCTGGATATAAATGATCCTGTCACTTTAAGCTTCCTGTGGGACATTTCTCTGTTTGGTTAATAGTCATAATTCAATTGCAGATTTAGGATCTATAATCATATATTTTATCCACCTCCAGTCTTACAATATCCTACACTAAGTCATAGTTTTTAGAAGTGTTATTCTCCAGAACATTCTTGGTGCTGCACACTAACCTTGCTCTTCTGAGGTTTGATCTTCTCATATTTACTAACTGAATAGTTTCTCAGCCTTTGGCTAAGATCAAGTACAACTTCCACAGAGATGTTTTTCCCTCAAGATTCTAACATGACGTGTCCCATCTTCCATATGCTTGGAGAATTTTTCTCTTTACTCAACCCAAAAACCAGATTAGGAGTTCAGACAGATTTGGGTGGAAATAGTACAGATTCCCACCTGGTTCTTTAAGAATAAGGAATCAATCCTTTTTCTTTTCTCTAACATTGTCAGTTCAAAACTGCAACAGTTTGGGGCAAGCAGAAGTGAGGCCGAAGGTGAACAAGCGTCACAATTTCATCATCAGAAAAAACGATTGCCTTTTTTTTATTGGGGACAGCCAGGCATTAATCGTGCTGTGTCCACCCTCCTTGACAACATGGTTACTCAACTGGGAATCAGCCCTGACAGGGGCAATGTTCTCTGCCCAACTCCCTTGCCAAGAATAAGTTTACAGTGCCTGCCATGACCACCCAGGATGACTGGGGCGTCTCAGATGTGTATCCTCAAACATTTGAGGTCTTCCCTCCCAATAAATCACCCCTGTTGATTGATAATATTAAACCAGTTTCTTTTCCATATCCTTCTTTGGCCAACTCTTGCCTTGCCTGTGGGAAGTGATGGCTCCGATAAGCTGAGCCTTCAGTCCATTTTCCTCTTAACTGATTCTGGCAGGAAGTCCTTGGTAATTCTGTCATAAAAAATGGCATCTCTCACTCATTTCCATGTCTGACATACAATTTATCATTACATCCCTTGGAAAGTAATGGAGATCTGGGTAGTGTGGTGAACTATTCAGGCTCATGGTGTCATTTGCCCATAAATCCAAATTTAGATTAAATCTTTACAGTTTGCTAGAGCATAATTTGGAGAAAATGATGGGTTATGCTCAGTTGTCTATACCTTTGGAAATTCTGGAGGCCAGAAACATGAGGCCAGACGCTAGACATCACCAGTGTTCTGGAACACGCTCAGTGCGATTCCAAGAAATGTTGCCCACAAGAAATCTGAAACCTCTAAACTAATAACAGATGTTGCAGATGTTATGAGGAGCATTGTGTTTTCCTGGTACCCGAATTCTTGGATGAATTATGAAAAGGCATCAGTCTTTCATCTGGGTATTTGACATTGTGTAGATGAAACACCCGTCTAAGACAGTAGGCACTAAACAAATACATGGTGAAAAATGTCTGGCTGGCTGACTTGATGAAAGACTGAGTTTTTGCTTCTTATCCAGATGTTTTGGCTTCACGGAGGCACTTCCTGGGTCTGCCAAGCTGATCTGTGATCCTTGAGTGAAGGGTGATACTCGCGCACAGAACATTATTCTGGCAAATGATTACATGACACCATCGTACTTAAAATGAGGTCTTGCCAGCTGCACCCAAGGCGTTTGACAGAGCAGCCCGTCCACTTTCAAGTGCTTCTGACAGATGAGCCCCTCATTTGCATGTGTCTCAGCACGCTCCATGCGGAAACTGTTAAGTTATTATTAGTAGTGATAATGGAATCATCACCAGGAATGTATTCATATTTCCAATGTTGTCACTGCAGATTGTTTGCTGTTAAGAAGAAAGCCCATTGGGCATAAATATTTATGGCTGGAGGGATGTCAGGTTCTTTAATCAGGAACTGGATTGGTCTTAATTGAATCTTGGGGACAAATTTAGGCCCTGTGCTGATTGTGCGGCTTTTTTGTTGTGTGTGAGCAGAGTTTTCTCTGTCTCTCTCTTGGACTCCCAGGGCAGACGCTTCTGTCAGATGAGCAGGTAGGTCACCTCTTAAGGGGTGCTGGGACCTTAGATGTGTAGTGGCATTATTCTGGAGATTGACAGAGCAAGTGAGCATCCAATCTCTGCAGCTTGCTTTCCAGAGGCATTTACAAATAAGGCTTATTTTAAGAAGGTTGTAAGTCTACTGTCCCCATGAAGGTAGACTTTATCCTGATCACAATGGCATCTTTATTCTCTTTGCTGTCCGCTGTCTGAAATTAGATGACTCCACAATCTACATAGAATTTAGAGGCCAGGGCCTCTGTTTGATATGGATAATAAAGATATGAAGTAGACATAGCTCTGGCTTCAATCCATTCTCTATCTAAGGGAGTTCAGATAAATGGAAAAGACTCCCACCAGCAGAGAGAGAACCTTGCACAAGCTATTCAGAATGCAGGAGGCAAGATCCTTAGAGAAGGAAGAGGTAGGACTGGCGGGAGGTGACTAACCAGTGTCCTGAGAAGGTATAGCCAGCGGCAGGGCTAAACTAGGACAGGGCTTGCAGATTCTGCAGCAGCAGGAGGTCCAGCAGTACAGAAAGGCACGTGCATTTGATTTAGGAACTCAGGGACCACATGGCAACTTGGCCATTTTCTCACTTAGACTCTCACTACCCTGGTATATAAAATAAGTAGAAAAATATCCACTCGAAGAGTTGCAGATATTAAAATGAACTGAGCACGTAAAGTGCTAGGAACATAGTAAGTTCTCAAATAACACAGGCCTCTTGGCTTTCCTATGATGATCCTGGGCTCCTATGTGGCACAGGGGACAGAGACATAAGCAATAGGTATCATTTGGCTCAAGGAGTATAGATAAAGAAGGTCCAATGTTCTCTTCTGTATGCTCATATGTCAGGAATAGCCAGCTATTAGGTAGCATGTTGGACCACTTCTATGTGTTTATAAACATCTCAGACAAGACAAAGTCAACAATTTGAGGGCTCTTATTCATGGTTTCCCAGCACTGAGCCCAAAGCCACCTGGTGCACAGATGGAGTCTAAGTGACTTTTCTTATTACTCTGGCATGACGAATTCCTGTGAAAGGTCAATTAAAGAAGGAAAGATTTGTCTGGGCTCCCAGTTCAAGGACACACAGTCCATCTTGGTGGTAACAGAGTGATGCTGAGTGTGAGACAGCAGTGACATTGTACAGTCAGGGACCATGGAGAGAGGGTTGCAGTGCTCAGCTTGCTCTCTCCTTCCCATACATCCCAGGACAAGGCCCATGGCACAGCGCTGCCCATGTTCAGGGTAGGCTGCCTTTTCTCAGCTAAAACATTCTGAAAACAGCCTCACAGACATACCCACAGGGGTGTTTCCATGGTGATCCTAAACCTCATCAAGCTGGCAATGAAGATTAACCCTCACAGACTGGGCTCAGAGAAAGTTAGCTGGTTGAACAGATGCATGGAAAAACAATAAATGGGTGACGAGGTGAGGAAATGAGCAAGTCACCAGGTGATCTAGAACATTCTCCATGAACTACCACATCTTAGCTTTGACAGGCAAGGAAGGGCTTTGCCTATTACCCTCAGGCACCAGTTCTTTTAAGTTTGACATCCTTCCTGAGGGGCCCGATCCTAGATTGATTAGAGACTTTGAAGGTATGAACATTAAATGAAGAATGGTATATTGAATTAATCAGAGAAAACCAAAATTTCCTTTCATATCTATGGGAAATTTCCATTGTCCCAGATAGAGCTCATTGCATGACAATAAATAAACATAACTAAATAAAGCCAAAGCCTATACCAGGCACTAACTCTATCACCATGTAACCCCATGTTTTCCTTGTCATTTAGAGCTCCGTCTCCTCTCTCTTTCTGTCTCTCTCTCTCTGTTTCTCTCTCTCTCATTTATCCCAGAAATTTCTTCAGTGATAAATTTCCTTTTGCATTCTTTCAAAGAAAAATAAAGCATAAGACCTGGTAAAGCTTATTTCCAAGAGAGATGGCCTTTGGGCTGTTGCGGCTCTTCTACCAGCCCTTGCCAGTTGGTCTGGACCCCATGATGTCCCAGCTCCACAGCTGCGTTCCTTAGAGCTGGCAGGAAGTGATGCTCATTGTTGTCTTCTCATTTCCCAGCCCTTTGGTGTTCCCAGATGTTTTAATTACAGAGGAAAGGGAGCAGATGATTCTGGCCATATGTCTCCATTCCACACAAATAAATCTCCTTGCCATCCTGCGCAGCTCCACGGCACTTCAACCATCCCACTGAAAGTGATGCTGTCGGGCCTAATCACCGTCTTCAATCCTTCAGTGAGCATGTTAATTCAGGGAGCACCGGCTGGGACTGCCATCCCTTGGAAATACTCAATCTAGGAACAATTAGACTTCTATTGCAACAAGATGTTGCTTCTCCTCTGGGAAGAAGGGTGCTTTCGCAGACTGCACTGGGAAAGGACACTGGGAGTTGGATAAGCATTGCCATGCAGGTCTGGGGCAGGCACCAGGGAATTGATTTTCAGATGGGATGTTTGTATTCCTCACACCACGTAGAAACTCAGGCACCAAACCACTATCTACAGAATGTCCAGCTGCAAAAATGCTTTATCCTCCCAGAACCTCCTGAAAAAATTCAAGGAGTTTTTCCAGATGTATATCAGTAGCATGTGCATGTGCACACACACACACACACCCACACACATGCACACATACAGGCACACACATTTACAGGGAGCTCTTCTGAGGAAATAGCAAAAGCTGGCAGATATATTTAGTACTCTGATTCAGCTTCACTAAATGCTAAATTTGCTTTTGATAGGAACATCACCACACATAGATTAAGAACAAACCCACCAATATTCTATATGCTTTTTGGTTGCCAATATAGTCCCTTGTGTTCTGCAATGCCACAGGACCCAAGAGTAAACACAGAGGAGACCCTGAAGTACAACAAATACAGCAGTGCGGTGCACACTTCTACAGCCCACGACTCAAAGTTTTATACATTTTTAAACCCACATAAATCCAGCACAGAGAAGCAGCCATCAATATAGCCAGAGGGCAAAGGCCTTCCTGAGCCCTTACCATGTCATTACTCTTCCCAAAGCCAGCAGGTAATCTAATCTCTGTGGATTGGTTTGGTTTCGTTTTGAATTATGTGTCAATGGAGCCACGTGCTTTCTTGGTGTGCTTTCTCAAGGGTAGTGTCTGATGTCAGTAGTAAGTCCAGATAGCTCCTGTGTGGTGGGGAGTAGCAGTGACTCTTCAGTTCCCTTTGTAAGGGAATATGAATGTACCGAGTAAAGTGCTAAGTATCGCCAAGATTACAAAGTAATAAAAGCCACATGGGACACCCCCAGGAAGACATCGGAGATCACTTAATGCCACTTTCAATGCACAAAGATTGAAAAGTAAACATCAATATCAATAATTAAAATGAACAAGATGTTTTGATAAAGGGGCAATGGCCTGCTAAGTGTGAGTTCACTGCGTCTGTGTAGTTTTGTGTAAGTTGTATGAAAAGGGGAGGGGAGAGAGCATCTGAGCAAAGAGTAGGAAGGTGAAGAATTCCAGTTCCTGCCATAGTATCTACACTTCTTGGACACAGAATCTGGTCAAAGTCATTCCCTTCATCCTGATACAACTTCCCATCTAGACAGAAATGAACTGGGAAGGTTCATTTAGATATCCCATCTAAAAACCAGGGACCCTTTATGCCAGTAGAAAGAACCATTCAGGGGAAAACCAGAGTTGCATTGTAAATACTATTCCTTAAAAGAATGGGAACTGTGGCCCATTTAAAACACAGCCAGGGGCCAGTGAGCTTCAGTGATTTGCCCAAGGGCTCCATGCCACTGGCCTGACTATAGTCTAAGGGAATTTTCGGGTGGTTTGGAGTCTTAGGGTAAACAAAAAGAGGGTGGTTCTAATACAAGCTCTCCTTCAAAGATAGAATATTTCCCTTTAATTGTTACCATTTTCAAGGCTTGGAAAGCTTACAAACTTCCCTGAAGCCGAGAAATAGGGGAGTTATGCCAGCCATGAACATGCCCTTTCATCTTTATGTATGGGGATCTTAGTAATGGCCCTGGGACAGATGTGGTCACTGTACATATATTGAAAATGAGTTGAACTTGGGCCAAGACTTCCTCTATGACCTGACTCCCATGGGTCTTACCTGTAACAGGCAGCGAACACAGTACAGCTTTGAATCTCTGACATAAGTATCAACTCAAATCATGTGCTAAAGAACATTTAAAACACCTTTAGATTTCTCCTTTCACAGTGTAGAGGAATCCAGATGAATGTTCAAAGATCCCTTTGAGAACACTGAAGACCTCTTCCCCATCGGCACTTGCTATAGGGAACTTACATCTGAAGACCTGGCCTCACGCTACAGGTTTACTGTCTTAATCTAGCACATTTCACTAAAGAGAGTGTAACATCCTACTGAGATGGTTGCCCAGGGTCTTATCAAACATCTTGATATCTTTTGCTAAACACTATACTATAATGTTTACTGCCTATCTATCTTGTCCTTGAGGTCTTGACTCTCTATTAATGTCCCATAACTCACCATGGATAATATTCCTCGGAGCTTGAGATAACCTGAGATGATGTCACCCCCTTTACTCTTTCTCCCCAGTGCTGATGCTCCTCTCACCCAACACACACTGATAAATGAGTCCTCCCATTAAGTACAATTAACCAATGGCTTTCCCAAACTTATTTACTATATTCTCTCTCGCACAATTACTTCCTTGTACTTATGACCTCTTTTTCCAGAACTTTCCAAGGCAGTTTCAGCAGTGCTGGTACACTCACAATGGCTTTCCCCATCTCTCTAAGGTCCATCACAGAAATATATTAGTATTTTCTTCTAGGTTCCTAAGGAAGATGTCTTACAGGAGTGTCTTCCCATGTCAAGAATAACTCCTATATCCAACCTCAAGTTCCCCTCACTCAACATGCTTCTGGTTCATCTCATGAATATCCTGTGTCATTTTGACAGTACACATTGGCCAGGTCCTGCAGCCTCTTTGTCATCTCCTCCAAAGGTGGGCTCAGAACACTCCTGTCTAGCTTGTTCTAATTAGAACATAACCATTGGTCTCAGGACAAGAAGCAGACATGGGGAGAGATCCTACAAATGGCATATGTTAAAAGGCACAGAAGACTCTGTGTTCACCTATGGCATAGACAAGCAGTAGACTGTGACATGGAGGGCAGGGCCAATTCTTTGGGCCTACATGTCTCTAGTGGGCCTGCAGTTGCTGTATTTTCAAATGTATCCATCTAGATGTTCTTATTCCAAGCCCCAGGATCTTAGTATTTTTCACCAGAAACCCTGAATTAGTGTGGTAGCTAAATAAGGTTAGAGAACTCATTTTCTCTGAAGAAAACTGCAACCTTTATAAAGATGCTGCATACTGGTATCTAGTCTCTCTGACCTCCTCCTGTAAGAAATAAAACAGAGAAATTAGATATATTGGTAGAGTAGGCAGAAGAGAGTCTTCTACAGAATGCCTGGCTGAGGCATCTTGGGAAAGAGTAGTTAGACTCATCATTAAGTAATAAGAAAGCAGTAGTCATGTGAGCATCTGAAGGAAGAGCACTTGAAGCCCAGGAAAACAGACCTGCTATCATCTGTAACAAAAGAAAGAGATATGAACAGAGTTCAGCAAATGTCCTTGTAATATGAATGTGTATTCTTTGGGTATATGTCTGAGAGTGGTATTTCTGTGTCCTGAAGTAGATTGATTTTCAATTTTCTGAGAAACTTCCATGTTTCTTTTCAAGTGTCTGTACAAGTTTGCGCTCCCACCAGAAATAGGGGAGTGTTCTTTTTACTCCACATCCTCTCCAGCATAAGCTATCATTGGTGTTTTTGATTGTAACCGTTCTGACTGGTGTAAGATGATATCTCAGAGTCACTTTGATTTGCATTTCCCTGATGGCTAAGGATGCTGAGCAGCTCCTTAAGTGTCTCTCAGCCATTTGTAATTCTTCTTTTGAAAATTCTCTGTTTAGATCTGTACCCAATGTTTGATTGGATTATTTGGTAATTCGATGTCTAGATTCTTGAGTTCTTTATATATTTTGGAGATCAGACCTTTGTCTGATATGGGGTTAGTGAAGATCTTTTCTCATTCAATAGGCTGCTATTTTGTTTTTGTGACTATGTCCTTTGCCTTACAGAAGCTTCTCAGTTTCAGGAGGTCCCATTTATTAATTGCTGCTCTCAGTGTCTGTGCTACTGGTGTTATATTTAGGTGATCTCCTGTGCTCATGCATTCAAGGCTACTTCCCACTTTCTCTTAAATGAGGTTCAGTGTGACTGGATGTTGATGTCTTTGTTCCATTTGGACTTAAGTTTTATGCACTGGGATAGATATGGATCTATTTGCATTCTTTTATATGTTGACATCCAGTTATGCCAGCATCATTTGTTAAAGATACTTTCTTTATTCCATTGTATAATTTTCACTACTTTGTCAAAAATCAGGTGTTCATAGGTGTATGGATCAATATCAGGGTCATAGATTTGATTCCATTTGTCCACCTATCTGTTTTTATGCCAATACCGAACTGTTTTTTTTTTATTACTGTAGCTCTATAATAGAGCTTAATGTCAGGGATGATGATGCCTCCAAAAGATCCTTCATTGTAGAGGATTGTTCTGGCTATTCTGGTTTTTTGTTTTTCCATATGAAGTTGAGTATTGTTCTTTCAAGATCAGTGAAGAATTGTGCTGGGATTTTGATAGGGATTGCATTAAATCTATAGATTGCTTTTGGTAGGATTAACATTTTTACTATGTTGATCCTACCTATCCAAGAGCATGGGTGATCTTTCCATTTTCTGATATCTTCCACATTTTCTTTCTTCAAAAACTTTAGTCTTGGTATGCAGGTCTTTCACTTCTTTGGTTAATGTTACCCCAAGATAGTTTATGTTATTTGTGGCTATTGTAAATGGTGATGTTTCCCTGATTTCTTTCTCAGCACCTTTATCATTTGTATATAGGAGGGCTATTGATTTTTTTTTAGTTGATCTTATATCCTACCACATTACTGAAAGTGTTTACCAGCTGTAGGCGTTCCCTCATCTTACTTTTGGGGCCACTTATGTATACTATCATATCATCTGCATAGTCAGAACCTGAAAACAACCTAGATGCTCTTCAACTGAAGAATAAATAAAGAAAATGTGGTACATTTACACAATGGAGTACTACTCAGTGGTAAAAAGCAATGGCATCTTGAAATTTGCATGGAAATGGATGGAACTAGAAAAAAAACATCCTGAGTGAGGCAACTCAGACCCAGATAGACAAACATTTTGTGTACTCACTCACTCATAAGTGGATACTAGATATGAAGCAAAAGAGTTCATGATCCCAGAGAAGCAAGGTAACGAGGAGAACACTAAGAGAGACATAAATGAATCACCCTGGGAAGGAGAAACAGACAAGATCTCCTTTAGGAGGGAGGGGGGAAGAGAGGATAGAACGGGAGGAGGGGAGAAGGAGACGGGAGGAGGAGAACATGTGGGAATGGAATGCTCAAGAAGGGTGAAGGACAGTGAGGAAGAGAAAGGAAAGAGATATCTTGATTGAGGGCGACATTAAAAGGCTATCAAGAAACATGGCACTAGGGAAATTCCCAGAAATCCGCAAGGAAGACCCCAGCTAAGACTCTACGCAACAATAGAGAGGACGCCTAAATTGGCCTTCTCCTGTAATCAGATTGATGACTACCTTAATGGTCATCATAGAACCTTCAACCAGCAACTAATGGAAGCAGATACACAGATCTGCAGGAAATCTCTGGGCTGAGCTACCTGAGACCAGCCCAAGAGAGGGAGGATTGATAATATGAACAAAGGAGCCAAGACCATGATGCTGATACACATGGAAACAGCTAACCTGAGCTAGTGAGAGCTCATTGACTCCAGACTGATAGCAGGCAAACCTGCACAGAACCAAATGAAGACCACTGAATGTGGGGGACAGTGTGAGGCTTGGACAGTCTGTGGGGCCACTGGCAGTGAGATCAGGATTTATCCCTAGTGTTTGAATTGACATCTAGGAGCTCATTCTTTTTGGAGGGATACCTTGTTCAGCCTAGATACAGGGGGAAGACCTTGTTTTTTGCCTCCAAGTGAAGTGTCAGACTTTGTTGACTCCCCATGGAAAGCCTTAACCTTTCTGAGGAGTAGATAGGGAGGTGGGATGGAGGGGAGGTGGAGGAAGCAGGAGGAGGGGAGGGAGTGGGAACAGGGATAGCTGTGTAAAATGAGAAAAAAAATAATATTATAAAAATTCTTAATAAAAAAGAAAAAAGAGAGAGTTTACATGTTGTAAGAACTGCAACACTTGAATCTCTGAGAGTTTAAAACCAGCTTGGTCTACAAAGTGAGTTCCAGGGGAGCCTGGACTACACAGCAAAACCCTGCTCAGGAAAAAAAAAGAACTGTAGCTCTGAATGTCTCAAAACTGACTAAACTGACTACAAGGATCAAGAAACCAGATAACAGCAAATGCTAGTAAAGATACTATGTAGGAGGAACCCTTGTATGCCATTTGTAGGAATATAAACCATGCAAACACTATGGTTATTATAGATATGTGTATGAAAGTTCCTTAGGAAACTAAAAATAGAATCACCATATGATCTGTCTCTACCACTCCTGGGTACATACCCAAAGGAATCTAAGTCAGCAAACTACAGGAATACAAGCACATCTATTTTTGTTTCAGCATTATTCACAGCAGCCAAGAGAGGGAACCAACCTAGATGTCACAAACAGATAGAGAATTTTTATATATATTCAATATTCATTGTATACACATAGACAATGTATATAGATAGTGTATATGTGCAATATATATTTTTGTATGTGTATATACAATGAATTTTGTTTAGCCATAAAGAAAGTAAAATTATGCCATTTTCAAGAAGATGAACAGAAGTGGATATTATTATGTTAAGAAAATTAAGCTTTAGGTAGTGGTGGCACACGCCTTTAATCCCAGCACTTGGGAGGAAGAAGCAGGCCAATCTCTATGAGTTGAAGTCCAGTCTAGTGTACAAAGTGAGTTCCAGGACTGTTACACAAAAACCTGGTCTCAAAAAAAGAAAAAGAAAAAAAGAAGTCCAAATTGGAAAGATAAATACTGTATTTTCTTAAATGTAGACCCTAGATTTAAAAATATGTAAGACATAAAAGAGTAAAGAGAACTATTTTGGAACAGGATGGGGACCAGCAGGAAGGAGGAGAGAAACAAGAGGATAATGATATGGTGAATATGGTCAAAATATGCATGTTTGAAATGAAATAATAAAAAATCAGTAATTTTATTTCATTAATATATGCCCGTGTAAATGTTAAACATAAATACTCTTAAGTTGGCCATTTTGTTGTACCAATTTCCTCTGAATTAAAGCATTACATTTTAGAAGATGGCCTAGGATGGATGAAACTCACAAGTCTCAGAAGTTCCTGAAACTTATGGAACTCACAGAGCTCTTCATCAAGTTTATAGTAGCAGGAAGGGCTGCTAGGGAGAAGAGACACTCTTGAGTTGCAGATCTGCCTGCAGATGATTCAAATAGCTCCAGATGTGCAGTTGTTTCTCATACCAGGGTGGGTGCTTGGTGATGCAAGCTGTCTCTGAGTCATCTAAGCATCTGTAAACAAACCTTCACTCAAAATCCTATAGCTCATACTCCTGTACTCAAGTAATCAATAACTCATTGATACTCTAAATTGAATTTCGGTAGAATCATAGTTTGGGTCTGTAGAAGGAGGCTGCTTGTTTGTTCCTAGCTGCTCAGCCCTGAAATAACCAAACAGAAACTATATTATTTGCAATACTGTTTGGCCAATAGCTAAAGCATATTTCTGGCTAACGCATACATCTTAACTTAACCCATCTCCATTAATCTGTACATCACTACATCACTACGAGGTTGCGGCTTACCAGCAAAGTTTCAGTGTGTCTTTCTCTGGCGGGGGCTCCATGGCTTCTACCTGACTCTGCCTTCTTTCTCCCAGCATTCAGTTTAGTTTTTCCTGCTTAGCTCTACTCTATCCTATCTGGCCAAGCCAGTTTTCTCTATTAATTAACCAGTCATATTCACAGCATACAAAGGGGAATCCCACATCATGGGTCCATCACCTGTTCCCTATCTGAGGTGAGTAAATGTTAACTTATATTTTTTCAAGGAAAGGTCATAAATGCCTTTATAATTGAAGTTTTAGTCCTGTAGAGTGAGGTAAGAATGTAGGTGAAATCCTTCCTCATTCATAGAGCTTCCTGCATGATATTTCCTCCAGGGTCTCACAGACTGTAGGGTGATGGCAATGTCGAACCTATTGAAGCTCTAATGTGGAGCTGGGAGGTCCCAGGGAAGGAATATATGAGGGAAGCTCAGGGAGAGCTAAGCCTGAAGGTAGGAAGATGAACACAAGACTTTGGAAATCATAGGAGAAAGCATCACGGACACAGCCTGGCAGAACTTCTGTGGTAGATGAAGATTAGTGACAAGAACAACTAGAGTTTCCCTAAGGCTAAAATAAAGAGTAAGTAAACAGAGCAGGATGAAAATAGTCATAAGTCACCTAGGGACCATGAAGGCCCTTAACAACAGCAGACCCAATACTGGAGGCATTGCGAAGCCATGGACCCACATTTGACCTGGGATGCTATAGATCAAGGGTTTCAAGAGGACTAACACAGCAGTGCAAATACTGTGCTTATGATGGAGGAAGGACCTCAGAAAGACAGATTAATAGATGCCAGGATAACAATTTCAGTGAGACAGAAATGGCATCAGTCCCATACAGCTGTTGTTGTGATATAACAATTACATAATGTTTGATTGATAATTAATCAAAACTCAGTGGCTTAAACATCACATGAATGTATTACCTCACAGTTCTCAGGAGAAGTCTAAGATATTTTTGCTGAGCCCTCTGCTCAAGGGTTCACAGGGCTGGAAGCTAAATGCCAGGTGCCAGCCATCTCTGCTCTGATTCAGTGAGGAAAGCCTATTCCCAAGCTGGGACATTGGAAGAATTCAAGTCCTTGTGGTCATAGGACTGAGACCTTGGTACCTTCATTGCGGTTGTGAGCTGGAGACTAGTTCAAGGCTTCTTTTCACTTCTTTCCCTCCACAATTAGTTCATTTGCTTTTGTAGCTTCAAAATATCTAATGTGTGGATGTGGGTGTATGTGTGCACATGTGTATGTTTATCTCTTTATGTGTGCCTACATGTGTTTATGTGTACATGTATAAGTATGTGTGTGATGGGTGTGTCTGATGGATGTGTCCATGTGCACATGTGTTTTTATATGTTTGCATGTGTATTTGTATGTGCATATGGTATGTATGTGTATGCATGTGTACATGTGTGTACATATGTTGTCTGTCAAGTGTGTGCCAATGTACATGTGTGTGTGGTATGTTTATGTGTGTGTATGCTTGCATGTGTATGTGTATTTGTGTATGTGGTGTGTATGTGTGTATATGTTTGCATGTGTATGTGTATTTGGGGGATGGTGGCATGTACATATGTGTGGTATGTGTATGTGTTGTATGTGTATGTTTACATGTGTATGTATATTTTGTGTGTGGTGTATTTGTGTGTGTGTCTGTGTGTGTACACTCAGGAACATGTGCATGCCATGATGTGCATATGGAAGTCAGATAACATGTTGGTTCTCTCCCTCCCACATTTCCCCAAGCTTTCATCACCACTACATAAACCTGGCCACTACAAGCTTCTGAAGATTCTCCTGTCTGACTCTTTTTCACACAGGTGCATGGGATTACAGAGGCCTGTGAAATGTCTGACTTTAGTTGATTTTCAGGCTTTAAACTCAGGTGACCAGATTTGTACAAGCACTTTTAACCGTTGAGCCATATCCTCAGCCCAGCAGCTATTTTTAAGAAAAGAAAGAAAGGAAGAAAGGAGGAAAGAAGGAAGGAAAGAAAGAAAGAAAGAAAGAAAGAAAGAAAGAAAGAA
>LOEQ01000414.1:852640-880154 GCA_001685075.1 Bramus lutescens | reverse complement strand
GCTGGCACCATGTGGCCCCTGCTCTTGGCTGCCACATCACAACAGATGTCCAAAGATGGGTTTTGTTTGTTTGTTTTCCTGTGCTTGTATTTGGAGGATTATTTTTAAGGTATTATGTGAGCTTGTGCCAAAGATTTCTCTTGTCAAGGTCAAGATTTTTGATGGGTCAAAGAAGCAAGATAAGTCAAGAGAGATTTAAACAATAGACTTGCTCTGTGCTCTTGGGGTGAAAAATGGAAAGGAAATATCTGTAAAAATTTAGATTGCTCAATTGGGATGTAAAAGGTTGATCCAAAGATGTCCTTCCAGCACTGCCTGTAAGAGTGGTGGAAATACTCCTTCAGCATCTCAGCATCCGCAGACCCCTTAACCCATACATCAGTGGGTGCTGTCAGTTTTGCCTCCTGGATGTGTCTTAAATCTATTAATTTCTGTTTATGTCCATTGCTAGAGCCCTAGGCCAAGACATCTTCATCATGCCCAGACAGGTGATTAACAAGACTTTAGGAAGAGTCACAGTTATAGTACATTATTAACGTGTGCGCCTCACCTGTATATGGAACACATGTGCTCACATATGTGTCAAGCTTCATCAATAGATAAAATGTCTTGTCTTATTGCAAGAAATTCATAGACTGATCCCTCTGCTTTATCAAATATAAGCACACAGGAAAAAAGCTATCACATGGGTATTAAAGATTAACAGGAACCAGTAGGTTTCTGTATTCTACTTAGCAGCCCATGTACATATTTATCTAATAAAAACACAGGGTTTTTCAACTGACCAGTGGAATAACGAAAATTGTGTTTTTCAGATGTATTTGTTTATTTTATGTGTATGAATGTTTTGCCCATGTGTATGTAGTTTTACCAAGTACACTCCTGGTGCTCTTGGAAACCAGAAGAAGGCATCAGATCCCCTAGAACTGGAATTGTAGGTGGTTGTGAGCTATCGTGTGGGTGCTAGGAACCAAACCCAGGTCCTCTACAAGAGCATCAAGTGCTCTTAACTGCTGAACCCATCTCTCCAGCCTCCAAAGTTATTGCTGTTGTTTTGAAATTCAGGACTAATATTGCTCATTTAGGGAGGAAAACCTTTGTATTTCTCTAACATTAGGATACAATTTTTTTTAATAGTCAACTGATACATAAGTCTTTGTACTCCCATTTTGCACAGAAAGTAAAGATCCATGTCTTCTTTTTGGCAACTGAATTTGAAGCTGAGCCGTCATGATATTAAAACATTTAATTAAAATTTCATTTGTCCAGATGTTTGACCGTATAATGCCAACAACTGGCTTGACTGTTTTAAATTTAATTGACCAGATGTTTTTTAGTAGTAGGTGTCTTAATGAGTAGGGGAAGTGTTTGTGAAATGAAATCAAATTTCCCAGAGAAGAAGCAACCTTACACAAATATTGTACTGCAATTTCACACAGCTTTTCAGGGATCCAAAAACTGTTTCACCTTAAGGCCTGGGCCATGAGGATGTCATCCCTTCCATTGACTCATTTCCCTGGAAGGACACTGCCATCGAAGCAGGTACTTCCCGAAACAATTTCGAAGATACGAGCTCAAGGAAAAATTAAATGATACAATCAACAAACCAAACAGAGTTGAAAACAAATTTGAAGATAGAAGTCTCAGACTCAATGCCAGGTGTGTAGCTTGCTTCTTTCTCATATATCAGCAAAAGCAGCAACCCATGGAGCGTTTCCTCAGTGCTTTTGCATGGATGTTCTGAAGCTGAGCGATCCTCCCTCTCCTTCTTCACAGTTCAGAAAGTCTAGAAGCCGAGGCACTGAAGACCATACTTGAAACTACAAGGCTACAAAAGAATTGAGGGGATATCAACTCCCAGACTTTCTGATACGAGCCTAACTAGCTAGTACCTATACATGGCATGTGATTTGCTTCAACTTCAATGTCCTCATCCTGTCTTAGAGGGCAGTCACTTGAAGTGGGATTCCTTCTGCACTCTGCGAATATGTGTTGCTTTTATTGGTTGATGAATAAAGCTGGCTTGGCCTATGACAGGGCATAATATATCTAGGCAGGAAATACAAACTGAATATAGGGAGAAAGAAGGCAGAGTCAGGAGAGACACTAGCAGCCACCAGATAAGCAAGATGTGAGGCAACAAGCCACAAGACTTGTGGTAAAATATAGAATAATAGAAATGGGTTAATTTCATTGTAAGAGCTAGTTAATAATAAGCCTGAGCTAATACACTAAACAGTTTGTAATTAATATTAAACCTCAGAGCAGATATTTGGGAACTGGCAGACAGGAGAGAAACCTCCAGTTACAGTTAGAGGTGAGCTGCAAGCATGTGATGTGATTTTTACATGGCCCTCTTCTCAGTGCTTTCTGAGTGAATTCTCCCCTGTCCCCATTCAAGTATTAGTTACCATGCCAGTCTGAGATGGTTAAGAATGCTTCTATGTTTCTGTCTGATTTTCCAAGCTAATGAATGACCTGAATTCTGTTGTCTAGCCACATTCTCATGGTACAAAAGCATCCAGGTTTCCCTGTTTACTACTACAGCACAGGAGGCCAAATGTTGCCTTCCTGGGTCTATATCCTTGACATCTCCTTATACTTGCCCTACAACCCTGGGCTTCCTTAGCCATCTGCATGGCTCACCTTAGAGACTTGGTACTTGGTAGCATGGAATATATACATAGGGTCCAGCATGAAAAGCCATTTCAAGAGAAGAGTAACCACTATAACAAAGGCAAGAGCCCTTAGGAGATGTGTGGCTGTGGAGAGTGCTAGGATCCAGGTAGGGGTCCAAAAACTTGGCCCCAGGTATGAAGAATCGGCCCTCGGAACCCAGTATAACCACATTTTGATATTACAGCCAGCCTCAGGTCATAGGTCATCCTACTGAACCCACTAGTGTTTATTCCTTTATTCCCTAAGTCTGCTGGAAGCTCCTGTCTTGAGCAATACTGGAGGGAAGGTTCGGGGTTGAATAAGATCAACTGTCTGTCCCTGACATTCTAGGGATAGCACAAACAATGAATGATGTTTTGGTTGTTAATAACCCTACTAAAATAATCCAGAAACACAGCAAGGGGTCTATCTTTCTTCTGAAAGAAGCAATCTTTCTCCTGGAAGGAGGGGAGGTGATGAAGGAAGTTAGACAGAAACTAAGACAGGAATGCAATAGTTTCACACAGGATCAGTGGCGTGTGGAGCCTCAACTAAGCTGAGGAATAGAACAGCAGGGAATTCAGACATGCCAACACAGGCCAGGTGCTCAGAGAGAAAAAGGAGGCAGGCACTCTCACAGTACATAGGAAAGATTTAGGCTAAGCAAACAATCAGTGCAAAGACCCTGAGGTCAAGGGTGACCTTGACATGTTTTGGGAGCAGAAGGAAATTCAACAATTAGATCACAGGAGCTGAGCGTGGATGAAGACAAACACCAGAGTACCCACCTCTTCAAGGATGATGGGAGTTCACACTTAAATATCAACAATACTTGGATCATGGAGAGTGCTGAGCAGCAGGGTCTCATGAGCCTCCTGATAACCTTTCTGAATGTGAGACAAGCAAGGATTTGGGGCAGGAAGCTATGGCAGAGCTTTTACAGACCTCTGTTTCTAGCAATAGTGAGGTTTGGCAGGAAGTCAGCTCCTAGCACGTCTGAGACTCAGTATCCAGAGAAAGCATCTAGCAAGGACCATAGGGTCTGTTTCACACAGATATAAGAGGAAGACAGCCTTAAATACCCACAGGAGTTAGGTCATGTTTGCTCAATGCACCATTGGACAAGAGAGAAGATGGAAATAGATGAACGAAGAGATAAAGAGTAAAAAGTTGAGGCTCCTAGACTCCCTGTGTTCTGGCCATGCTTCCCACACCAGGTTCTGGACTGAGGGGAAACTGGATGTTGAAGCCTTGCTTAGGTTTCCCAGCAGCGCTGGAAGAATACAGAGCTAACAGAAAGGAGATGTCTGACAGAGGGGAGAGTCCCAGGGGCAAGCTGTGATACAGCTGGACCTCAAAGAGGACCTTGTGTCTTCTAGGCCTGACATCTTTCCTGGAAGGAGGGAGGGAGGGGGAAAGAGGGGAGGGAGGGACAGAGAGGGGAAGGAAGGAAGCAGGAAGGGCTCTAACTTGGCCACAGTCATCAGCTATAGCGTCATGATACACAGCTAGGAAATAGCTGATAGAAATGACAACAGTAGAAACAGGGACAATACCTGACTTCTAGTTCCAAGGTTTTTCCCAGTCCAAAGACTGACAAGTATATAACGTGCATTTATAAAACACTACCCCACAAGTTATAATACAATCAAGTCTCCACTTGAGGTAGTAAATAATTATACAAACATTAGCAAGCAACATAAACAAAAGAGAAAAAAATCAAATTCATAGTAGATGAAAACAAATTATTATTATATTTCTGAAATATTTTAGTGGGAGTATAAACAACAAATTAACTAATAATACTACCTCAGACAGAATTTTTAAAAGGAAATTTAAGAGTCTTATTTAAATAACACATAGCCACAGGATATCATCTTAGAATTAGAGCCTTAATTAGCTTTGGTTTGAGCCAATAAATCAGTAATAAAGAGTCATAGAACTAAATGAAAAGCCAATATTATTTGAGTTTGAAGAAAAACACACCTTGCTATTGTTCTGCATCTTTAGAATTCAGATCATGGGAGTGGGGGATCAATGCCTATGGAGTTAGTGAAGGATGTGTGTGGAGACTCACTCTCCTGGGGAATGTTGTTAAAGAGTTTCTGTTGAGTTCTCTGTAATGGTAAGAGCACAGGCATTCTTGAACTATGCCTCAGAATCCTTCTGCAGTACCTAATATTTGACAAGGGAGTAAGACAGACTCTTGGAGTAGGAGGTGACAGCATTCTACTCTAAAGGGAGATGGATCAAGAGGTTGTAAGTCATTGCAGATCTAAGGACCCCAGGACCACTTCTCCATGTTCTTCATACAGACTTCAGCATTGGAACTGTGTTCGCCTGATAGAGGCTTTCTCCTGCGACCTGGTCCTTGGAAGGGAGATTGCCCAACAGTTATCACAGTCTGGCATAACTCCATCACCAAAGGTCTGGCAACCAGAGAATTCCATGGTGGTCTTGTGAGCTCCTTCCAACTATGTACGCCATTTGTCATCTCAGGGAATAGAACACGCCTTCAAACCTACATTCTTGAATTTCTTTTTCTTTCACTTCTCTCTCTCTCTCTCTCTCTCTCTCTCACACACACACACACACACACATTTTGTTTTGTTTCAGCAATGCATCCTCTTTTCTTCCTTTTTAAGATGTTGTTCAGCCAATAGAGTTTTCAACTCATCTCTCTTTTTTTATCATGGGAAAGGCACAAACTTCAATAACAGTCAATAGATTGCTTCAATTTTTTTTGAAGGAGTTTTATGTTGTATTTGATAAGTGTCCAGCTCATCACATGCATGGCTGATCTGCTCATCTGCCTTTGAAGGATTTTTTTCTAATTTTCTAACTTTACAGAGTAAATTGTCTTAAATCAGATACTGGGTGTGAATTCACCAATAACCGATTTCCAGTAATTCAATTCAGAGAGAACCTGAAATTTCTGGTGGAGTTATTGGCTCTGCCTTTTAAACTGAGGTGGTGAGTGTTTGTGTGTGTGTGTCTGTCTGTCTGTCTGTCTATCTGTCTGTCTGTCTGTCTTGCTCTGTGTGTCTCTGTATGTGGTGTGTGTGTGTGTAGTGTATGTTTCTTACCATGGTAATCATTACCAGTTTGGAGACTTTTCTTTAAATGTACCAATAAACTTTCTTTAAATGTACTAATTTCTTTAAATGCATTAATCTCCTTTAGTTAATGTAGAAAATATTTCTGTTTTTAATTGAAAATAAATTTTTATACAATATATTCTGATCACAGTTTCTCCCTTCATCTCCTCCTAGAGCCTTCCCACCTCTACTTTGTGGTGAGCTCCAACCCCTCCATCCATGCTATCTCTTCCAAGAACAAAAGTCAATCCCTCATTTTCCTCTGATGTCCACTAAGGGACTTATCCTGCTTTTGTTGAGCATTTTTCTCATAGAATTTTCTCCTATTTAATCTAGTTTTGCCTTTCCTTCTTTCCTCCAGCATGTGTGAGCCATCCTTGACTACTCTAAAATGAAAATGGTCTTTCATCTTTCAGAGACGCCTGCGGATCTTCTTGCTTTGTGAAAATGTCACAGAGGAAACCACCTGATTTGGGATGTAGTGTTTATTTTGGATGAACTGTGATGTGAAACTTGAGCATTTCTGAAAATATCAACTTGCCTTTGGGGATCCATTTTATGAGAGTAAAATATAAATAACATAAATGTTACCATCAAAATCATTTTAGAATCATTGTTGTAGAATCATAATCCTCATCCAAGCACAAAACTTATTTTCAGATTTCCGAATGGAAATTCTATTGCCTTTAAAGAGTAATGTCCTTCCCCCAACCTTCAACAACCAATGTATACTTTCTTCCATCTCTATGATTTTGACAACTCTAGAATTTAAAATTAATGGAATCTATTAGTAATTAATTCTGTGGCTTGTTTTACTTAAAAGAATGCTTTCACAATTTATGTCTACTATAACATACTTCAGAATTGCCTTTTTTAAAAGACAGCTACTGTCCCATTGCATGGATACACCACCTTATATTTATCTATTCATCTGCCAATGGACCCTTGGGTTGTTTCCATCTTTTGGTTATTACGAATAATGCTCCTATGAGCACAGATATAAAAAGAGCTGTTTATATCCCTGCTTTTAGTTCCTCTAAGTACATTCTCAGAGTTGGAATTGGTGGGTTGCATGGTATTTCACACACACACACACACACACACACACACACACACACAAATGTATACTTCTAACATCTTTACCACTCAGTGGGTGTTTTACTCTGTTGATAATGAACTTAAATGCAAAACATTGGACTGTGTTTTATACTGTGATGTTAGCCTGAGATATTATGAGCAAGGAAAGGGAAGATAGTGGTTTAACAGTGGCACATTTGTGTGTCACATTGATAAAGTATAGATGGATTTTGATGGTGAAGTTTTATTGTCACCTTGACACAAGCTGGAGTCATCTGGGGAAAGGGTACATCAACTGAAAGGTTAGCTAGATCACATTACTCTATGGCCATGTCTGTGACGAATTGCCTTTATTGCTGCATGGTGTGGGAGGGTCCAGTTCACTATAGGCAGTACCTTGCCTCAGCAGATGCTACTGGGCTGGATAAGAAAGCAGGCTGAACATAATGTAGAGATTAAGCTAGCAGGCAGCATTCCTTCTTCTTTGTTGTTGTTGTTGTTTTGGGTTTTGTTTTTGTTTGTTTGTTTTTGCCTCAGGTACTGCCCTGACTTCCCTCAATGATGGATCATGGGCTGGATGTATTTAATAGACAGTGGTCCTTTAACCTCTCTGAGATCTGCTGCATATGACATCTATTTTAACTTTGCTGCAGTGATCTGCGACCATTCCTATCAGCAATCTTTGAAGTCTAGAAAAAGATGATGGGGCCCCACAATGACAATTCTGCCTGGACTGTGGTAACCCCATAAAACTAGAAAACACCGTTCAAAGATTAGCTTTGAACTACAAACTGCTTGGGACAATTTCAAGATGGTTAGCTGATATGGTTCAGCCTCACAGACTATTCCAGCCAGGACTTTGGGTAAGTCCTGCAATTTCCTATCACACTGAAGTTGAACAATAGCTAACATTCCCAGGACTTGACCATTATCTCAATTTCTCAGGGTACCCTAAAGATGCCATCACCCCCAGACAACAGAAAGTAACTTCAGGAACATAATACCCACATTCCCAAGAATGTCATTCAGTGGATTACAGATATTTATCGTCATTTAGGAGAGTAGGTGGCAAGTTGTCATCATCAGTGAGGAAACTAAGCAAAGGAGATTAGATTCAGGGATCTCATTCTAAAAAGAAAAATGGTGATATGGAAATGATAGGATAAAAAGGTAGATTATGGAATCTCCTTTAAACTAAAAAGGCAGCTATTAGTATTAAATATTTTACATTGGAATAAATTTTTGCATGTTGATACAAATTTTTGGCTATACTGTATATATGTTTCCACTCTTGTTTAAGGTATTTTTATATATTGATACATACTTAAGGTTATTTTAGTATTAACATACTATATTTCTACTCTTCTTTAGGGTATTGCACCTATGCAGCTCATTTTAAAATGTAATAAAAAGTTCCAATCTTTAAAGGCTATTATTAGAAACTGTTAAAGATAATTAAGAAATGTAGGTTAGTAGTTTGTCTTCTATAACAATCAAATTTGTGGTCATGTAACATATGTTTTCAAGATCAAGCAGAAATAAATTTTAGATAGATTATCTTCAAACACTTCAAAAATTTACAGAATATGGCATCTAAGATGTTTCAATACCATAAGGCTTTTCATGACATTGAGACAAGTCTGCTACTGGCAGCATCAATTTACTTCAAAAAAGGATGATGGGCATTAAAGAACCCCCACATGGAGATTGCTTTCATTGTTGAAAAGCTAGCCATTTGGGCAAGAAACTTCTTTGTCTCGACTGCTGACTCTATGCTGTCCGAATTGGACAAGCAGGACACAAAAGAAAGCAACTGCCAAACACTACAAAGACGAGGTAGGGTAGTCCTTCAAAATTCCTGCTTCACAGAGAAGTCTGTCAGATATTCTAGACCTGTAGGCTTAAAAGGGATGCTCCAGTGTTGCAGAGAAACCTTGCATGACTGTCTAGGCAGCCAAATATCTCTGGCATTTCTATAATTTTGAAAGTTGTTTGCTCTGTACTTCCTGTTTACTCAGTATATCATTCTCAGGTCTCTGATGGGATTGAAGTTACAATTTTCTTTTTTAATCAGATTCAGAAAAGAAGCTCACAAAAAAGGTATAAAGTGTTTATGCATTATGGTTGGGAGACATAAAAGCTTAAATTGTTTTTCTAAGAAAGTGTTTGGAGGTCTGAAAAGATGGTTTGGGGTTTGTAATACAAGTTGGGAGAGAAAGTGAATTAGATACAAAACTTTGAACTCACCAAGATAAGGTAGATAATAGAGTATTTTTTCTGAATTTGCCAAATGCAAATGGGCTGGACATTGTGAATGTAACTCTTACCTGATAATTGTTCTTATTGTATATAGATTTACTGTGTTAGAGCTAAAACCTTCCCTTTTATTTAGCCTAAAGGGGGAAATGTTGTGGGATATGTTGATTGCACTCTGACATTCACAAGACTGCCAATAAAGTATTCTTTGAAACAGAGGGCAGAACTGTATACTGGCTTGTTGTAAGAGACCACTTGCTTATTCTCTGGCCACCCAGACTCCTAAAATAACCACACAAAACAGTATTAATTAAATAATTGTTTGGTCTATTAGCTCTAGCTTCTTATTGGCTAGCTCTTACATCTTAATTTAACCCATTTCTATTAATCTGTGTATCTCCACATGGCTGTGGCTTACCCTGGCAAAGTTCCATCCAGTGTCTGTGTCTGGCAGACCTACATAGCTTCTCCTAACTCTGCCTTCTTTCTCCCAGCATTCAGTTTAGTTTTCCTTTCCTAGCTCTGTTCTGCCCTGCTATAGGCTCAAATCCGTTTCTTTATTAACCAATGGTATTCACAGCATACAGAGGAGAATCCCACATTACTGGCTAACCAAGATTATCTATCATAGTTTTGGAGGACCAATGATATATAGAAAGACAGAAAGGAGTAGGTTGGGTCTTAGAAAGATTCTTCGCCCTTTTTGGATTGAGGAATGAGAGAGATAGGAGTCACTGGTCACTTTTATGTCACTTCTCTGATCAATCATGTTCTTTTTTATTGAGCTATATATTTTTCTCCACTCCCATCCATTCTTTCCCTTCACCTTCTACCCTTTCTTAATATCCTCATACTCCCAGATTACTCAGGAGATCTTACTTCCCATGTAGATTAGCCATGTATGTCTCCTTAAGGTTCTTTTTGTTGTTTAGGTTTTCTGGGCTTGTGAATTATAGGCTGATTTTTCTTTGCTTTATGTCTAAAAGCCACTTATGAGTGAGTCTGTGTGATGACACTGATGAGTACATGGATAACATATGTACATCAATGTACTCCTCAGAGTAAATGACATATGTGTATCCATGTACATATGAATACACTGATGACAGTTTATGCTGGAAAGGATATGGAGTAAAGGGAACACTGCTTCATTGCTAGTGGGAGTGCAAACTGGTACAACTGCTTTGGAAATAAGTGTGGTGATTTCTCAGAAAAATAGAAAACCTACCTCAAGACCTAGCAATACCACTTTTGGGTATATACTCAAAGGATACTCATACCACGAGGTATGTTTAACTATGTTCATAGTAGCATTATTTGTCATAGCCAGAACCTGGAAACAACCTAAATGCCTTTTGACCAAAGAATGGATAAAGAAGATGTGGCACATTTACACAATGGAGTACTACACAGAGGAAAAACATAATGACATCTTGAAATTTGCAAGCAAATGAATGGATCTAGAAAACAGCATATTGAGTGAGGTAACCCAGACCCAGAAAGACAAATATAATATGTACTCACTCATTCAGGTTCTTAACCTTTTATCTGACTCCAAAGCTTTTATTGGTAAAGAATAATTAGATAAACACTTTATGCCACAACATAAGGAACTGTATTAAAGGGTTGCAGCATTAGAAAGGTTGGGAACCAGTGCTCTAGAAAAACTCTAGGAGAATTTTTTAATAGAACCTTTGAAATTTTGAGTGAATCTCTAAGCTATTTACAAATAGAGACATGTTTCTGTCTTCTCACTTTTTATTTCTCTTCCTTGACTTTCTGAAGTAGTTTCAACTTTGACTAGAATAATATGTTGAGAATTGATTTCCTTACTTCATTCCACCTTCAAGGGAAAAAAATCAGGTTTTTTGCCTGTAATATAATGTTAGCTATAAAATATTTTGCAAATGTTTTTCAAACAATTAAGAAATATTTACTTTGTTTCTATTATTTCTCAGATTTTTGATCATGAATGGTCACTAAATTTTGCCATTTTTTTCTGCACTTGTTTCTACATTGCAAGATTTTTCATCTTTAGTTTGGGGAGGATTACATTGATTAGCATTGTAATATTAAACTAGCTTTTGATCACTTTTTAAAATTATTTTTATTGTTTATTTGGAAATCATGGGCCCAGATCATACTTACTTAACAATCTTCTCATGTCTGTACCCCCTCAGGGCCTCCCCCAACTGAAAAATCAAGTCTATTTTATGATGTCCATACATTCCCTAGAGTATGGTCAAATTCCAGGTGTCTAGCACCCCAAGGGAGGATGAGTCTTTCTCTACCTGCATCCACATCAGAAGCCATCAGCTGAGGAGGGACAAATGGTGGTCAGAGCAGGGTGGGGCTCCCTCTTTTGCTCCCATGCCACTGCCTGCACCACTATGCTATGTGCCAGTGATGCCATCTCTCCCAAATCCACAGACATTACTATGGCTTCAGGCAGTAGCCTGGACAATGGGCATCTGCATGGGCTTCAGTGGTATCCCTGACAACAGACCGCAACACAGCCTTTGGCCATGGTAGGACCATTGGCCCACTCATAGCCCTCAGTGGCTACATAAACCATGAGCCTCAACATGGTCTCAGGTGGTTACACACGGCACTCACATCAGCATGACTCCCCAAGGCAGCAAAGCCTGAGGATAACACCTAAGCATCAGGCAGTGGCACAGACTGCATAAGTCCACATGGATCTCAGGCTTTGAGGCAGTCTAGAACAGCAGCATGGACCACTGACACAAACATGGTCTCATGGGCCACAGTGGTCCTTTGATAAGGTCCACTTCAGAAAGCAATCGTTTCTTATCTCAGACCTTGGTCATTGCCCAGAGATGGGGGAATCTAACAGGAGGGCATCGGGTTTTGGGGCTGAGTCTACTTCTGCATAAGCTCCAGATTGCTGTACACTACTCTGCCAAACCTTCTGGGAAGCAGCCCTCTCTCTCAGTTGTCACCACCATCATGTCTCCAATTCCCCCCCCCAACATTAGCACATGTAAACAGAGACTGCTTGTTTGTTTCCCAGCCACCCAGATCCAAATAATCACACAGAAACTAGACTAATTATGACACTGTTTGGCCAATAGCTTAGGTGTATTTTTAACTAGCTCTTACATCTTAAATTAATCCATTTCTATTAATCTGTATATCATCACGAGGTTGTGGCCTACCAGTAAGGTTCCAGTGTCCTTCTCCTTTGGCAGCTACATGGCATCTCCCTGACTCTACCTACTCTCTAAAGGTATCTCTTTTCAGATTTCCCACCTGGCTGTACACTGCTAAGCCATTGGCCATAAGAGTTTTATTCATCAACCAATAAAAACAACACATATACAGAAGGACATCCCACATCAAGCGCATGCATCATTTTTCTTTCCCACCTCTCTATCACACATGTTTGTTGTAGTGGCACACATTTGAGTGTTCTGCCTTCCTGGGGCCATGGGGCCAGGATGGCTGTTGTGTGGCTTCCTTTTGCTCCTGTTTCAAGGTTCTCTGTATGTTGACACACTACTGAAATTATTTTAATACTTTTCTATATTCAAATTGAGTTAACAAGCTTTTCCCTCTTTTCAAACAATAATTTTATGTGTTAGGAATTTCAAACTCTTCTTTGATATGGATCAATAGTTTTCTTTTTGAATGATAGTTATCTAGTTTTGGCATCAGGGCAATATTGGTTCATAAAACATTTTGAGAACTCTTCTTTGTTTCTGGAAAACACTTTATAGCTGACATTAACTCTTGTTTAAATGTTTTGTGGCATCCCTAATGACCTCATTTGGCCTGATCCCAGATTCTCTTTTGTAAGTGTAGTGTATCAAACAGATCCAGGGCCTCACACATGACAGGCAAGTGCTCTGACATTAAGCTACATTCCCAGTTGAATTCAATTTTGACTTATTTTCATTTTAACTGGTGTGTGTGTGTGTGCGTGTGTGCACATGTTAGTGCAGTGATCATGGAGGACAGAAGAGGGTGTTAAATCCCCTGAGGCTAGAGTTGCAAGCAATTGTAATCTGCCCAACATGAATGCAAGGTCTGGTATTGGGTCCTCTACAAGAACAGTAATCACTCTTAATCACTGAGCCATCTCTCCAGCCCAAATTCAAAATGTTAGTAATGACATGGCACTCTTCAGATTAACTTTTTTATATTATTTTAATTGTGGTAATTTGTCCTCTCTCAAAAATAACCCGGTTCATCTATGTTCTTAAATTCTGGAATGAAGTTCTCCATTATAGCCAGTTATCCTTTTGATATCTGTAGGGCCTCTCTATAGAAAGTTCTTATTTCATTCTTGATAGTGATAATTTCTGTCTTGACCATCTTTTCCTCCAGAAAAACAATTTAATTTACTATTATTGATCCATTTTATTCATTTAACAATATATTTATTCTTTTGAAAATTTCCCATATGAGAATAAGTGACTATGAATGATCAGTCCCAGCCAGGTCATCTATATCAACCTTTTTGATCCCAATCTGAGGAAATATCAGAAGAGGAGGCATAAACCATGTACAAGCTGAAGGACCTGGAGGAAGGTGGAGGAAGGCTGCGAAATGCTGCCTCCTGGACATGACATGGATGATGTACTCATAAACTCATAGTAGCTATGGTTGCTGGCACAAGATCAATCCAGGCAAACATCATTTATTTTACTTTTAAGACCTTATAGAGTCTATTTCTTTTGTCTGTAGATTATTCATAAGTATGTTGTTTAGTTTCTAAATAGTAGGAAATTTTCAAGTTACTGTTTATTCTCTTCATTTTTAGTTGGTTACATTGTGGTTCGGAAACACATTCCCTGTCATTTCAAATTGTTTAAATTTTGTTGAGTTTTGTCTGTGGTAGGGTGTCCTAGTTAGATGTATTGTCAACTTGACAAAACCTAGAGTCACCTGGGAAGAGAGAACTTCAATTGAAGAATCAGATTCACATGTGGTCATGTCTGTGGGGAACTGGCTAGGTTGATAAAAGGCGTAAGAGGACCCAGACCCCTGTGAGTGGCACACCCACTAGGAAGGTGGCCCTGTTTAGTGTATGAAAGCTAGATGATCATAAGCTAGTGAAAGAGCCAGAGAGTAAACTAGAGAACAAGCCAGTAAGCAGGGTTTGGCTCCAGGTTCTTACATTTAGGGTCTACCTTCAGTCCCTGCCCTGAGTTTTCTCAAATATTGACCATTACCTGGGAGTATATGATGAAATCACCCCTTCCTTCCCATGTTTCTTCTGGACATGATGGTTATTGCCACAGTGACAGAGAGCAAGCTAGAAAACCCTGAGGTGTGTCTGTCTTGACATAAAGCCTATGTATACACACAAATGTGTATCTTCCGCTATTTAGTAGAGTGTTTCGTTAGGTCCTTTTGCTTGCTGGGTCCACAATACCTTAGAGAAATTACCTGAGAGTGGAAAGATTTCCTTTGAATCATAGTTTCACAGGGTTTCGGTCCATCCTGGTGGGGAAGCCATGCTGGATCAGCTCAGTTCAGAGCAGTGAGAGAATGTCGTAGAGGCCGTTCGCATCATGGCATCCTAGGAAGTAATGACCATGGCAAGATTCAAAGGCTGGGTATACTTGTCAAAAGCTTACTGCGAGAGACTTAGTTCCCAGGTACAACCGACCCTCTACAGGCTCCACTGTCTTCAAAGTAGCACCACCAATTGGGTCACAAAGAGCTCTAATCACAGTTCTGTGGAGGGTACTTTGTATTTGAACTACAACAAATGCTATTTTGAACCGTCAATCAGATCCTATTGGCATTAGTGCCATTGAGTTCCATTCCTTACTATTTCATTTAGTGGTTGTATCCAGAGTTCAAGAGGAATATTGAAGTCAGCAACTCCGAGTGTTAAGTCGCTTATTTTCTCTTTTGATTTGATCAGTTGCGATTTGATTTAGTTGACATCTCTGATGTTTTCTGTATATACACTTGGGTTTCCTCTGACTTCTGAGTAGGTGGGCTGCTCCTCTTATCATCATGCAGCACAATGTCCCCTTCTGCCCTGGATAGTTTTCTATCACTGGCTTTCCTCTCACCCCTTCTTATATACATATTCTTCTGACAGCGCTGCCTGGCTCCCTTCTCAAGGCAAATTCCAGTCCCGTCTTTCTTCTAGGGAAACTCAAATCCAAGTCAGTCACCTAAATGGAGTATAAAAGACTGGTCAAGGTACCCTGGTCAGTGGAGAGCATTAAGGAGCGACACAGGCAGGGGGGAGAGTGGCTCACAGTTATTTGCAGTGATGGGATCTTAATGTACAGTAATCAGTCTCTTCTCGTTTTGCCCCAAAGAATTCCAGAACGAGGACTCCTGATATCGCGGTGTCCTTACGTGACATCTGCAACGCCGCCGACAACTCCCAAGTCAGCACCACTGTCTGCAGACCTCATTAGGGAGCCACAGATCCCTCTCCCATCCCCATGTGAGCATGCTTTGCGGAGTTTCCACCTCCCTCCCAATAACCTGGAGTTGGCCCTGGGGGCAGGGCCCCTGGTGCTGGAGGCATCTGTAAGGGCTGTGGTTGGTTTTTAATAAACATTAATGTGGAGGAGGAGACGGGTTAGAGCAAAATTTGCTTCAAATTAAAGCTGGCAAAGCAGAAACCGGCTATCCACGAGAAAGAGGAACTTGTGAGCAGGCCAAGATTATCACGCCATCATAAATCAGGGGGAAAGAAAAACACGCCTTCCATCTCCTCCACCACCTCCTCCTCACCCTAATGATTTCCAGCCCCAACCATGGAATGTTGTGTTTAAGGAAAAAGTTGTTGGACATAATTAGTAATTCTATTATAGTAATATAGCTTTATCTAAATAAACACAACTTGCTTTCCCTCCATGAGGAATTATGTGGTGGGGGTGGGGGAGGAGAAAGGAGGGCTGAGGTTTGTGTGCCCGGAGTGAGTCTGCCCCGGTTTCCTAGGAGTCCTAGAGTCAGAACTCCCGGGTTTGCTGTGGGGTGACAGTGGGCTGCCAGGGGAGGTGTTACCAGAATCTGAGTCACACCAGCTGCTTTGCTGATCTCTAACATCGTCCTCAATGAAAATTGTCTCCTGCTGTCCTTCATTACAGGCACTTTCTCCTTCACTATGGGAGTCTCTGAAAGGAAGTCAGAGCTGTATCTAATTCCAGAGATCGGCTCACCTTCGGGAGAATGGGAAAGAGGGTTCAGGGAAAGACCCAACTTTCTTATATACCTGTGTTTGTGAGACAAAACATTTTTACACCTAGGATTCTATTCTCTCCGGCAAGGCGTCTGCCATTGCCCCTCTGAAGTCCTTCTACTGTGGATAGATGACCAGAGCATCAGGATTTGGATGAAAGGACATTCTTAACAACGCAAACACTGAGAGCCCAAAATAACCAGCCACCTTGTCCTTTCCCTTGGTGTCTACTCCAGGCAGCCCTCCCTTGCTCCACTGAGCAGTCGAAGAACACTTTCTTTTAATTAGCAAATGTTTGTTTTATTATGAAGAGTCTTCAAAAGAAAACATAGCAATAGAGCTACCATATGATCTAACAATCCTCCTACTGGACACATGACTGAAGGCCAGGACATCTGTGTGTCAAAGAGACATTTGAACTCCCATTATCACTGCCAAGATTGTTCGTGGTGTCCAAGACAAGGAATCGGCCTAGGAATCTACTGATGAATGAGTAGACAAACACATGTGGCCATCCTCATAACAAAGAATGGTATCATCATTTACAGCGACATGAATTAGGTGGGAAACATGCTAAGCAGAATAAGTCAGGCACAGAAAGACAAATGCCACATGGTCTTATTTTTATATAGAACCGAAAATATTTATTTCGCAGAACTAGAGAATGAAGAGTGGTTACCAGAGGCTGGTGTGGAGCAGGGAAGGCATGGAGGGAAGAAAGTTCTTGCAGTTACTTTTCTGTAGCTATGAGAAACAGTGTCCTGGAGCATCATCTAGAAGGATGTGTCTATTTGGGCTTATTCCTGAGGGCGAGTCCATCGAGGACCATCAGAAGGCAGCCAGAGCGTGAAGCCGAGAGACCACATCTCCAACTCCACACACAGGCAGAAAATGGATGGGAAACTGGGTAAGGATATAGACTCTCAAAGCCCACACCAGCTGTGTGCTTCTTCCAGCAAGACCACACCTCACACAGGTTCCATAATCTCCCCAAACAGTGCCACCAACTGTTCAAATACCTGTGTCCATGGGGGACATTTCTCTTACAATCCGCCAACACAGTCATTAGGCACACGGGTGCAATTGAATACAAGGAATAATTTCCAAGTTTGACAGCAACAGCATATTTCAAAATAGCTAGTAGACAAAAATTTACATGTTGACAACACAGAGATTATAAATATTTGAAGTGACAGATGTACCAGTTACTCTATCTATCTATCTATATATATATTTATATATATAAACATTACATATTTTGTACTGAAATAACATTATAAGCTGTGAGTTTATGCAATTATCATGTATCAATTAAAATTCAAATAAATAAGTGTTTTATACATGAAGATATTTTTCCATGTCATAAATATATCTGTTCCACTTAGACAATTTCAAAATGACAAATAGGTAAAAAGCAATTCATAGCCCCTGCAACATACTAGATAACAGCTCCATGTCCTCTCAGTATTGATTTTCTATGCAGGAACAGGATACTTTGAGTTGCTTGTTTTGTCTGATCATGACTAAATGTTATAGCTTTTTGAGTACTTGCTGTGGTTTGAATGAGAAATGTCCCCCATAGGCTCCTGTATTTGAACACTTGGTTCCCAGTCAGTGGCACTGTTTGGGGAGGTTATTGAACCTTTAGGAGGTGGAGCCTTGCTGAGGAAGTACATCTCTGGAAACAGATCTTAAAACTTGGTAGCTTGACTCCACTTCCTGTTCTCACTCTTTGCTTCCTTTGCGCAGATGCAATGTAAGGTCTCTGCTTCCTGCCAAGCCAAATGCATGATCCTGCTGCTATAGTAGACTATAACCTCCCTGGAACTGTAAGCTAAAATAAATCCTTTGCTCATCTAAGTTGTTTATAGTCACTATATTTTATCACAGCCACAGAAATGCAACTAAGACACCTGCTAGGTTGGATCTTATTCTTATCCAAGCAGACCCAAGATCCTGGAACCTCTGAAAACAGGCAATGCTCAGGGCGTAAGTCCCTCTTGCCTCTCTGCCTGAGTCCTACAGAAGTAAGCTATGGCACTCTGGTTCCAGGACTCTTGTGGATTTGTGGTTCCTGCAGTGTCTTCATTTTTCTGGAGGTACTACAGAAGATGATTATGTCCTCCCTGGTGGAAGCCTTCATAATCAGTCTGTTAGCTAGACTGCTTGTCCTGATGTGAAGTGGGGAGAGCTAACCTACTATTTCTGAGGTCTGTGTAGGAACAGTCTGTCCATTAGAACTCTTAGAACTGTCACTCAATGAAGCTTAACAGGGAAAGAGCTAAGCTGGAAGACTGAGACAGAGAACCAGAAATGGATTCCAGAAATTCAGGCCCAGCAGCATCAGGATGCTTGAACAATGTGGTTATTCCATAGCCACCCTCTTCTTTCTCTGGGTTTGCTTTTCTCCGTGTGTTTTACTTATGTTCTTCCAATGAAGATGATTTTTCCATAAAAGTATCATCCTTCCAGAATCATAGATAGACTTGGACTTATCTAGATAGTATTCAGGGCCTCTACAAGGATTCACTTACATTTCTTGGGAAAATGGTTACCTCTAGTTACGACTATCACCAGAATCATGGGTCTAGAATGGGAAGAGTTATTCATGGTAGACAGTTGAGAAGAGTTTGCCATACTCTATGCTGAGACCATAGATCACATGGGCCTATGAAGGGATCCTCCAGAATGCTGCAATGGGACCCCAAACCTACAGCATGCTCTCAGATTCTCAGGATAGATCTTCATCCTGATACTGGGCCATCTTGATGATTCCCAACCCACCTATACCTACTTGCATTTGCCTTCCTATCTGAATGTGCCATGCCTCCTTTGACTTCTGACCCACTATGGTATGAACTGCTCTACTCTGCCATACACACCCTGCTTTTTAATAGAATGAACATATGAAATCATGGACAAAATCAATAGCATAATTCCTCCCTTAATTGTTTCTCTCAAATATTTGGTCACAATGACACAGAAAGAGTTGACATCGTCAGTTTCTGTTTGATCATCTGTATGACTCTTCATTGCTCTGGTCCTTTTTGTTCGTTGAATAAACCACACTGTGGATACTGCCATTCTGTTTCCTGGATGTGGAGCACTGCAAAATGCCTGGTGGAAGAAGCTTTGATTACCAGCATTTTATTTTGCTCTCATCTGAGAGCTGTCTGTCACTGGAGCCCCATTGTTCAGAGCCAAGTTGGATGTCAGTCTTCTACATGGTCTCCAGATGTAGGGCCCAGGCTCTTTCTGCTGTCTATCACCTCCCATCAGCACACTCTCTTTGAAAATGGCATTCCCTTCTTCGAGTCCTGAGCTTGAGGTTTAGTGTCATCACCTTGCGGGCAGGTCATTCCTCTTCTTGCATACACTGTAAAGCCAATGGCAGGAACTCAGGAAACACTGATGGGACAAATGTGCTGTAGCAGGGATAATGTCATCCGTCTCTCCATACTTTATCTGGCCAGTAAGTCCTCAGAATCTTCCTGCAACCCAGTGATAAAGTTAGAGGCATGCACAGCCAAGCCTTGCACTTCACATGGGCACTGAGAGCAAGCACACTTAGCCACTGCACTGTCTGTCCTACCCCTTCACCTTTTGAAACAAGGTCCCTTACAGGACCTGTGGCTTCACCAGTTGGCTAAACTGACTGGCCAGGGATCCCTGTGAAGCTATGCCCACTTATATTCACCCTGCCATCCCTGAGATTATTGATACACACCACCATATTCAACGTTTACATGAGTGTGGGGAACCCAAATTCAGGACCTCATGCTTGTATGACAAGGTGCCCAACTTCTAAATTTTATTATTCTTTATGGCCACGCTTCTACTTTTCTCCATGTTAGAGAATTACTCGAGGCGCCACAGTTCAAGTCTCGGCCAAAAGCAGCATTGCAACCCCTCCCTTTCTCTCAGCTGTTTGGTCATGGGGACACAAAAGCAATTGACATTGCCAGATTCTGCTCTAAAGCAAGTGTGAGTTGGATTCACACTCTATCATTTAGTAACAGTATGGCCTTGGATGATTTACTTAACTCTCTGGACATCAATTATCATATCCACAAAGTGGAAAAGTGTCTGTCTCCATCCTACAAGATGACATGTGTGAAATACTTACAAGGGACATGCGGTGGAGCAAGTGCTCATTTCAGGCAAGTTGCTACTTTGATACCAGTCAATGGACTGGATGGAATATTCTTTTCAGCATCACCTTATTTTCAGTTGCAACAGATATTTTGATGTCACAAGAAGACTAGATGAATCTTGAGCACAGCTTACGCCCTCTGTGTTCATTAGTCCCACCCAAATTTTCATGTTAAATCAAGTATTTTTACAAAAGTGTGTCTATTTCATTTTATATTTTTATTTACCATTCCCTTTGTCTTTCTAGAGAATTTAAGGATTCTCTTAAGATAATAAAGAATAAAAATCATTCTTATATTAACTATTAGCTGGTCGGCCTATTAACTTGGGCTTATTATTAACTAGCTCTTACAACTTAAATTAACTCATAATTGCTGTCAATGTTTAACCACGTGGCTTGGTACCGTTTCCCAGTGCAGCATTCTCATCTTGTTTCCTCAGTGTCTGGGTGGTGATTACATCTCTGTCTTCCTCTTCCCAGGATTCTCCTCATCTTGTTGCCTCACCTATACTTCCTGCCTGCCTTCTTGCCAATCAGCATTTTATTAAACCAATATGAGCGACAAATCTTTACAGTGCACAAAAACATTATCCCACATAATTTCCCCCTTTTTCTTTCCAAAATAAGACCCTGAATCTAATCTCCTTTGTTTAACTTTTTTCCTGACCACTGTCTATAACAACTTGTAACCAACACACTAAACAAAGACAAACATTTTTTGGGGGAATGTGGGCAAAATAGGGGGCTAGAGAGATGGCTCAGAGGTTAAGAGCATTGCCTGCTCTTCCAAAAGTCNTACATCTCTGTCTTCCTCTTCCCAGGATTCTCCTCATCTTGTTGCCTCACCTATACTTCCTGCCTGCCTTCTTGCCAATCAGCATTTTATTAAACCAATATGAGCGACAAATCTTTACAGTGCACAAAAACATTATCCCACATAATTTCCCCCTTTTTCTTTCCAAAATAAGACCCTGAATCTAATCTCCTTTGTTTAACTTTTTTCCTGACCACTGTCTATAACAACTTGTAACCAACACACTAAACAAAGACAAACATTTTTTGGGGGAATGTGGGCAAAATAGGGGGCTAGAGAGATGGCTCAGAGGTTAAGAGCATTGCCTGCTCTTCCAAAAGTCCTGAGTTCAATTCCCAGCAACCACATGGTGGCTCATAATCATCTGTAATGAGATCTGATGCCCTCTTCTGAATAACAGGCATGCATACATGCAGCCAGAACACTGTATACATAATAAACAAATATTTTTTTTAAAAAAATCATTCTTTCTAATGTCCTCAAGCATGAGCTCTACCCTTTCCCTGCCATTCTACCAAATGTGTGGTCTCATACAACCAAACACTCCCAAACCTTTCTCACATGTTTGGTGTGCAGTGTTTCCTCTCGTTATCATAGCATAATCAGCATCCCTTAGGCAATGCTACTGTACACCTCAATAACTTGGCGTCATCTATTTAACTAGCCTTCTGCAGGCAAAAACTTAAGACATTTCCAGTTTCCTGTTGCGAATAGCTCTTAAGTGACAACTGTATGCAAAATCTTTCAAGTTAGATTACCAGAGATAGTATGGTAACCCTTCAGCAAGATATCAGGCGAAGCATTTTAGTCTATACTCGCTTCTCTCGCTTCCATATCCTTCTGCAGAGCCCTTCTGCTTCCCTGCATTGCTAACCATACTCATTGTTATTTAACTTCTCTACCCCTGGTGAATCAGTAATGGCTGAAGTCACACACAGCTGCCCCATGACAAACTCAATAAATATATTTCTAGGAATGAGTGGTAAACCAGGCAGATATAAGTCAGAATCTATGCTGCCAACTTCCAATCTGCACATATTAAGACAAGCTCCTTAACCTATCTCCCATGGGTGGAGAGGCTCAGAGGGCTCAGATGGTGACACAGGACACCCGGCAGGTGAGGGCTAGAGTCATGGAGTCAGCATGTGTGCCCAAGGACACATGGATGCCATCCTGTTGGCTGTTTGTATACACACACACACACACACACACACACACACACACACCAGTCCCTGTCCTGGAATCACTCGCATGTCAGAACCCATACCCTCACTCCCTTACCTGGCCTAGAAGTTCCACGGGAGACTGTCGTAGACGCACCTGACGATGGGCACTGAGTTAGTTCTCCCTTGCCCACCTTGAAGCTACAGGTGCGGTTGGATTTCTAGGTTTGGGGCAGTCATTGCCTCTGTTTACACCAGAAAGCACGAAGCCAAAAAAATGCCAGGTGATTAGCCAAAGTCCACACCTGGTTACAGAGGCCTCTTTTGGGGTATCCTGGCTGCTGGATGACCCTAAAACCATTCTCAAACAACTCATAGCCTTGTTAGCTCATGAGATTCAGGTAGTACCCTTCATCTTTAAGGCCTATTTTCAGTTAATAGCAGGTACCCATCACAGCCTACTTTTGTCTTCATTCACACTGGAGGTGTGGAGGGTGCCAGCCATGAAAGAAGGACTAGGGTCTGCTTGAATTCCCTCCAGATCTTTTTATATTTGAATTAATTTATTAAAGTACTGAATATAAATTTTACTCCCACAACTTAAGCATGTAAGAAATATAGTTACTCCATGTTGGTGAAATCAAATTCATTCTGTTAGTTTCTCTCTCTCTATCTATCTCTCTCTCAGAGAGAGAGAGAGAGAGAGACACACACACACACACACTATGTGTGTGTGTGTGCTATGCATGTTTCTTTCTGTGATTATGTGGTTCTTTGTGCTAATCATGTGTTTATTCTCTTTATGTCTCTTCATGACATCTCTCCATTGCTTTTTTCTTCAATCCCCCTTCACCCTAGATACAATTCCATGCCTCTATGTGTTTTAGTCAAAAGCCCTCCTGCTAATGTGTCTGATTGGTGGAGGCTGACAATCCTGCTCTATGAATAATACCTCAAAAGTGTAAAACACAGGCCACATAAAGCCATGCTCCAAGGATAGTAGAAGCAAAAAGAAAATGACTGATCTGCAGTGTACCGTGGAGAGTGGAGGACATAAATTCCCTTCGCAGTGTCGACGGGCAGCAACAGCCTGTCTTCTATGCCAAAGCACACTGGTGTGCCCCTTACTCTGCTTCTACCATCTCTCATGCCTGGACGATCAATCTCCAGCTTCCAGTTGACCCTGTCACTCCATTTTCACCAGAGCTGAACAGATTATTTTTCAAGTAAAATAGGCAATATTCCATGACTCCTTGACTCCTCCCAGAGACACCCACATCATTATCATTATGTGCTGAACTGTGACAAGGCCCTAAAGGATCTGTTAATGTTTTAACTCCCTGTGCCTGTACATGTGACGCTACCTCATTTACAAACAGGTTCTTTGCCAGTCAAGTTATGAGGTCAGTGAGCCATCCCTTAGTCTAATATGACTAATTCCAAGCAAACCAGGAATTGCAGTGGGAAAGCAGACGCTAAGAAGAGGGGAAAACAAGGACCCCCTCCCCAAGGGACATAAGTGGGATCCTACCATGTTCAGATTTGGGACTGCTTGCCTTCAATACCACCGGGCAACATGTTCCCTTAAGCATCTAATATAGTGGTTCTTTGTTACCGCAGACCCAAGACATGAACATACTCACGTCACAGTTTGGTCCTCTTTCATGACCACAGATCTGTCCATATGTGCGCCAATACTGATATTCCACCTTCATCTCCCAAGGTTTTTGTAAAACCTGTCTCCCAGTGTTGTGTTGTGCTGACATCCCTAGAATATGCCAAAGTCTCTCCCATTTGGCTTCTTAGAATCCCTTACCCCCCATCCCTTACCTTCCATAACACCCTTTCTTCATCCTTGTCTTGGCTTAAGTATTTCTTACTCTGAAAGACCACCTTCTTCCTGGTTGCATCCTCCTGCCTGGGACTACATTATCAAGCTTCACCTAGGGTTCCACTGGCTTTTCATAACACAAAGCACAATCTAAATCTCTTCACTTCCTTAACTGCTGGCAAAAAAAAAAAAAACCTTACTCTCCCCCGCCCACCTGGAATGGAATCAGCTTCAGGAGACAATACACCACTTCAGGAGAATACACCACTACCACCCCACCTCCTACCTTTGCATTGCACAATTGCACAAGGCTGGGCATTTGGCAGACATGGTTCAGATGAATTTCTGTCAAATAATGAATACATGTCGCAGTCAGAGAAAACAGTGTGAGCATAGCCATATCTAGTGGACATAGCATTTATATACCCAGGAGAGCAATGGCATTCTCAGAGTGCTGAGCAGTGCAGCAAGGAAGGAGAAAGGCGGTTGATACCCTTTGGGAGCCACATAGATGGTTCCCTATTGACAAGGACCCTGTAAAGGATGTCATAGAATCCCAAACCAAGGTATATGGACCTGACTCTGTATTAAATGAGGGTCACCAATGATTTTTGAGCAACAGCAACCCAAAATGACCTATGCATTTAAGAAAAATCTCTCAGGTAGGAAGGGCACAGAAGATGCCTTAGAACAAGTAGATGACTAAAGTCACTGAACCCAGCAAGATGACTATTAAATAGCCCAGGTAAAAGGTGAAGGCAGCTTAACCGGGGGCAGGAACTGTGGAAAGGGTAAAATGCAGAGGTTGCACAAATTGAATCAGTAGAATTTAGCAAATGATGACTCCGTGGAATGAAGTCTTCAGGAGAACAGGAAGATATCTCCGGTTTTGTCACCCAAAGTGAAGGCACAGAGGAAAGGCCTCCGAAGTATCTGGAGGAGGTGTCTTTGAGGGAGAGTGATCCTCAACCCTCCCAAAAGAAGAAAACCATTTTCGCTTGTCCCTGTCTAAATGTTTTAAGTGAAACTAGCAAGGCCAGCTGCAATTTTAGGGCTTTTCTACCCCACATGTCAGAAATGGAAGTTGCTTCCTCTCCTTCAGGGAGGCCTTGGCCATCTGACCACGAGAGAAACCATCAGACTTTGGCTAGAGAAACAGAACCAGCAAGTCCCAGCCCAACTCCCGCGCCAAAACCACTCCACTTAGAACTGATCAGAGGCCTCTATCCTCCCACTGAGCCAGGATGAATTTTTAACTCACTATTGATCAGGCAATTTTAAAATCAATTTTAATTAAATGAAAGATTTCTATCAGGATTGCTTCTCTCTGGACAGTAAATTGGGCCTTGTAATAATACTTACACTGAAACGTCTCTCATATAACTAACAGAGCCCATCATAAATAAGTAAAGAACTTTCTATTTATTTTGCATGGGGGGAACCGAGGTGAGAAGGTTAGCCCAAAGCCCTGCAGTAATGAGAATGGCAATCAAGGACTTGAGTCATGGAGATACCAAGCTCAGATCCCACAAACACCACTATCAGCCTTCAAAAGCCCCTACGCAGGTGGACTAGAGAGAAAATAGATCCTCGTTGGTCACCTGGGAAGCGAGAATTGCAAGCATTTAACTGACAAAGACGGAACAAGTTCACAGAATGACATGTATAGGAGACAATTTATTATCGGAAGGCATTTTCCTATTTAGAAATGGTCATGCTTTCTTGACCTCTAGAAATATTGCCCCAGTAGGGAGAGCTCACACTTAAATCACTGCTTCTCGGGAGTCACTGAAGCATCTCCACTCCCTAGGATAAGGCGATTGCTTACAGTCCACACCTCAGCACTTGAGTCCCATGAGCCCCTTGCTTAGAACCTAGAGTCTGATCAAAGTCTTCCCCTGCATTGCTTCAGATGGATTCTTCTCACAGGATCCATCAGTAGATTCAGCCCTTTCCTCTTCCTCTTCCTAGACTAGCCTTGAGTGGACTCCAACTGTCTAGCTTCCAGCATGCTTCCATAGACACAGGATGCCATGGGCCATGGTGCATGAGGATGTAAGGCAGGAGGGTGTATCTTAGATCTACTCAGGACATAATGCCTTATCTTGTAGTTGGCTGCTGCTAGAGATTTCAGTACAACCAAATTTAATAGGATATAGTTCATATATATATATTATATATATGTAAAAATCTACGGACCATTAGTGTATGATTCTCTGATTCTATGGCATTGGGCAAATATATAGTCATTTACCCAACACTACCATAATCAAGACATGTAACTCTTCCACTGCTGCACAGAGTTCTGCCCTATGTCTTTACAAACAGCTCCATTCCTGGTTCATGGACATCACTGAGCTGTTTTTGCTCCCATACTTTTGATGCTAGCAGATCACCATAGAAAGAGAACAACATGGGGCATTGTCACCAGAGTCTACTTTTCTTCCACTTACAAGAACATGTCTGTGTCCCTCTCTGCTGTGCTGGATAACAACTGTGCATCCCTTTGTACTTCTGAACAACATTTCATTGTATAAACATGACAGGCTTGTGGTTCTTCTCATACTTGAAGCACATGTGTGTCCTTTCTAATTTGGTATGGCTAGCATCATGGCTGCTATGAATATTTACCCAAGGTATTTGTCTAAATGTGTGTTTCCATGGCTCGTGGGTCAACCGTAGGATTCCTGGCTGTCATGGTAACTGGAATTACTAAAAAACTATTATATCTGTACCAACTTGTCCCTCTCCCGCCCATGCAGGGGATCTCTAGCCACTCCACACACTCCCTGTCAACACTTGATATCTGGTTATCCTTTTCCATTCTTCAGAACTGATGGCCCAAGGTCGTAACTGGAGCAAATTGCTGTTACACACTGCTGTCTGTAACACAGCTACTTGCCAGTCCACCCTTCTTCCTTATGACTGGAACTGAGATTTGTCTCCTTTACCCTGGTGACAGTGGCCTTTGGGGGAAGTTCTGAATATCACCATCTGTAGCCCCTCCCCTGCAGGCCCCTCCAGGGTCCTCCCCTGCAGCTTCTGGCTCAAGTCAAGAATGGGAAGGAGAAACCCACAGACAGACTCATTTGCTTCACCTTGGGGTCATTACAAGCTGGAGAAAAGATAGAGGAGAAGGACTTTTGTCAGTAGAGCCTGGAACAATCTAAACCTAGAGGTTGAAAATAACCAGGAATTTGACTATTTTCTTTTTAATTTATTTTTTATTGTTTTTATTGAGCTCTACATTTTTATCTGCTCCCCTCCCTGCCTCTCCCCTCCCC
>LOEQ01000414.1:815309-834574 GCA_001685075.1 Bramus lutescens | reverse complement strand
AAAAAAAAAAAGTTAATAAGAAGCCTGAACTAATGGGTCAATCAGGTTATAACTAATATAGACCTCTGTGTGATTTCTTTGGGACTTAGCAATTGTGGGAACCAGGCAGGGCAGAAAACTCGGTCAACAGGAAGCAGTGTCATGGCTAATAAGTCTGTGCCCTGGGTGCCTGCTTATCCCTCTGGCTTCATACCATGTGATGTTTTCGCTCACACCACTGCTATCTGGATGCACTTCCTCAGTAGATGAGACAATGCATGGCTCTAGGACTTTACCCTCACTGTCGGCTCCACCAGAAGCATTCTTTCTCAGTCTTTCACAGTTCTCCCTGCTTCCCCCCTCCCCCCAAAGGCTTCAGTCAAACCCAGTGCACCTAGGACTCTTCATTTTCTGACCTCATCTTAGGCTCTCTTTGGCCTTCCCTTCTCATCTCCCTCCCTCTTCACACTCAGTCACTCGAAGGCACATGCTAACATTCCCACCACGTTCCTGTTTTGTATGTTTTGTATTCCCAATGGCCCTCATGAGGACCTTCAATTACCTTGTCTGTCCATGCATGTAGTCACTCTGGACTGTCCTGCTTACAGATATATCTTTAGTAAATATATACCTGCTACATAGTATGAACTCATTAAATATTTGTTGAACAAATAATTGTTTTTTTTAATGTGTAACAGTTCCAGAGATCTGGTGTGAAACTTAATAAAAAGGCATAATAAATGTAGCCCCTAACTACAATAAAATCCCCAAATTTAGGTCATGACATTAAACCTCAAAGAAAGAACAAAAGGCAGTATGAAAATTTTCTGTGAGAGCACCAACTTGAAAAACCATCATGCTTATACTGAGTTCGTTCTTTCAAACACTCTTTGCCTCCAAGGCCCGGTCACACCTCCAAGGTGAGGAGTGGCGAATGTAAGAAAAGAGACCCAGGTTCATTACTTTAACATTGGAAAGCAAAATTGGACATTCAAATCATTCAATCAAAAAAAAGTTAAAAACTGATATGAAGGAGGCAAAAATCCAACCAAAGTATGCCACCTGTTTTAAGATGTACTTCGGTCACCCAGAATATCAAACGGATTCTTAGCCACTTGGCAAAAGTCCAGAGCAAGGAGTACAGAACTGAAATCCAGACATCCGTTTTCATAGAACTAAGTTCTCCCACTCACCCACCCTGCATCTTCCAGGTTGGTTTCTCCCAGCTTGTTTTAGAGCAAGCAGAACAGAACCGAGGTTGACATGTGAGCCTGGGTAAGAGGAACCAGAGCTGGCTTCCTACTCCAGGTGGCTTGGCTGTTAGCAGACCTATCTCTGTCCACTTTCAAATAATGCTTGGAACAGCTCCTTTTTCCAATGTAATTTCTCTTTTAACCACTTTCAGATCCTGCAGGTAGAGGTTTAAAAAGAGACATCTTGAGTTCAACTTTGAAGTGTGCTGTTTGTTTTTGGCTAACTGCAAACGCGCAAACATTTTCAGTGTTGGTGTTTGTTATTAGGGTTGTGTTTGGTGGTCTGTGTGGCTTCCTGGAATCCAGAATGAGGATGGATTCTCTGGGATTAAGTTCATGGCAGTTTCAAGGCACGGGTACCCCAGCACCATTGCGGGTACTGTTCACCACTCCAGCTCAGTTTCAACCATACTTTGTCCTGGAAAAACCCCCAAAACACATTTGGCCCTGGGCACTTTTTTCCCCTTGATTTTTAATCTTGAGAGCAATTTGAAGAAAATGTAATCCATATGTTTCTGATTCGTTTAAATCACAAAAACCTTGGGTTTTGTGAGTTATTTGATGTCAAAAATGCCTTTTGAGATTTTTTTTAAATAAACTTTCCAAGTCGTTTGCTTTAAAAACACATACTCACGTTTTGCCAAGGGTGAGTGGATTTGGAGTCTTGAAGGGTTTGGATAGAATTTAAAATTCTGAACTCATAAATTATGACCACATTAAGATAAAGCCTGTATCACACAATACCCAGGCAGTCCCACAGAGAGCCCAAATGCTAGGTAGTCATCCAGATAGCCCACACATCCCTGTGCATGGCCCCAAACCAAGGAAACATCTAGGAGGTTTGCTCACACTTCCCCTGTTCAGATGTTGACGGCTATGGAAATAAGGACCCAGGCTGCAGCTGTCAATCCTGGCACAGGCCAAAGAGTTTAATTTCAAAGAGTTTCTCTGTGCGCATGCACGAGGAGGGCAATGTGCTTGCAGTGACGGGGTTTAGGCAAGCAAAGCCTACTACTCATCTTTAGAAGCAGGTTGTTCTGAGTAAAATAAAGAGCCACGGAAGGGATGAGGAAGGGAAATGACTACCCAAGGGTGTTGGTCAAGCATTCCGCAAGTGCAGTGGGAAGACAGGTAGTTTAACAAAAAGCGTTGGCAGTGTGCTTCTAATGAGGGAAGGGAGAACCAGGAGGAAGGAAGGGCTTGGTGATACTTTCCCCAGTTGTGGAGAGGCTTAGGAGTGATTCATGATTAATAAAAACTCAGAGAGAGAAATTGGGGTTCAACCTGAAGATCAAAAAGCAAAGCAGCCAGCCACTGGCTCTTACCTCGACTTCAGTCTGAAATGGCGATCCTGCCTCCAAGAATCTCAGGATGGGACTGAGTCTGAGAGCTGTCTCCTCCTGCTTTACAATCCTCTCTGAAGTTGAGATTAAAGCCGTGCACCACTGGGATTAAAGGCATGCACTGCCCAGTTTCTATGGCAAGTAGTCTGGCTACTGGGATTAAAGGTGTGTGTCATCACTGCCTGGTCTGTAAGGCTGACCAGTGGTGCTGTTTTACTCTCTGATCTTCAGGTAAGTTTTATTTATCAAAATACAAATGAAATGCCACTACATAGGAGAGTGAATATATATCAATTGTAAGTCTTTCAAAAGTGAAAATAAATTAACAACAGCTAACTTTTGTGTAGGTTCATCATGAAATAAAGGGATAATAATGATGAAAACATCATGATAATGACTAATGTTAGATCAACAGTTCCTGTTCTATATAATAGTTGGTAATAACAAGAGTTTGAATTATAAGAGCTAGTTCCGGGGACAATGTTTTTCTTTGGGTATGGGGTGGGAAAATGTCAGGTGAGTCTTCCTTGGTCTAACTCCACCTTATTTTTGAGATGGGAGCTCTCACTGAACTTGAAGGTCACTGGTTGGCTAGACTGTCTACCTTGTGAATTCTGTGGGTTCTGCCTGTCTCCACTTCTCCATCAATGGGATTACAGACTCTGGCCACCACTTCAGGCTCCTTTTAAATGTGTGTACTGTGTTCCCATCAAGGGATTCATCCACTGCATAGGTCAGAGCCTTCAGAATCTGACCTCTTCCCAAAAGCTCTTCAAATCCCCATCCATGAAGCTATGGGAGACATCTCATATTTAAGCCACAGTACTCACCTGGACATTTCTTTCCAGCTTACCTTATCCATCCTACATCATAAAATCAGCTGGGGGAAGAACACATATACAAAACTTGGAACACTTGGAGATGATCCACACTTTTACAATCACCATAACAACCACGGTGACAGCGATAATCACAAACAACAGCAGCACCGGCTGACTCTTACTATTACATTTCATACAACCCACTGAGTTATATTCCATAATTTCCCTAAGAACAATGGGAATCAAAGCTAAGAGAGGTCTGGGAACTTTCCCAAGGATAAGTCACTAGGGCTTGGAAAACTTGGATTTAGAATTGAGGCATCTAATTCCAAGGTTTGTGTTCTTAGCCAAAATAGGAGATCAATAAATAGTTGCTGATTGACTGATTGATGATTGATTGACTCGAGCAGAATTCCAGGTGGAGGGTTGTCACCATCTGTGCTCATCTGTCATTAGGTTGCCATGTGAAATGAAGATTATTTATCTCTCCGAGTCAGTTCCTGTCACCGATCCCTCAGGAACGTTCCCATCTAACCTGTCATGGTAATGTTATTTTTGCCACTAAAAGTTTACTGTGCAACAAAGAAGTACTTGATTCTAATTACAAAACTAAAAAAGGCAGCCTCTCTGCAGTACTGTGTGCTCCATGGCTTTCAGATGCCTAAAAAAAAATGCCTAGAAGAGAAGGGAAAAACAACTAAAATGAGACATAAGAATCTTTTTATAATGAAACTTATCTTAATTGACAGACAAATAAAATTGTGCATATTCATGTAGTACTGTGTGATGTTTTAATACACATGTACATTGTATGGTGTGTAAGTTATGGTCTATATATATGTACATACATACACACGTATCCTCAGACAACATTTATTTGTGGGGGAATCTTAAAATCTGTCCTCCTGGCTATTTGAAATACATGATACATCACCATCATCCAGAGCCATCTTACTGGTCAATAGCACAGCACCATTTGTTAATCATGCAGTAGTGATTTAACACCCATTGATCAGCCAGTTCCCCACCCCTCACTCCCTTCTTCTCTCCCGAGCCTCTCTCATAAACCAGACCCTTGCATTCTCAACTAGTGTGAGACCAACTCTTTTAGATTCCACACATGAGTGAGAGCAGACACTACATCTTTCTGTGCCTGGCTTATTTCACTTAGCGCCAAGAGCTCCACCTCTATCCTTGTCACCACAGTCTACCACCTTTTCTTTGCCCACTCTCTGATCTTGGCGCCTGCCGAGAGGCTCCCACCTAGTCACAAGTCCCACAAGAATGACTGGCTCTGAAGGACATTGTCCTTTCTAGACGGTCAGAACAGAGCAAACAAGGACTTGTCCTGAAGCTATGTGTAAGTTAAGAATGTGAAGCCAGATCTCGCTGCCTCTGGAAAGCAGCTGAGGTGGCTGTAGGCTGGAGGGAGACCAGTAGCAGAGAGGGGGAGGATCAAACATGAGAGGACAGCATCAGAGAAAGAGAAAGCTACAGCCAGAAACCTAAGGGTCAAGAAGAGCGCATGCAGTGCAATCTGCAGCTTCATGGATAATCAGTGTCCCCCAAAGGTCTATATGGTGAAGACATGGTCCCCAAGGTGGCACTATGAGAAGGTAGTGGGGCATGGAAGAGGTTAAGCCTTGTGGAAAGATCCTAAGGGCTCTTGAAGGCCATTGTGGGACCCATGTCCCTTTCTCCTATTTTTGTTTCATGGTCATGAGGGGAAAGTGCTTGTTCGGCCATGTACTCCCATGATGTCACTGGGCTAAAGGGCCATGGGCTGGAAACTCTACAACTATGACCCCAAAGAAACCTTTCTTGAAAGAAAAATGAGATGCTTATCATAGACGTTTCATTAGAGTAACAGCTAGCCAAAGCATCACCACATCTTTGAGAAAACAAAGGACTCAGATGGGGGATTCCTGGGATTCCAGTAGAATAGATGAAGCTCCAAAGAACTTATCCTGTGGCCTGAGCATTCCCACTGGGTATTCTGGGATCATGGCTGTTTGGCCTTCCTTTCTACATGTCCTAATATAGCAACTAATGCAACAGAGATAGTGTATGCATGGAATTAAGAGACCCAATAATATCTAGACTTTGGGGGGTCTATAGAGGAAAGAGGGTGTTGTTGAAAGGAGGGGGCAAGACTGGGTCAGGTCGGAACACAGATCCTCACCTCACCCCCAGAAATAGAGCCTGTGTATCACACTGATTCAGGTGCAAATAGAATTTATACACACAAGAAAACAAAGAACACTCATGTTGCTTAAAGACATTCAGAAACTTGATAGGGGATGTTGAACTAACAAATTGGAAGTAAGTCCCATTGAGGGAAAAGAATTAGAATAAGTAGAAATGAAAGACAAAAAATGTAGGAAAGGAATACTCCAATTCAAAAAGACACAAAGAAGACTTTTGTGGGAATGAGAGGTCTGTTTCAGAATTTAAAATTTTAGTGGGAGATTTGAAAAGGTGAAGAACGCCTAAGTTGGTGAGACAGCTTAAACATCAGCCCTAACATAAACACATAATGTGTAGGATTTAAAAGTATAAAAGGAGACCAGCATATGAATCCTAAGAGACATAGACAGATCCCAGGACTCCCTAAGAAGCTGGCTAGAGCGGCACGGAAGGGAAACAGGAAATGGGTGGCAGAAAAGAAACACGCAGAGAGCTCTAGCCTGTGCTGGCCTGGCCTCCAGAGGGAAGGGTTCACCCAGCTCTTGGATCACCTAAAGAAAAAGGTCACAGACTCTGGTGATCCTACAAAATTCCCCAACTTTAAAGAGAAATTCTTACAAGTTTTCAGAAAGAAAAGCAGCCTTTTAAAATGACTTTTAGCTCCATCCCTCAGGCTGGAACAACCTGGGGACACACATGTTAAACATTTAACTAACTGCAGCCAGAGCTGGCATAGAACGGGGCTATAGGATCAGCCAGATAACACATGTGGAGGGGGCAAAATGCAGAGGAGGACTGAACTAGAGAAAGCATTGGCTGTGCAGTTCACCTGTTCTACAAGAAGGCAACAGAATCCTTTGGGCAGCTTTTGTGAGACAGCATGTGCCCTTGGGACAGGGCTTCTCCCCTGAGACTGGACAAGGATTGGTCCATTTTTTACAGAGAAGAGGACTTTCACGCACATGCATGCATCTTCATTCATTTGTCCATTTATCTTTTATTCAGGGACTAGCTGCTATGGCCCAATCATCAGAGGCAGAGCATGGAAGATTGCAGTGTGCCTAGATGGTTGTGGCTCGAAGGTAAGGGGAAGGATGGAAGAAGACGGAGACAGACAAAAGCACGGGGGTCCAGTGGTGTCCCGTGTAGCTATAGTTAAGATCTATGCCATCAGACTCAGCTCCCCATAGGCCCAAGATGCTCCTGGCTGGAACAGGAGAAGTCTGTCCTCCAGCTGGCTCAATCTTGAGTGGGGCCCAGGGCTTGGGGTGGGAAGCCCAGAAGTAGGGGCGGAGGGCTGCCTGTGGTGACTGTCACACCTGGTGGGCTGAGAAAGCCGTCATTATGGGGCATTAGCATAAGAAAGCAAGGCCCCTGTGTTTGGGCTTGTCACCCTCAGGTGACAGGGTGCACAAATGTGGGCAGACTGGGGGAACAGAGGCTGTCAGTGTCTGCACTGACAGTGTTGGGTACCACAGCTGTCACTCTGCTGGGACTTGCCCGCCTCCACTACCCACGCTGCCATTAGAATCAGCAGCTACTCACCCACCACCTTTATTTCCACACAGTGTGTCAATAGTCACTTGTCAGGTCGTAGCTGGGAGACAAGGGTGGGGTACACCTACATGCTGGGGCAAACAGGATGCAGGGGGCATCCACTCGCCCTCCTCTACCTCCAAGGGTTTGGACTTTATTCTGCCGGCTCTCCCAGATGTCTCATCCCTCAGGGCCACTGGCCTGGGTGCACACAGGGAGAATCCTCTGCCTCAGCCCCCTCTTCACTATTTACCTGATGAGACGAAAACACAGACACGATTAACAGGAGGTTCCAGACAACAAGAGATGGCGTAAGAAATGGGTTTATTTGTCAAGGGCATTTAGAAATGATTCGAATAAAATCAGATTGTGTTTCAAGTTTCTTGATTTCTCTGTCAAGAATCCCCTTTGATCTGGCAATGCTTCTGTCACCAGCAAGAAACTGAAAAACGTCTAATAGCCTGTAAACCTAGGAAAATGTTAGCCCAGCACAAAGGGAGTTGAGGAGAAGCAACACTGAGAGTTCAGCACAGCCTGCAACAGCCACAGTATCTACCAGACCACTACCTCAACACTGCTAATATGCCCTGATGCCCGCAGGATGCCCATAGGGGCTGTGCTCTTGGCTTGGTTCCTTCTGCTAATCCCCACAAAACCCTTGCTGGAGAAGCAGAGGACCAGATGAGAATCAGCAATCCAAAGTTACCACGAGTAAGCTGCTCTTCCTGATGCCACGGCCTCATTTCTCCTCTGCCCCTCAAGATGACCCAGAAAATGAGGAGTTAAAGATTATGCATTTAAGATCAAGTGTGTTTGGCAGCCAGGATTCAAATCAGACCATGCCCTGATACCTTCCTCGGTATAGGCTGCTTGGGGCTATGGCTTCCTTGGGGACAACTCCACATTTGCATGTCTGATTACATGTGTACTTCTGCCAGATGTTTGACCAGAGAGGGTTTCAGCTCCAGAATAAAGTGAGGTACAAGGGTTGGCATGACCTGGACCAGCTTCACTAGCCCCGCATCCAGGTCCAGCTAACCTACAGACCCTGTCATCTTTTTCACTGAGGCTCAGACTTCCTTAACACCTTGGCAAGCCAAGGGTGTTAAGATAAAGAAAAGAAACATGGAATGTTGTGCTCACGAAATTCAGAGTAACAGAGCTGGAAGGCCTGTTGGGATTACCCCATGCTGCCCCCTCATTTTACAGCTGAAGAAACAAGACCCCAAGGTTACGAAACTGCTCCAAGGTCACACAGCCCATTATAGGTAGAACCCAGATGGGAATCGCCAGGCCCTAGCTTTGGGCCTGAAGGAACAAGCCAAGTGGAAAAACAGATGCAAATGCTTGCAGGGACCTCTGGGAGCCAAGGTCTGGGTGGCATCCATGGAAACCATTCTCAACAGCAGGGCTTCACATTTGTCTCATGCTGACTGTGCCCAGCCACCACAGCCCCTAGTGTGGGAAGGGAATGGGGCTCTTGAAAGAGCTGAGGGGGCTGCTCACATAGCTACAGGAGCTTTGGGGCAGTCATGCCGTCTATAGGGCAGTCTCAGAAGCTGACTTGTGGAGCCACCTGCCCTAAAGGCCTTACAGATCCCAGCAAATGCACAGCCAACAGCAACCTCCTTTCACGTACTGGAACCTGATCACCTAGCTCCTTAGTTTCTCCAAAGGTGCAAGTAGGTGGCTCCTGAGCCGCTGTGTAAAATGTGGGCTGCACCAACCTGGGCTCCCTCTCCTTTTCTTTTTGGTAAACTGAGTCTCTTCAGAGCATCCTTCGTACAGAATCCCTTTTCATCCAAGGAAGGAAAAGGAGTACACAGCATAGGTTGTCTACCTATGCTCAGCCAAACTCATTTTTCCCCAAATTTTATTTGAAAATGCTGATTTTCATATTACGAACTCTGCCTAAACTATTTGTAAGGGATCCTGGAATGGCCCAATTGGACAGCCCTGTAAGAATCCGTAGCAGCCATTGAATATGTGGTAAAGCAGACAAAGCAACCATGTCTGACTGGGTCTGCTATGTCCTGAGGGTCTTCTGCTGTTCTTTTTTGATCTAGGATGAACCTATAGCTGGCGGGAGACTTCTTTGTCTGAGCTCTGAGTAGGTAAATTAGTGACCACAACTGAAAAGGCCAGAGAATTCAGGGGTTCGAATGACAGATGTGGCAAAGCAGACTTTGCTGCAACCAGCAGCTTCTGGGATAAGAGAATCTACACAGTACATGACACATTTAAAGCCCTTGGGGATACTAGCATACAGGCACCTTCAAGAAAGATTGGACATACTGCAAAAAGCTGCCCTCTACCCATGGGGCCCCATGCTTTCCCTTCTGCATTTCCTTTCTTTCTGCCTGGGTAGATTCTGTAGCTATGAAGTTATGTAGCTATAACTCTCCTTAGAGTTGAGGTCAAAACTGCAGCCTCTGACTAGCTTTACTGTCTGAGTCTGGAGCTGAAGGGTTAAATGCCATAAACTACGTATCCTCAAGCAAATATGCTGAAGGTTACACTGATCACACATTATAAATACGCTCCATTCTCTGGTTCTGTTAATGGTGCTTCTCAGCATGAAGCCTCTCAGTGTCGAGTAATAAGCATAAGCTAAATAACAAGGCAATAAGTCCACATTCCGAATCCCTCCCTCCCTCTCTCCCAGCTTTCTTCACTCCCTCCTCCAAAAACATGATGTAGTTAGAGTTGACAACTCTGGATAAACACCGGCATGCTGTTTAAACCTTTGCTTCCAGTGCCCAGAATTCTAGAGACATGGTCCCCCAAGATCAAGGTTATCAAGGAAACTCAAGTCACAAAAGAACAAAGATGTAGGGACAGAGGAAATCAAATGTTCAGAGAGAGAAAATGTTGAGACCTTTTTCCCCCAAAAGCTCTGTTCTGAATTCAGTCACATCTACTTCTCAACACTGATTCTCTCCTCTGAGTGGCATTTGTAAGAAAGCCTTGCTATTGTAGAAAGTATGTGGCGAGCTACCATTGTGATGTGGATGCATTCTTCTTTTCCCCTTGAATTCTGTTCACTGTGCTTCTCCACTTGCTTTGAGCAGTGTGCTGCTGACCTTTGAAGGAATCACAGCTTCTTGGAAGTCCCATGGGAACTAGCCAATAGCAGGCACCCAAAAGTGACAGTGAGAGGGGAATAAGAATTGCAAGATTTAATGCAAATTTACTGGCCAGATCTGTCTCCAGTGAGTCATTGCTTAGAACTTCAGTTGCTCAATTAGAAGCCACAACTACAGTCTCTTGACATTCCTGGAGTTAGAGTTTAAGCTTCTCCATTGGTGGCTGTCTCCCCTCCTGTTGTTCCTAGTGACTTCACCATCATTTATCGTCTTCCTTTGACCCATTCACATCCCTTTGTGGCCATTATTCAAAGTCTCCTTGACCCCTCCATTTGAATATGCCACTGCTTGCTAGCAGGATCCTAACTAGGTACATGGGAGCAACAAAGTAGTGGCCTTTATATTTCACAACTTTGTATTTCAAAAAAATCTGAATAATTGAAATCTCTTTGTTACTTTCTCATTTTTCTACTGTTACATTTTAGTGTATACGCTAAGTTTACCTTCTTCAGCATCAAGCCATCTTCTCCACCGTAAAATCTTAGCCTGTGAGGTGCCCACCTCTGACTCTTTGGACTACAATGCAATCCTGGACTGATGTAACTGGTTACCCTACAATATTTTACCCAGAACTGACACCTTTTTATACTCTGAATATTGCTATCCATGAACAAAATAAGCCCCTCAGATTTTCTTTTATGACTCTCAGTAATCTATAATTTCCCCTAAATGACTGCAGCTAGTATCCTTAAGTCATTAATAATCTTGATATTATTATAAATAATATCTATGCAGAAATTTCTTTCAAGTTGACACATTCCATCCTGGAGAGAGAATCATTAAAATTCAGAAAGCCAATAAAACTTACTTAGGAAGTTTCTAAAATTGATAGGTTCCACAAGGCCCCTCCTCAAGGTTATATAAGCAGTAACCACTGCTGAAGAAAGGACCCAGGCTTGCAGAGTGGCCTGCAAGTTCTGCAGAAACCTTCAAGAATTTAGACTGAGTGAGTTGTCACCCCTGCTGAGGTCTGTCATCAGTGTCCTATCTGGGATAAACTGACATTTGCTCACATTCCTCCAGGAAAACTCATCTCACAATCAGACTTTATATCACAGTTTCTAATTGGTCGTGATATATAAAGATTCTTTAAAAGTTTTGTGCAAAGGTTTTTATAGGTAATTCTTCCTCATTGTTCTCTGCTCTTCATTGCAGTGTCTACAAATACATATTAGATTTTCCACATGAACAATGTCACTGTTTAAAATAATGACCTTTAGTTTCCTTCTTTTCCATCTTTGAACTTTATTTTTTCTTTTCGTTATATTATGATTCTGCTTGAAGCTCACAACATAATACTTAGTTCTTGATCTCAAATTAAATATCCTTCATTCATCACATTTATTATAATTCTTGTTTTACTTTTTAGAAGATACTAATAGATTAAATAATGATTTTGCTGAGTAAATAAGAGCTGGTTCGCTTAACACAAAGAAGATGAGACTTTATCAAATGATTTACTAAATGCGATTTTATTATAATATCTAATAGATATAATGCTTTTCTTTTAAAGGTGTGCTAATGTAGTGAGCTAGCTGTGGAGACACAAATCAACATTCTCTATACTTGAGATATGAACTTACTTGTTATCTTATTACAGTGAAAGGGCAATCAGAGGTGATATAAAGCTTGAGATGCAATGAATGTGATAAATACCTAGAATCAATCTTCAAAAAGCTTTTCCTTGATAGGTCCAAAACTTGATGCAAGAATGGATATTTGATATGTATTTGTTAAATAGTTGAATAAATGGACTAATACGTTAAAGTTGAGCAGAATCATTAAATTGATTAGAAGAATGGATCATATATAATATGAAATGATAGAAATATACATACCTGCACTTAAGTCAGTAACCATCCATGAAAGAACAGAGCAAAGAACATGATTAAAGAAAACCTTGAACAAACAAATAAAGAAGGCAAGTTGGCAGTGCACTTCAAGATACCCAGGGGTGCAGAAGCTGAGCAATGGACTCAACATTGGGACATTTTTAGTGCCCACAGCTGTGCATCGACTTTTTTCACATTTGTACCCTGTGTTGTCCATAAATTCCCAGAGAATTACACTTATATTTTAATAATCAGAGTCAGATTTCGGGAAATACCACATCTGGACATCACAAAGAAAGAAAAGCAGGGAAGAAATTTTTGCTGTTCACGAGGAATTCATGAGATGTTGGATCAGAAGATGTATTGGTAGCTTTATTGAAATAATTAGCATCATCAGGAAGAGAGGAATGAGATACTGCCATAGAATTCCAAGGGATCCACAGGACTACTTAACAGGGATATCAGATTTGTTTAATATATGGGAAGCCACTCAGATAAGTGAAGGTCTTGGTAATGAACTGAATCACTTGATGGTACAGAGCTCTTCTCTGTGAGAGATGTTCACTATTCATGGCCACTGTCATTTATCTGGAACGTTCTAGAAAAAGAACATGGACATAGTAGACTCAGAATGGCTGCTCAGGCCCCTTCAAGTTTCAAACTTATTGGAACTCATAAACAAAAGTAAGTTTGGGAGAGTTACACATCACATCTAATGCAGACAAATGAAACCCTTGCTCAGCATGGACTTGATTTAACGTGCTGTTCCAACAACGTCTTTCATTTTGGTTTGATTGGGGTTTTGTTCAAGTTGTTTAGGTTTGTATCTTCCTGTTGTTGTTGTTTTGTTTGCAATAGGTTTGGTTTTGTTTGTTTTGTGTTTTATTAATTAAAGTCATTCTTTGGCAGTTTCATACATTTATATAGTACCAACTGATTACACTTATCACCTGCTCTGTAGAGACCCCCGCCTTCATATAAAACTGTCTCTATGTCCTTCTCTCCATCTCTCCCTCATCTTCTTTTTGTGACACTTAATTTTAATTAAGACACTGTATGTGACTATAAGACTCTAGCTGCCAGGCTTAGCAATGGGTATGAAACTAAAGACAAGGAGACTAGAAGACATGGAAAAAGGCTGTGAACACCATCCTCTAGTGGGACTCAATCTTTGCCATTGGGAACTCCTAACAGCTGTGCCCCAGGCCTGTACAAAAATAGCACTGTCAATAAGCAGTCATATATGAAGGAAGGGGCACACAGGGACCTCACCTTTACTGTAGAAATACTGAATGTCAACAGATTGTGAAAAATTCAGAAAGGGATTTTGTCAAAAGCTTTCTGCATCTATTGGGATGATCATGTGGTTTTTGTTTTGGGGTACATTTATGTAATAAATTATATTGATTAATTTATGAATGCTGACCTTTGGAATGAAGCTGACTTGATCATAAAAATTTGCCTTTGTGAAGTGATCTTGAATTCAGTTTATAATACTTTTATTGAGAATTTTGCATCTATGTTTATCAAGGCTATTGATCAATAATTTTCCTTTTATTTTGTTTCTTTCCCTGATTTGAGTATCAGACTAGTGCTGGATTACAAAAAGAGTCTGGCGATGGTCCTTACAATTCTATTTCTTGGAATAATATGAGTAGCATTAATGTTGGTTCATCTTTAAAGATCTAGTTGAATTCTGCAAGGACTCCGTCTGGACCTGGACTTTTTATATTTGGGAAATTTTTATTAAAGCCTCAATCTCATTGTTGGTTATAGATCCCTGTAAGTCATTTATTTCATCCTAATTTAATTTAGGTAGGTCATGTGTATTTAGAAAGCCATCCATTTCTTTTAGACTTTGCAACTTAGTGGAATATAAGTTTGAAGGCTGTGTTAATCATAAGTTTCTCACTTTCATTGTTATCTATTATAATTAGTGCTTCACTTTTCATCTCTAATTTTATTGATTTGGTCTTCTCTTTTTTGGTTAATTTGGCCAAGGGCTTGTCTTCAAAGAACCAACTTTTTGTTTCAGTAATTATTTTGTATTTTTCTATTTCTATTTTAATCATTTCTGCCCTGATATTAATTATTCCTTTTCATTTCTATTTTGGGAGTTAGGTTTATTCTTGCTTTTCCAAGGCCTTAGGATGCATCATTGAGATATTATTTGAGTTCTCTCTGCTTTTTTATGTTTCATTTTTTATGTTTATGCTTCATTGTTTCTCATAGATTTTGTTATGCTTAGTTTTAATTTTCATTAAGTTCTAGTAATTTTTAAAGTTTCTTCTTGATTTCTTCAGTGGCCCATTCACCATTAAGTAGCACATTGTTTCATCCCCAGGAATTTGTGTGCCTTATTCCATTATAGTCAAATACAGTAAAAATGTTTGGTCCCCAGTCGGTGGAACTGTTTGGAAAGGATTAGGTGTGGCCTTGTTGAGTTAGGTGTCACTTGGGGTGGTTCTGGAGGTTTTAAAAACCCACACCATTCCCAGTCTTTCTCTCTCTGCCTCATAGTTGTCTCAGGATGTGAGCTCTCAGTTACTACTCCAGAACCATGACTGTTGCCATGTTCCCCGCTGTGATGGTCATGGACTCTAAACTCTGAAACTGTAAACTATAAATAAACACTTTCTTTTATAAGTTGCCTTGGTCATGGCAATAAATAAGTAACCAAGACAGATGTTATTTCATTTTAGTATTTTCTTGTGCCCCAGTATGTTGTCAGTTTTGAAGACAATTCCATGCACTGCTGAAAAGAATATAAATAATTTTGCATTTGGGTTGAACATTCTGCAGACATCTGTTGGACTCATTTGACTTACATTGTCATTTAACTCCAATATTTCTCTGTTTAGTTTTTGTCTGAATCACCTGCCTAGTTGTGAGAGCAGGATAATGATATGAACCACTATCACTGGGCTGTAGTCAATTCGTGGCTTTATGAAATTAATTACACCTGTGTTCAGTGTGTATATGTTTAGAATGTAATGTCCTCTTGACGAATTGGTCTCATGATGAATATGCAGTCAGTTTCTTTATCTCCACTTGCTAGCCTTAGCTTAGAGTCCACTTTGTCAGATAGTGAAATATCTGTAGCTGTTTGTATGTTTGTTCCACTTGCTTGCATTACCCCTTTCTCTGAGTTGTTATACTCCTTTGAGAATGATGTGTGTTTCTTTGAGGTAGGAAAAGATGGATTTCATTTTCTAATTCAATATACTACTCCATCTTTTTATTGAGAAATTGAGAAAATATTCAGATTTATTATTGAAATGTGCACTCATACCTATTACTTTGTTGATTTTCTGATGTTTTCTTAGACTATTTTGGTGAAGTGTCCTGGTTAAGTGTGATCCTAATTAGTCTTAATAATAAAAACCCTGAATCAGATATGGGGGTAAAAGCTGAAAGACCAGAGAAGCAAAGAAGCAACCACAGTCACCTCTTACCTCTTCGACTCCTCAGACTGAAAGAGTCAAGAATCTGTCTACATCCTGTCTTCTCACTACCTGTCTGCATCCCATGCTATCTTCTCACTTCCTGTCTGCATCCCATGCTGTCTTCTCACTTCCTGTCTGCATCCCATGCTGTCTTCTCACTTCCTGTCTGCATCCTGTGCTGTCTTCTCACTTCCTGTCTGCATCCAATGCCATTACTTGCTATCTCCTCTCTGTGCAGAACTTCAGACCTGTATGGTCAACTAGTGGCGCTAGCAGTTCTGGCTCTGATCTCCAGACAAGCTTTATTTGCCAGAACACAAACAAAATATCACACAACATCCTGGTATATTATTTTTCTTGGCATCCAGTGCATTAATCCTTCTCTTCAGTCCAAAGTATCCTTTCCAGTATCTTCTGTAAATTTGACTTAGTGCTCAGATATTTTTAAGTCTGTTTTTATCATGCAAAAGCTTTATTTCTCCTTCAACTTAAATAGATATTTTTGCTGGGTATAATATTCTGGGTATGCAGTTGTGAATACATCTTTCCAAGCCCTTTGCCTTTGAAAGTGTTCACAGAATCCTCAGCTGTTATTCCAATGCATATGCTTTATATGTGACCTGGACCTTCTCTCCTACAGTTTTACATACACTGTCTTTAGTCAGTGATTTAGACTTTTAAATATTGTATGTCATAAAAAGTTTCTTATTAGGCCTTGTCTCTTTGGTGTCTTTTATGTCTCTTGTTCTTAGATGAAACCTCTTTCTCTAGATTTTAGAAATTCACTTCTCTGATCTTATGGAAAGTATTTGCTGTAACTTTGTCCTATAATTATCCTCCTTTTATGTTCACAATTTATGGATTTGATCTTTCTATGATGTTTCATATTTCTTGCACATAAAACTTATAAGCCTATGGGTTTTTGAAAAATTATTTTCTTTTATTTAGTGATCCAAGTCTTCAAGCCCTGATATTCTATTTCATGATAATGGTGAAGGTTTCCATTGAACTTTGTTAGACTTATTGAGCTTTTCACTTCCTTTTATGTTTAAGTTTGAGTTTTCTTCAACTCAGAGTTTGTTTCAGCTGCTGTCAAATTCATTTTCAAATCTGAATTGTCTCCATTTTATTCAACTGTTTGTTTGGATTTTGTGGATTTCAATCAGTGTATTCCTGCTCTCTAAATTCATTCATGTGTTTATTAGTTTTCTCTTTCAGTCCATTGGACTAAGTGAATATATTTACAATGATTCTTTTGAATTGTCCTCTGTCTTGACTTTCATGTAACTTGTTGTCCTTGGATAGCATTACTGTGGGATTTAAATTTTTTGATTGGGCATAATTTGTCTTAGTTTTCATATTGCTTGTGTTTTTATGATTGAACCTGGGCATCTAGCATTAAAATGTTGGTCATCTTTTCATATGAGTTTTAGCTCAGTTTGACATAATCCTAAGGCAAGGTGGGGGTAGCATGCAGTGAAGCTTGGGAAAGGCTCAAGGAGGTAAAGCTAAGGGGATCAGGATTTTTACTGCATCTAGGGCCATGGTGACCACATAGAGTGGCAGGTATCACACAGCCAGAGGTAGAATGGCCCAAACTGGCATAACATGGCTGGGGTCTCTTACTAGGTCTGGGACTCAGTGATCTTTGAAATCAGCGGGATATGCAGTTCAGAGGTAGAGGAGCTAAGGAACCAAAGCAAGGAAACCAGACACAGTTCCAAGCATGGAGATGTTGTGTGATATTTTGATTGTGTACTGACAAGTAAAGCTTGCTTTGGTCTGCCTCTAGCTGTCCAAAGTTAACCATAGACATTTGGAGGAATGCAGACAGAGAAGAGACAGGAATTAGTAAGGCAGGGCTGAAAGGGGATCTCAGCCCTTTGGAACAGAGGAACAGAGAGGTAGAAGGAGACTGGCTGCTGCTCCCTGCTTCTCGGCTCTTATAGATTTACCCTGATATTTGACTTCTAATTTTTTTATTGGTAAAGATTAATTATATTAATGCTTCATGGAGATGCTGAGGTAGGTGAGTCCACAGACAGATGAGCTGTTTAATATTCTTTATAGCAAAAAATGTATTTAATTTTAAAATGCATTGTGTCTTTCAAGTCACCACATTGAAATTTTATTTCAAATCATTTTCTAGGCTATAGATTAAAATGTTTTGCTTGTTTTTTTTTTGTTTTTTGAAACAGGGTTTCTCTGACTACAGCTGTCCTGGAACTCACTTTGTAGACCAAGCTGGCCTTGAACTCACTGAAGTCCACCTGCCTCTGCCTCCCAAATGCTAAGAGTAAAGGTGTGCACCACTACTGCCTGGCTAGATTAAAATTTTTAACCTGAATAATATATTCAGGCTACAGAAATTGTATTTGGCCTTCACAGTGTGTGTGTGCATGTGCATATGCATATATTTTCCAGCTTCTCTTGAAACATCATATTTGACAACATTGGGTCTGCATCCAATGCATCAACAATTAGTACAAACTGGGACTTACTTTAGACAGTAGACAGATATGTGTAGTACAATAAATCAGTTCCCTTTGCATTCTGTGGTCTCCACTTGAGTGAAATAGTACAGTCTCCTTGCTCACCAGAAACAGTATAAATTTGCAGCCTGAAATATACAGCTTGGGAAGCATTTTAAGGATGGAGGAATTCAAGGCATGGAAACAGATTTGACAGTTGGCTTTACATAGGAGTGATTAGGACATAAGCTCCGAAGCAGAGACATGAAGGTGAAGAAAAAGAGGGATCCTGTCAGGCAGTGAATGAACAAAGGGTATTAGCACATTATAACCAGAATGGACTCACAGATGCATGAAGGATGTGTTTGAGCCTTAGTTAAAGGTTTAGTAAGACTGGAGCGTGCAGTTGGTAACAAGAGGATGCAGCAAAGGCAAATGAGTAGCAGATTACATAAAAGCTTGACCACAAAGCTTATGAGACTTTTTTTGATCCTGAGTCTACCTAGGAGTCATTTAAAGATGTGAGAGATACAATCAGAAGAATTGTTTCAGAAACTCCTGTAAAATTTCCATCTCTGGGCATGAAGGACATCATGATCAATACTAGCCTTACCCTCTTGACATAACAAGCCCCAAAACTGAGGCAAGTATGATGCAATTGTTTGGGGCATTGGATGATAAATTAGAGACATACACAAGAGGTACCCTAAAGCCACCTGTGATCTTTGCCTGTGGACACAGAGGTCCAGAGCTCATGCAGACCAGGATAGTCCTGGGTGGGGAGATACACACTGACATTCAGTGTTTTGAATTAGTTATATTGTGTGGTGGCACTGTGAGAAAATGCAGGTCCCCCAGAAATTGGGAGAAGGTGGCACAGATGTATTTTCTACACAAGGCTCTAGCTGAACAAATAAGAACAAGATTCCGAGAGACCTAGGAGAAACAGCTAGACTCTCTTGAGAGCAGAAACGAGGGTTTATCTAGTACTTAGAGATGATGTTTCAGGCTAGTAAGACTGGAGGTGCTCATAAATACTCTATCTATTCAATGGAGACATCAGAAAGAATGCTAGAATATGCCCTGTTTTTGGATAGCTCATATACTTTATATGGTCGTAAAGCAAAATGAATAAGGAGACTAATACTGCATGTGGTATGTCAAATCTAAACTTTCTGTCTGGATCTAGATGGAAAGCTTTGTCATCACTACCCTAAAGTCCAGTCTCTCTCTCTCTCTCTCTCTCTCTCT
>LOEQ01000414.1:800941-815282 GCA_001685075.1 Bramus lutescens | reverse complement strand
CTCTCTCTCTCTCTCTCTCTCTCTCTCTCTCTCCTTTTTCTCTCTTCTTTTTTTCCCTCTTCCTCTCTGACGCACATGTTATATGTAGTGTATGTCTGTGTGTATCCATGAATACATATGTGGAGACCAGAGAAGGATGCTGACTGTCTTCCTGTGTCTGTTATATTCTCTATCTCTGTCTGCCTTATTCTCTTGAGAGACTCTTGAACTTTGGCCTCACCATTTTTTTCAGCTAGGCTGGCTGGCTTGCAAGCCCCCAAAATCCTGACTCTCCTACTCCCAGCACTGGGATTAAGGTTTGCATATCCATACCCAACATTTTACATGGTGGCTAGGAATCTGAACCCAAGCAGTTTACCCATTCAACAGTCTTCCCAACCTGAGATCAGATTCTAAAACTGCCTGTGGTAACTCAATATGGAGTTTCCAAACATGTGGGGATTGCAAAACCTTAGCAATCGTGGAAAGGTTTCTAAACAAGCCTCAACCAAAAACTGACTCAATTAAACATAACAATTCTGAGTTGTTCTGGACATGCTCACCCATGTTGTTTTCTGTGACCTCACTGAGGCCTTGGTTCTAGACACACAGCATGCAGATCTGCACTGTAGAGGTTATTGATCTACACAAAGCCAATTAGCGCTGCCTGCAACACCTTGGCTCAACTTTCAGTCTTCGCTATGTTATTAGTGATGGTGTTTATACTGTACAGACGTCTGCTGTCATGGAAACACTATGGCTAAGTTCCAGAAGACAAAGACCACTCACGTTCTTCTACCATCATCCCTCAGCGTGGGATCTCAGGGTAGTATATCCTCCAACAGTATTGCATTAAACTGTTTGATTTTTAAAATTGCTGATGAGTTAGTGACTTGAATTTCTTTTCTAAGTGACCATTAAATGAATTTGGACTAGGGATGAAGAAAGAATTTTCAACAATTTCTGGACTGGTCCTAAACTACCTTTCTACCATTTTGTAAGGCACATTCATGTGAAGAAGCCATTTCAGCACTTACAATCAAAATACTGGTAGACTCTGATGCATATTGAAGATGCTTCAGGTTGTACAGTATCAATTACTTAGACAAGATTTGATTCTTTATGTAAAAACAGGCATATCCATCTCATTAGTGTGAACATTTGCTTTCATTTTAATTAATATTAAAATTACCCAAATTGTTTAGAATAAACTGATTTATAATTTATTGTCAGTTAATATTTGGATTGTATACCTATTTTGTAAACCAATGAATCTGGAGTTGTGTAAAAAAAAGTTAAGTGAAAAGGGATAATAAATAGAAAAATTCTAAATCGCCCTGCAATAACTTAATGACTTAAGCCAATCATATTTATCAGAATAATATTAACCCTCTCTAAGAAAAAAGAATCATCAAGGCTCTTTACAGTGAATAATTTGCCAAAAACCATAAAATTCCTAGACATGAAAATGGGAAAGAAGGACAATAATACACACAAAACACCTCAGTTAAATGCTGAAAATGTCTTTAAGAGGGATCTTGGAGTAATCATGAGGAATATTACCAAGAGTTTAAAGGAAAATGAGAGAATAAATAAAGTGTGTCATCCCAAAAGTAAAGAAATAAAAACACTATAAAAGAGAATGAAATAAAATTTAACATCAGGAAAGTCATCTAAAGTGAAAAACTAATCGTACAGACATAGCAGAAAATTGGAGAGAGCAGAAAAGAGGGTCACTAGATTTGAAGATTTGTAGAAACTATCTAATTTAAAGAAACTGGAAGAAATCCTCTGAGTTTCAATTGAGCTTGGGCAACAATATTAGGCAGTCCAACATACATGTAATTGGATTAGCAGAGGGACAGAAGGGAGAAAATGAGGCAGAAAATGTTGGAGGAATAATGGCAAGAAGCACTCTGATGTCCGCAAAAAGACTAGAAATTGTATCTAAATCGAGATCCGTGCTAATGAGAACAAGAAGGAAATTGGTTTAATAGATAATCTTAGCATTGACTCTATAAGGCGTCTTACTTTGTGTAAAGCATACCGTGAAAAAGGGAAAGGGAAATTCGATGACTCAAGTCTCCTCTGAGAAACACACACATACACAAACACACAATGCATTTTATAAGTGTGATATTACATGCGCATATTCAACAGGAATCAGAACACTGCATTTGATAGTCCCAACCACACTGGAATTCTTCAGAAGAGGCAGCATGCTTACATGAATTCCTTTCCGTATGGCTCTATAAATGACTTCTAGAAGATTCTCACTTTGCATTGACAATGAGCCCAGACCCTACACCCAGAAAGGCTCTGCCTAAAGGCGAGCCAGAGAACTTCACCACACTCTTTGATCTGTGTTTGTTTCAGCTTAGAGAAAGCACGCAGGCAGCGGATCCTAAGCGCCTGCCAGGACCACACCATAGAAGAACTGCTTTCGGAATTCTCCGAGAGGAGACCTGAGCTTAAATGTTAATTATTGTTGCATGGTCATTTTGTATAATTCAAGGAATTTGGGGGAGAATAATCAAATATACCCAAATTTCATGATTGGGTTTCTTTTTATATTTTTTGAAGTTCTTCTCTGTATATATTTTAAACTGCTTTTAAAGTGGGTATGAAGTTAAAAGATTTTGCTATAACATGAATTAAAAATTTCTAATTCCACTAAAATTATAACCTTATTAGTCCTTTTTATTTTGCTATTGCAAAAAATTATTATATGCTAAATTAGAGATTGACAAACATTTCCTTTTTGCCCTAAATACTTTTCTTAAGATTTATTCACTGTATGTCTTGACTTTCCAAGCCATGTGATCACTAATAAATATTGAATACTCCCTTACAGAATACAAGCAGTCACAGAAAATAGGTAATAAACAGGTATGACTGTATTTCAATAAAGTTTTATTTACAAAAACAAGTAGACTGCAGACTCTTGTTTACAGGAGCCTATACTAGATACTGTCTACTTTATGTGATATGTCCCATTTATTCTGTTTTTGCTTTTATTTCATTTTAATTTTTATTCATTATTATTCATGTAATATGTGGGGTGGAGGAAGGACTTGTGCGCACTATGGCACACTTGGGGTCAAAAAATAACTTTGTAGATTTAGTTCTTTCAATCCAGCTTTCTATGGGTTTGATGAATCCCATTCATATGTTTAGGCTATAAGGTGAACATTCTACCTGCTGAGCCATCTGACTGGCCCACCTGTTTCATATATTCTTGGCAATAACTCTGTGACTTAGGAGCAATTTGTTCTATTTTATGTAATACAAAAGGAAGTGCCCTTACTGGCTTTATATTACTTTGGTGTGCACCGGAATCAGAATTTGAGCTCAAGTTTAATCAGAATCAAGACAAGGTCTAAACTGCTATGATGTGTGAATGTACATCTTCCAAAAATGTAAGGTCTGCCAATATGATAGCATTAAGATGTAGGGGTCTGGGGAGGTGATTAATTGGTTGAGTGTTGTCAGCCCTTATAAAGGGGAGGATAGAGTGAGGCCATTCTGCCACTCCTGCCTTTTGCCATGTTAGGACATCACTGCTCTCTGTGGAGGATACAACTAAAAGGCACCATCTTGGAAGCAGAGAACAGCTCTTACCCATCAATCAAACGTACTAGTATCTTGATTTAAGGCTGTCTAGCCCATGGAATTGTGCGAAGATTACTTTCTGTTTTGTTTAATTACCCGGTCTGTGGTATTTTACTCTCGAATCACAAATGGACTGAGACATGCTGCAAGGATTATTTTTTACTGAGTTGATTATGCTGTGTTTGACATGAGTCTTCAATTTCTGCTGGGAACTTAGGATATAACTTTCTTACTGACATGAGTAACAATCTCTTGTGACTTTCGTAAGACATGAAATTACCTTCTCTACTTTGACAATGTTTGCTTAGACAGTAAGTAGCAAATGAGGGTGGACAATTTCCAAAAAAGTAGTATTGGGGGGATGGGAGGGAAATGGGAGGAGGGGAGGAGGTGGAACTTTTTAATAAAAAAAAGAAATTAACTTAGGAAAAAAAAGTAGTATTCATGGAAATAGGAGTTCTGACTTCAACTTGGAATTCTCAAATTATCTAGCACCTTTGTATCTTTATCTCAACAAAATGTGCAATATTTTGCTTAGTTTGTGAGAGATTACTCATAGGTAATGCATATCTATCTAATTCTTGCTGTCTATGTTTAGAGGAACTCTCGGGCTTCTGTGCTGTGCACTTGACTGTAATACTTAATTATCCTAACCAGAGGAGTAGAAAGGGTAGTATGTAAAGCATACAGTCCCAAATGAGATGAGCTAAAATATCAATTCCTACTGATGATCACAACAGATGAATGAATGATGCACAGAGGGGCGCTCGACAGCGAGTTAGCAACAGAACTGTATGTGGAAAGTGGCTTCCTCACTATATTAAATCTGCACTTCTGTAGTCTTTAAAACACAGACATTATCCTACATACTGCAATCAGGCAATGAAAATAATCAAACTTGGTGTTGGCTTTTGCTTTTCACTCTGAAGATTCCTTTTCATATATTCTATTCTTTGAAGATGGTTCCTGTCCCTCTGGTTAGAGAAGCTTCATGAACAACATTTTTAAAACAAATATCTCTACAAACCCTAAAGCTCCAATAATGAATCAAATCTGTCACCCATCCCCTATGTCAATTATCTTTTATACTCCAAACGTCCAAGTTCCCTCTACCCCTCCTAGCCCATCCATCAATCAACAGCTCATTCTGTGATGAAGGTGGTGCGGAGGAAAGAGAGAAAACAGGAAGGGAGCCACCTTACAGAAGTTACATGGAGAAAAATACATTAAACTGCATATGTGACAAAGGACTAGAACATAGAGTATGTAGAGATTTCCTTCGAGTTAAAAACAATGTCCTATGAGAAAAAAAATCATGGAAACATTTCAATGAAGCCTGTATAATATATTTTAAAATCATAGGAAATAGATAAAACCTAATTTAAGGGACCAATGTAGAATTATAAATAAACTAAAGACCCAGAACTCCACAAATAAAAAAGATACAATAATTTATTACAACCTAGCTACCGAGATGGATAGGACTTCGTTTTTAGTTGATCTGAGACCAAACACTGGACAATATACAAAAAATGTGGCATGTTTTCATACTGCTGGTGAACATGGAAAAAGCCTGTGGTGGAGGATACTCTAGAAGTCAACTCTGAAATTATCCCAGTCCAGGCAATTGCACCTTTGCACATTTATCTTAGGGGCACAGAAACTTTGTTTCATATAAAAATGAGCACAAAAGTATCTGCAACACCTCTTTCTCTAATATCAAACATATACAGACCACCTAGATGGCCCTCAGTGGATAAGTCATTAACCACATAGAGATACATCCATACTGTGGAACAATATTCAGTTAAAAAGAAACAAATTATTGAGATACAGACAGCAATAATCAACTTCTAAAGAACCATGCTTAAAAAAACAAAATGAACAAAAGAAATGAGAAGCCAATCCTACCCTCCACATGCTACCTATGTAGCACTCACTGTCTAGAGCAATCACTTGGGTCACCTCTAAAAATGATATTAATCCTACCAAAGCAGTCCTCACCATTAAATATAGTCAAACTGAAGGTTAGGATTCTCTGGAAGGGCAAAACATTCATTAAAGCTATCCATATCTAAAACATAGAAATTACCAACGGGACTTATTTTCATTTGGGGAAGCTTAGAACTTATATCTAGGAATCAGTCAAGATGTACAATAACAGATGAACAGATAAATAAAATGTGCGCTACACAGTCCAGCTTTACTAAGATATAAGGAATGAAACTGTGTGTCATTTGCAGGAAAATGGATGAAGCATTGCATTTACCAAAATAAGCCCAAGCAAGAAAGATAAATATTGCACGTTTTTCCTTACACGTGGGATCCAGCTGTAGAGCTATGCATCGGTGTCTGTGGTGAGAAAAGAAAAGGGGATTATGTGGATGAGAAAGAGACCTAAAGGGTGGCGGGAGAAAAGAGGATGATGGCAGGAAGAAGAAGGAAAAGAGCACATTTCATTCATATGTGAAGCACATACATTGATGTATATGTTTGTGTGTACACATACATGCATGTACTCATATACATGTACACATGCACATGTACATATATACATGCACACATTGCATAAACAAATATGTGCTTGAACCTATATATATACAAACATGCACACATATACACATAGACATATTGACATGCAAAATATGAAATCAGAAAGAGGACTATGTGGAGGAAGGAAGTGGACTTCTAGGGGGCCAGAGAACAAGAGGGGGACTGTGGGAATGAATATGGGCACACTCAAGTGATAAAAATGATGAAAATTCCATAATAAACCCATTGTTTCCTATGCTAACCAAAATATTAATTAAAAATTTGACAACTCAACTCTGTTATAAAATGTTTCAATTCAAACTAAAATTAGCTTGAGTTTTCTCTAAAATATTGGCAAAAAAATCATGCATTTTCTGCTTAGATCTCCCCCACTGTCCTCTTGCCTAATTTTTCAAATCTTAGCGGCTGATAATCCGCAGGAAATCACAGTTGCATACGCAGGCCCCATTGCCCTTGATCACTCTTGCTTTCATTGCCATCAGTGGCACTGCTGAGAGGCAGATGAGCTTCCACAATCGTGGGGTCTAAGGGGTCACTCCATCGTGGTACAGAGGTAACCAGAGGATGCTCTGGAAACCGCATGCATCATTGGCCTTCATCACCCTCTGAAGGTAGGAACATGATCAGCATACTTCAGACTTGCTGCTGCATTAGCCAAAGCTCAACCTCATGACAGGTCTGAACTTTGTATTGCCCCAAGAAAGGAAAAAAGAAGTGGTTAAAGAAAGGATGGAATTGAAACCAAACCAGAAAAAAAAGAAACAGATGTGTTCGGGAAAGCAAATCTCAAAGGCAGAATTTTTATCTCTAATAGACCTGTTCTAAGATCCAAAAATGAGAATGACTTGGTCATGGATTCATTAAGAAAAGAACACAAAAGGGTACCTTGTTCTCAGAGTAGTGGGTCAGTAAGGGAAGTGTGCAGATCAAATCTAATGTGTAAGCCAAAAAACCCTAGTCTTTTCCTCCCATTAACTGAGACATGCCTTGATTAATAAATTCTCAAATATATGAGACATTTACATGTATGTGTATATCACTAGAAATAAGAAGCAGAGTCATTGGGTCTCTGTAAGAGATAAAAGCTCCTGTCCACAAATGTCTATCCCTTTCATAACACTTTGTTATGAACTTGCACATACAGAATACAAACTAAGGAACCCATTAATTTAGGAAGAATCTTAGATAGAACTCCAGGATAACAATGTACTTGGCCTTTTGCTAGGCTCTAGAGACTATTCAGAATATCTTTTTCTGCCATAAGCTCTAAGGTTAATTGGAGTGATAGTCATTGACCTAACACAGCATAAAATCCACAACTATAAAGAACAAAGGGGTCTGGGAGGCAGAATCCAAAGTCACTAACTGTGTCACAGCATTTGGGAACACTTCCTCCTAAGACATATATTTAAAATAAGCCTTCAAAGATGGTGAGTAGTTCCTGAAATAAGCCCATGTGTGTGCATGCATGTGTGTGTATGTGTGTGTCTATGCACGTGTGTATGTAAATATGCATTCACACAAACATTCTCACAAATTAAAACATATATAAAAGTTTATGTAGCTCATAAAAGTAAAAGTTTTTTTCTAGTTAGCCAACCTCCCATGGGAGTGGGACCAGATAAAAATTTCTCCCAGAAGCCTTCGTAAAGAATACAACGTGTGCTATAATAAATACCATTTTACAGTGTCATTAAAATAGACTTAACTGCAAGCTTAATGGATCTGTTTCTTCTCAGAACCTCAATGCAGACCATGTACCAGAGGCAGAGATGCGTGGAACAGCACCACTTCCAAGCACCCAGCTATACTTCATTGAGTCACTCCAGGAAACACTTGCAATCTGTTTCTGATCTTACATCTCTCAACAGGCCTGGTAAAAAGAGGCTGAGAAGCCATGGTACTCCATGCTGAATGCATGTGATGAAGTAATCCTGGGTTGCATTTTGAAAATGGCCCCAAATACAGTCAGACAATCACACTTAGAACAGTGCTAAAGTCATTTCCTGAAAACCAAGGTGAACGGTATGTGCACTTTAATGGATGGAGGGCAGTCAAGTCTCTACCTCAACAGACTAAATGAAGTTCCCAGGTGCAATGCCCAGAGAAGAGAGAAATTATAATAATCAGAGTCCATCCAGGATCTTTTTCTTAGAATAACAACCTAGAGCAAGGGAGTCATCATCTCAACTGCTCAAACATATTCATGTGACGATATTCCAAACACTGTATGTACCAGTAAAACCTTGGTATTATGGGTACATAAAGTCTAATTTCTGCTCTTGAAGAGGCAAGTAACTTACAAACTTACAGTATAATGAATATAGGCAGTGCTGGTGCATGCCTTTAATCCCAACACTTGAGAGGCAGAGGCCAGTGAATCTCTTTGAGTTCAAGGCCAACCTGGTCTACAAAGCAAATTCAAGGATAGCCAGAGCCACACAGAGAAACCTGTCTTGAAAAAACAAAATAAATAAATAAATAAACAAACAAATAAATACTTACAATGTCTGCCTGCCTGTGCTGTTAGGGAGGATAGAACATAGGAAATTACAAACCAGGACAGAATTCCTGAGATTTATATATGAAGTGGCAGAGATATCAAAATATTCCTAGATATGTCTAAGAGTGGACAATGTAGTCTTACTTAATAAACCCTCATCACAAAGATGATATGACTATGAGACCACAGGGAGCATCTCCATTAGCTTCCCCAGTCCCTAACCTTTCTCTGATAAAGACTGACTTATCACATGTGTTGATAAATTTCCAACAATACTATTGAGCAATGGGGCTATTAGAGGTGATAGGTGACCTTCACTATCAAGACACCCCAACCCTCACAATAACTTTAATAGCATCCCTAAGATGTCTCTGGAGTCCAGTAGGTTATATGTAGAATTTTCCCTTGGGGTATAATTTTACTTCTTGCTCTTCCCAGAAATAATCTATTTATTCTGAGTTGGACTTTTTCTATGGTAAGGGCTGTTCCTTGGATGGTATCTCAAATCAACATTCCCAGGCTGCTAGGCCTTGTCATCTAAAGGGAGAAAACTTTGAGAAGCCAGTAACCAATCTGCATTGTGTGAAGACTGACAAGCACTCCCCTCAGGTTGGTCAGCCCTGGATGCAAAGATGCACATGAGCTCAAGTATCCAGAAAGTTGTTCCTAATCATGTATTATTCTATGCTTATGAGTCCTGTTTATCTGAATCACAAACACCAGGTAAGGGAAGAGACAGAGGTCAGAGAATTAAAGTAAACTGTAACCCAGTAAGGTAGCAGGCAACTGATTAACTACAAAGAGAAGCTAGGTGGTCATTTTCCCAAGAAGCTATGAGTGCTTCCTCCAGCAGAGTCTTCTAGTCCTAAAGTTGGCCAGCTATTTAGGGACAAATCCAACTGGGGACGTCAAGGACATGGATGAGTAGCAAAGTAGGCAGCGCACAGGCTACTCCTTCCTCAAATATCAGGTCACAAATTTATTTCAAGCACTCTAAGGCAAAGAACTCTCAAAGGGGAGTATTTGGAGAATGATTGGATGCCCAGTGTGATTGAATGGGAACACAGCAGAGTCCTGGAGCTTGCTCGTATTATTGCATGAAGCTCTGTACCTAGCCACAGTGTGTGCCTGTGCACCTGTGTGCATGCTTTTCACTTTAGTGGGAGGGTGTGAAGTTAATACTAGCAGGGAAGGACTGCTAGGTGAACAGGGCACATATACCATGTGTACACTGAAGCGGACATAATCCTGTGCTGCTTATGCTTTAGTATCACCTATCCTCAAAGTAGACTGTGTCTTAAAAATAAACCTAATCAAACAGGTTGGGTCTTAAATCACATTTCTCAAAGATAAAATGCTCTATCAATTTTCCTAGAAGTTCAATTTTTGCCTTGAAGGCATGGTGTTAAACCACATTGTGGGTGGGATCTATCATCATACAATTAGAATAGGGTTCAATTAATACTACGTCAAGTATTTGATGTCATGATAAATGGGTTAGACTTTATTATGAGGGTTAGTGATTCCCATACTTTCAACTCAAGTGCTATCCTTTTTTTAATAGTTGAGAGACTAAGGCAGTCCCAACTAGTCCCTGACCCTGCTGATGCTGGGCCTTGTCCCTAAGCCCAAAAGACTTCTACCACTGAGGTGCAATAACACCAGCCACAACTGCCCTCACCAGTCAACATGCAACCCTTCTCCAGAACTCCAGAAGACTCCATAGACCAGACACAGTCCACACCTCAAAAGAACAGCCTCAGCTGTTCTGCTGGAGGCCCAACTGGTTCTAGGTACCCCACAAGAAGACTCACTTTACTGAAGTCCAGGCCAGATGTAAAGACCCAAAAGGACTTGGGCTTTACCAGAGGACAGAGCAGATCAAGAGAACAAAGACTCCAAGCCATAGTGGAGACTCCCTACAAGATCTGAAGACTCATCTGCCACCAGAACACTTGGGCACTTAGGTCAAAAGACCAGAGAGAAAACAGAAACCAAGGGAAACATCCATCCAACAAAGACAAATATAGGAATCAAGACCCATAAGCCTAAATTCTAATTAAGAAAACAATCAATAACAAAAAGGGCAATGTATTACTACCAGAATCCAGTTATCCTATGACAGCAAGATCTGAAGAATCCAACACAGCTGAAGCACAAGAAAATTACCTTAAAATAACTTTATGAAGATGATAGAAGCCCTTAAAAAGGAAATGAAAAAAATCCCTAAGAAAAATTGAGGAAAGGACAACCAAACAATTGGAGGAAATCAATAAATCTCTTATAGATTGACAAGGAAAACAGTTTCTTGCTGCTTGCTGGTGGCATGCCACAGCTCCTTTAAAAGAAGTTTTCCTGATTCAGCAGTAGCAGGAAAAAAGCTGTGCTGTTTTAAAATGTTGGCTTTCTGGGTTGCGCTGCCAGTGACCTCTGGCTCTTGCGGAAGATAGCGCATTTGAATGGGGTTTGTGAGCAGACTGTTGCAGCTTGCTTAGTGGTGACATGGACTGGCTGTGTGCCTGAAATTGGGCAGTGTGCGTGAATCAGAGGTGCAAGCAGCTCTGCCATGTTGGACTGTGCAAAGTGAGCAGGCAGTGCTGTATATATCATAATAATGGTGCAGCTTAAGTTTTAGACTGGGCTGGCAAGCAGAAAGTACTATATATGCCATACTAATGGTGCGGCTTAAGTTTTAAGAAGCACTTTGCATTTTTAAAAGTGCTCCTGGACAGTAAAGAATTACAAAGACAAATCCAGATGAGTCATAGTGTTGGATAAATGTACATAGGCTTGGAAGAGAAAATAAAAAGAGTATAGAAAGTCATAAAATAAAGTTAATGCCCAAAGAAAAGGTAAAGTCTTTAAAGAGACAGTACAGACAGTCATAGATTAAAAGGAGTAAAGAAAAATAAGCCACATAAAGATGGAAAATTCACAGAGATTATTTTGGTTCTGGGAAGCTGGGATGAACAAGTGGTTCCTTGCAACAAGACAGTTTTATGTGGCTCCAATCCATCCTATATGTATGTAAGTACACACATGTGCACACATACATACATACAAACACAAATGGATACAACAACACAAACACATACTTATGAACACAAACATACTCAAAGACATACCACACACACAAACACACTGCACATATAACCACACAAACTCATATACTCATGCACACATATGCACATACACACTGTCAAATGCATACATACATGCACATATGCCTTCTCTTTTTTTTCTCTGCAGAATCACAACACAGATTTAGAAACACTTATGTGATATGCACATATGCACATAGCAGAACCCTGTATATTTGGATTTAATTTTAGTATGGCCACTGATCCCCTAAAGATCACTGTGGCCTGTCCATGATGAGCATTAACTTTATAACCTTTCTGTTTTCACACTCAGTTCATCATGTTGCCTCTAGTAGAAGTAAACACCAAATTTGGGGTCATGAGCACCAACGTCAAATCTCAGAACTCTTCCCAGTAGTGTATTTCATACCTGCCACATGCCCTCCTTGGGTGTCAATTTGCTTTTCAGCCTAGTTGGTATCTTATTGTTTTGTAGAATACTGGTCCCTGTTTATTCTGTTTATATCCCAGCTCATCCCTGGTTCCTTACTCAGCAAATATTTGCAGCTGTGGCCACCCTCACCCCTCTCTGCCCATTCCTCTCTCTGCCACAGATCTCACTGGCTATAGACCCTAAGGCCATGCATACTATTTTTGGATTACAGCGAATGGAACTGAGTGGAAATAAATTCTAATTCCATAACATATGGGAATAGCTATTTAAAAATGTTATTTTTATTTTTAGTTCAGAGAATTTGTTCAGATAAGTAGAGAAAGAAATGCAGCCTTCATGGAAAGTGCAATAGGGTTACTAGTATTCTTTTGTTAAAAGAGAAATAGAACTGAAAAAGAATAAAGAATACTGTAAAAGGAAGCACAGCTTTGTGTACCAGACACATGGTCCCAAATAATCACATGAAAACTTACATTAATTATAAACTGTTTGGCCTATAATTCAGGCTTATTACTCACTAGCTCTTACATTTAAATTAATTATTAATTAATCTATGTATTACCACATGGCTGTGGCTTTTCCTGGTCTGTTGGCATATTGTTGTTTAGGTGACTGTTCATGTCTCTCCCAACTCCACCCCTCCTCATCTGAGTCCTCAGTTTGATTGTTTATTCTAACTCTGTCCTACCTGACTATTGGTCAAACAGCTTTTATTATTAACTAAAGGAAACAATCCATATTTACAGTATAGAGAAGCATCCCATAGCATTTCTCACTTTCTGTCTAGTCAAAAAGTAAGGTTTGAACTTTAACATAGTAAAATTGCATGCAACAAAGCAGTTATCAAGTAAGAATTACAGTTACAATATCTAATCTATTTATATTAGACAATATTAGAGAAAATATTTAATTACCTATCCTATCTTGATGAGTTTAAAGTTTTATAACTAGTTTATCTTTTATCATAATTAAGAAAAACTATACCCATAATTATCTAGCTTTCAACCCCACCAAAGACCTGAGAAGGAAATAATAATACCTGAGTAAGCAGGAAGCACAAGCAAGTGACCTCCAAAAAAATTACAGAAACAAGTGGTTGCCTAGGCAGTCACCCAAGTTTCCTCTGCAACGCTGGGGCATCCAACTGTTGCTTATAAGCCTAGAATATCTGACAAATCATTTTTCAGAAGCAGAAAAATTTGAAGGACTATCCTACCCTGTCTTGGCAAGGTTTAGCAGTCACTTTTCTTAGTGTCCTGCATGTCTAGATTGGACAGTGCACTTACTGTAATCAATAATTGAGGCAAGGGCAGTTTTTTTTCCCAACAGGCAAGTTTTGCTAAGAAGAAAACAAACTCCATATGGAGTGTCATTAATTCCCATTATCTTCTCTGGAGTACATCGGGGCTACCAGGACCAGACATGTCTCACTGGATAGTTGCAGTTACAATCCTCTCAAATCTTAGCTAAGGATATTTTAGATATGAAACTTAGATTCTTCAGAAAAGGACAACTATTGGAGCAATCTCTATAATTATTCAATTACCTATGATCTGGACATCTAGAATGTGTTTCTTACTTGATATTATTCTTGTTTGTAGTTCCACTTTTGTTTAGGTTATTAATTTTTCTTTCTTCTAGACAATACTTGATAACTGTTCTTATAGTATATAATTTTTACTATGTTAAGATTAGAACCTTCTTTTTTATTTTGGACTCAAAAGGGGAAATGTGGGAATTCGAGCTGGATGTCAATTGTACTAGAGTGACTTGGCACAATGGGCAGGGTCTTCTCTGGATGTACATGACCCAAAAACCCAAATAAAAGGTGAAGTGGGGGCAAAGGATGTGCTCTTGGATGTGTGAGAGCTGGCAGAGGGTCACAGGAACATACTTGACTGGTGGGTTGGTTCTCATCCCCTTTTGGAACAAGCAGCAATGGTAGCAGAAACGGTGACATTGTATGATTGGATCCTTAATGGCAGGAGCTTCGTTCTGTATTGTGAGTGTATTTTACTGAGTAGCACCTATTAATAAGCCTGAGTTGATCACAGAGTTCACTCCTTCTTCAGAAAACTTAGTCCCCTTCTGGTATTAAGATATTTCCTGTAGTGAAAGGGGAGCGGGCCTGGCCTGCTTTTTGTCCGGTCCAGCTCCCAC
>LOEQ01000414.1:788359-798502 GCA_001685075.1 Bramus lutescens | reverse complement strand
GCAGTTTCTTTATTAACCAATGAAAGTAACACATAGACAGATGACCCTCCTACATCAATTTCCTTTGTAAAATGATGGGACTGAACCAAAGATCAGCCAAGTTTTGTAATTAATTACCATCTAAAGTAGTCTGCAAACATAGTCGCTACCTCAGGAAGCTGCTTATGCCTCAGAACTGTTAGCCTAGACTCCAGGAAACCTCAGGAGAGAATCTGAGATCAGCATCACTCACCTGGTTAAGTCTCTTTGAGACCTGCTGAGGCTAAATTCTTGATTTGTAAACCCTAGAGGTCTGTGAAAGGAAGAAGCCAGCCTTATCTCCCATTAACTGAAATTAGAAACTTGAGTTCAATGTGTTATTATCAGGAAACCACACCTCGCCTTACTTCTAGACTGTGTAGAAAGGAAAAGCCTGAAGTGATGTTCTGCCACCCTCAGTGCCCCTACAATGCCACATCTGTGGTGTGACTGTCATAACAGAAGATGACATGTAAACTCTGGCCCAATGACATGAGTCTCTCTGAATGTGATAGTTTCCATCTGAATGTAGTATAAAAGGGAGTTAAAGTCTTTTGGTTTATTTTCTTGTCTACCCCTTAGAAAGTTCTTCCCCGTCTCCTTGAAAGAGAAGCCATTCATAACCCATGAATGCATACAGCATGAGTCATGATGCACAGTTATAACCAATGAATTCTGTTGTATCAATGAACGGTTATTCTTATTAGGAAAATACATATGTTGACTATCTGTCCTAATCTCCTGAAAGCTTGTGATAATAACTATTATATAATGAGCCTTCACTTCAAATATTACAAATAATCTCTTATTTTTCTCTCAAAATAGCCTTATAAGGCTGAGTGTCATTGTTATCTTCCCATTTTCAAGTGGGGAAACTGAGGATGACTGAGAAGACACAGTAATAGACAAAGTGCAGACCTGAGCAGAGGCAGTCTGGATTCTTTGGGGAGTGCTTTGGATGGCTCCATCTGAATGCACACAACCCATCAGACTGCTAGGAGCCATCACTCTGGGCACTCCCAACTTTCATGACTCCTGTACTGCTCCTGTGACCTGCCTTCAGTCACTTCCTCTTCCTGTGTAAAGGGGCAGAGTAGAAAGCAGGTAGCAGCACCAAGGTGACTGCCTTCAAAACCAGAGTGCCTCAGGAACAAAGATGGATACTAGGTGGTGAGAACCCTTCAATATGTCTCTCTGTCACTCTAGAGGGCCACTGAATCTTCATGGAGGTTCCTCCATCAACAGGATTCTATGCTCTATTCTTGGGTCTGCAGAGACTTCTTTGTCAGGGAAAATGCATTGACTCAATTTCTGTGTTATCGCATATGTCTCTAGCTGCTTCATGCACGTCTCAGTGGATTTTCTGGTCAGATAAAGAAAGTGAACTAAAAATTCTTATGGGTCAGTAAAATTCATAATCCTACTTACATACACATGGTTATGGATACACAGGGCATGGCTTTTTAAACAGAAATACATAAACACATGGAATCACAATTTGTTTTTGCATATGGACATAAGTCATCTTGACCACACAGCAAAGAACTTAGGGCCATTTTGTTGATGACTGCCCTCAACATTAAGTCATCTGTTAATATACCCAAAGTAATCTTTACTGACAACTGCAGTTCTGAGAATATCCCTACTGAATTAGAATATAATGAAATCTCCTCTTCCCCTTAGCTTATGCATAAGCTATTTTCTCCCACCTACCATTTTTCCTTTTGATTGTGAAGGATCAGCGACCTTGGGAGTCACCCCTTTGGTTACTTTCTGAAGCCTGAACCTCTGATTCAGAAATTTCCCCTCTATTTTCACATCTAAGGAATAATATCATATTTGTCCTGCATCTGCCTAGAATAGAAAACTTGAGGGGGGGGGACTAAGTGCTTAGAGCCACTCGACATAAATCCACAGCATCCGAGCTGCCCTAGTTTATGTTGCTGTGATAACCTACTATGACCAAAAGCAACTCAGGGAAGGGAAGTGGCTTGTACTTTCAGGTCGTAGTCCTGTGAGGGCAGTCAGGGCGAGAACTCATCTAAGAATCTGAAGCAGAAATCATGGAGGAATGCTGCTTACTGGCTCACTCACTCCCAGACTTATGCTTTGCTAGCTCCGTGTACAACCCAGGACTGTCCGACAAAGGATGGCGCTGTCCATAGCGGGCTGGACTCTCATGTATCAGGTAACAATCAATGTAATCCCCAGTGGGCATACCTAAGGACAACTCTGTTCTAGGCATTTTCTCAGTTTGGGCTTTCCTTTCAGATAACTCAAAGGTGTATCAAGTTGACAAAATTGACAAGGATACCACTTAGCCACCAAAGATGCATCTGCCTTTGCCAACATTTAAGAACTCTAGGCAGTGATTTCAAACTGTCCAGATAAGAAATAAGACAGTTTTGCTACATACTATCTGGCAAACATTATTTAACTCCAAAGATGCTTCAGATTCAGTTTGAAAAAATTCACTGCTCAATTAATCATGAAATAAAAAAGACTTGTACCATCAAATAAGTGACTGATGCAACATGGATGTGTCTCAAGGATATGAGCTAAGTGAAATAAGCCACACACAGGAGAAATAGGCTGTGATCACACTTTTATGTGGATTTACAAAAAAGAGAGTAGAGTGACAGGTTTTAGGATTTTAATCATTAATGATTCGCAAAGACTTGTGTTCCAAACACTTGGCCCTCAACTTCCTATACTATGTTCCGGTATCTTCTCTGCTACCTGGTCCACCATAGTGTGAGGCATCTCTACTACATGTTCCCACTATCATTAACTCTCCCAAGCCTTCCCTGTTGTGATGGACTGAAATTCCTCTGAAACTATGAGTAAAAATCATTTTCTCCAGGCTAGAAAGAACTGAGTCAACAGTGAAGAGGACTAGCTGTTCTTCTGGAGGACCTGGGAGCAATTCTCAGCATCTATACTAGGCTCAAAACCATCTCTAATTCCAGTTCCAGGGGATCTGATGTCCTCTTCTGGCCTCTGAGGTCAGCATCCACCTGGTACATAGAGATACATGCAGACAAAATACCTATGCACACAAAACAGTAAAATAAAATTTAAAACAGACAAATAACTATTTTCTTCCTTCAGTTTTTCTCTTGGGTATTTGGGCTATAATAACACAAAAGTAGCTAATGTAATTTCCAGGGGCTGTGGTATGGGAGAAATGGAAGATATTGCTCAAAGGGCAAACATTTCAGTTGCGTAGATTGAACAGGTTCTGGGGATCTGACACACAGCATGGTGACCATGGTTGAAAGCACTGTGTTGTATATTGAACGTTTGCTAATAAACAAGGTGGCAGTGCACACACACCAATGGCAGCCCTCTGAAATCACGGATATGTTAATTAGTTTGGCAGTAGCTATCATCTCGCAAAGTATGCAGCTTTCATAACATCACATTCTACATCATAAAATCTACCATTTAGCTCATTTATTATTCCTCAATAAAGCAGGAACATTTTAAAGTATCTGATGAATTTCATGATTTCCCTATTGAGCTAAACAACTTGTTTTCACCCCAGCTGTGCACTGAAGTTGCCTGAGAAACTCAAAAAAAAAAACCCAACCTGGTTCCTAACCCACCCAAAGAGATCTTGATTTGAAATGCAGGTCCCATATGAGTGTTTGTGAGATTGCCCAGTTCATTCTAATATGCAGCCAGGACTGCATGGCACTATCTCAATGATCCTGACTTTCATGTAGTGACCATTAGCAGCCCTTGACTCCAATCTAGCCTCAGGTAGATGACTCATCTCTCCAAATGGAAGATGATTGGCTCATCCCTGGTGAATATTAAAAACAAAATATCCCAGCCCTGTGGCTTCAGAAGGTCCTAGACATGCTAACCATGTTTGGGATTTTTCTCATCTCTGTGCTAAGATATTTAACAAAAGCAATTTAAGGAAAGGCATGATTTATTTTCATTTAATTTCAGACCACTACAGTGTGGAAAACACAGAATCATTCATAACAGCAGCAGTGTCTGGTGAAGGTGCCTGCTTCCGCTGAGCCTCCGCCACCAGCCAAGCTCTATCTCCTAAAGGTTCCATAGCCTCCTGTAACCACCATTCAGGGTCCAAGTGTTCAAACACATGAGTTCATTGTGAGGGGAGGGTACATCTCAGATTCAAACTACACTAATAAATCAATTACTACAATGAAATGATCAGTTTGTACATTGAATAGTGCGAGATTGGTGCCCCCATCAGAAGTTAGCACAGTCCATTGCATCCTGCATTGTAAAGGTTTTCAATTCTGACTCTTCAAAGGTCTGAGAAGGCCAGGAAACACTGAGCAAAGGCCCGGAAGACTGGGTATTTTGAAATTAATACAAGAGGGGCTATATCGACACTCAGCAAATAAAAGAAAAAAATGCCCTCTGGGCCAATTTGTAAGGCAAGTAAGGACATGGCAATAACTGACTGATTGTTGTGCTCTGATGGTCACAGACATGCTCCTCTTAAGCTCGGTAGCCTCCTCATATGCTCAAGATAAAAGGACCTTCCTAGTCACCTGCACTGACTTCCCACCAGGCGCTGGCTCTAACAGAAGCATTCGAACAGTCAATCCTAATTTCAAGTACAGCTTTCCCCCTATTTACTCCCAAAGCACTGGCTGATATACCAACAAAAACATCATACTGGTCTCCTTTTTATCAATATATCATAGCTGGCACAAGAGGTCTCCAGGAATGGCTGTTCCACTATTGATCACTGTTACACACTGTCATCTCACAGTGAAATCCATCAGGAATAATGGAAAGCTGTTTGCAGGTTTTATTGACCATTCATTGGCCTTTGACTGTGAACAGGAACCAGCTATGGGTTAAGCCTCATAAACCCCATATAGACTTTCAGTAATTGAAGTGCATGCAAAACCTGTCTTTCAATACCCATGAGGATTGGCAGACCTCTGGTAGAACAGGCAACAGTTCAGAAATGAACAAAGTAAGGTTTGTACATTTATCCACACTTGGGATCTAGCATGTTAGGTTATGAAGATAAGAAGGTAAGACATAGAATGTGGTGGTTTGAATGAGATTTGCCCCTGTGGGCTCACATATCTAGTCTCTAGTTAGTAGAAATGTTTGGGGGAGATTAGGAAGTGTGACCTTGTTGGAGGAGGTGTAGCCTTCCTTGTTAGAGGAGGTGTGGTCTTGCTGAAGGAGGTGTGGCCTTGTTGGAGGAGGTGTAACATTGGGAGTGAGCTTTGAGGCTTCAAAAGCCTATGCCATTCCCAATTAGCTCTTTCTGCCTCTCTCTCTCATGCTTGCAGATCAAGATAGGAACTCTCAGTCACTGCTCCAACATCATGCCTGCCTGTCTGTCTATTCCCTACCATACTGGTCATGGATTATAACCCTCTGCAACCATGAGCATCTACTTAAATGTTTTGTTTCATAAGCTGCCCTGGTCACAGTGTCTTATCGCAGTGATAGGTCTGTGACAAAGATACAGCACCTCCCTAAAGCAGTCATTGGATAATGAAGAAGGCATGGAAATAACAGGTCTATAAAAAGCAGAGAAAAAGACTATTACTCACAAAGACAAGCCTGCTGGTGAATGTCACCATCTTCCACTCAGTTGCTTCCATCATAAACTTGGGGGAAGACGTCTGATCTTCTCTCCTCTTCTCCAGGCATCCTGCCCACCATCAAATTTTGTCCACCATCAGTTTTACATCCTATATACAAAAAGGGAAAAAAACAGGATGAATAATGAATATCTTCTAGATGGTTCTCCTTCCGTTTAGATAAGCATGTGTGGTTCATGACCATGTACAAACATACAAAAATCACTTGTAGACCAAATTGGCACAAAACTGATTTACTGAAAATATAACTGTAAATCTAGCTTCAGTGATTTACTTCATGATCTTACCTGGCTTGGCTCTGAGTTTCTTGGCCTACAGTATACATCCCATGAATTTATCAGTACAGCTTTAGCAGGGCTCTCCTGAGAGTCTTTATGTTTCTGCCCCACTCTGATATATTCTTTTATTCCATAATTCATCCTGCCAACTGACTTTGGCCCTTGAGTACCCAAAGAATTAATTTCAAAATCTGAAGGGCAAACCTCTGCTCGGCCAGGTTTCTAAGGTGGCCACTGTGACTTTCATGGTGACAAATGTGATAAATGATGGAAATAGGGTGCCACCAAAAGCCAGGACCCACACTAATCACCAGGAAGAAATAACATACATCACTAAGTAAGGGACAGCAAAGCACCTGCTGTGTTTACAGCGATGTCTGTCCCCATACTAGACATGATTAATAGATCACAGATCTCTTTTCCTGAGGACCTCACACATCACATTAGGTTCTTTCTTAACACTGTACTCTAGAAGCCACTGCCAATCAATCAGACATGGGTCCTGGGATAAAATTTGCTATATTTGCCTCAGAATCAATGAACAAAGGCTAGGATGCATCATAAACCACAAGAACTGGACTGAGGCAGAGCTCTACAAAAATATAAAGGACGGTACAATGCAAAGTACATCCTAGTCTTTGCCATTTGCCATCTTGGGAGTATCTCCTCTCCTAAACTCCATACGCTCACTCACAGAAGCTTCTGCTTGGCACATTCCAGCACAGTGTCTAAGAGGAGAACATCCTCTTCTATCCAGTCTTGGACAAAGGAACGAGGTCTTTTGTTTAAAAAAAAAAAGCAGGAGATGGGAAACTGGAAAGATGGGTCAGTAGATAAAATACTACAGAAGCACAAAGCCTTGGTTCAGATCCCCAGCACACATACAAAAGCTAGATACAGTAGTGAATATCTGTAACCCTAACCCTGAGACAGGTGAATCTCAGGAGCTCATTGGCCAGTCAGCCTAGCTGAATTGAAGAGTTCCCGGTTCAGTGAGCCCCCCTGTTTCAAAGAATAAGGTTGAGATGGTGAATTAGTTAGGATTTCTATTGCTGTGCTGAATGCCATGACCAAAGTATCTTGAGGAGGAGGATGTTTGTTTCACCTATGCTTCTACATCACTGTTCATCATCAAATAAATTCAGGACGGAAGCTGAAACAGGCAGGGCCTGACCTGGAGGCCGAAGCTGATGCAGAAGTTATGAAGGGGTGATGCTTACTGGCTTGCTCCTCATGGCTTGCTCAGCCTGCTTTCTTGTAAAACCTAGGACCACCAGTCCAAGGAAGACACTATCCAAAATGGTCTGGGCTCTCCTTCATCAATCACTAATTAAGAAAGTACCATACAGCCAGGTCTTATGGAGGCATTTTCTCAGCTGACTTTAGCTTGTATCAAGTTGACTTAAAACTAGCCAGCACAGCTGACAGCTTGTCAACTTGAAAAGCAAATGCATCACTTTTCAATGATAACCTTTCCTTTCCCATTTATTCCCCAGATGGCAATTAACACTAATATCACAATATAAAACAAATAATTTTGAAAGTCCTCGTCTTTACAAATTTGCACTAAAAGTTCAGTCCCTTTTAAAAATTCAGTCTTTCAAAATTCAAAATCTCTTAAAATTTCAAGATCTTGCAATTGTGGGCTCCTGCAAAAATCAAAATTAAGTTAAATAATGCCTTCCTTCAAGAGGAAATAACCAGGGCACAGTCACAAAAATAAAGCAAAACCAAACTCCAACAGCATAAATAAGTCAATGTCCAATAATGTGGGATTTGCTCCCAATCTTCTAGGCTCCTCCAAGGGCCTTGGTCAGTTCTCTGTATCTTCCCTTTGCAGCACACACAGCTTGTCTCCTAGACTCAGGCTAGCTCCATCACCTACCTGCTCTTGTCCTTGCTGGTCATCCCCTGATGCTCACATCTCCAAATTTGGTGGGGGCCCTTACTGCAGTTGGGCTATGTTTTTGTCACCAATAGCCTCTCCTTGGCTCTCTTCAGGGTCTCCAAGCCCTACCACACAGTGCCAAATCTCAATCACTTTCCATGACACTTCATGTCTTCAAAACCAGTCCCACCTGAGAGGCTCCTACACTACCAGGTTCAATAGCCAGCATTAAGTACACCTTGGCTATCTCTGGCACACTGCTTCCGTGTGCCAACCTGAGGGAACATTTCATAGAAGACTTTGCCACAATGATGCTGGTCTCCTTTTAATCTCAGCTGATTCTTCAGCCCCAGCTGTACACCATCCATTTTTCCAGCTAAGCAATGGCTGTATTTCAGTGGTTCTGGTCTCTTGTTAATCACAAGATTCTTCAGCTCCAGCTGACCAGACGCCACAGATTCCTTGCATGCAGCAGAGTCTTTGCTTCCCTCTAAGATGTCACAAGCCAGGCTTCCACTGTCTGCAATGCTCTCGACACTCTTATCTCCCAAGCTCCCACAGAACAGCTCACTGAGCTCTCAACACTCTTGGTTTTTCTAGCCTAAAGTTCCAAAGTCCTTCTACAGTTCTCCCAAAAACAACATGGTCAGGTCAGTCACAGCAATACCATTATGCTAGTATCAACTTGTCTTAGTTAGGGTTTCTGTTGCTGTGATGAAACACTGCCATGAAAGCCTTCCGCATCACTGTTCATCACCAAAGGAAGTCAGGACAGGAACTCAAACAAGGCAGCAACTTTGAGGAAAGAGCTAATGTAGAGGCCATGGAGAGGTACATGCTTACTGCCTTGTTCTCATGGCTTGCTAAACTTGCTTGCTTATAAGCACCACCCATAGTGGGCAGAGTCCTCCCCATCCGTCATTAATTAAGAAAATAACATACAGCCATGTCTCATGTAAGCATTTTCTCAATTAAGATACCTCCTCTCTGATAACTTAAGCTTGTGTCAAGTTGACATAAAACTATCCAGCACAAAGAGATAAAAGAAGACACTTAATATAACATGTATCCTCCATACACACATGCATACATGTGCACATGCATCCACCTGCACGCAATCACACAAGCACATAGATGTCTACATATACCACACATATACACATGTATAAAAGTTAAAAATTATTTTTAAATACAAGATCACCTATTAAAGGGAAGAGGAATACTTCCGAGAGAAAGAGACATCATATCACATGACTTTTCCTGAGAAGATACAACAGAATATCTATCCACCCCAGAAAGAGCACTGGACAGACCAAAGAAAGGATTCAATCCAAGTACCCACTTGGCAAAACAATGAGTTTATTAAGATTACTTTTAGACAGCTATGTCCCTGGGAAGTCCCACCTCAGCATGTACAATGATTGGGCAGCCAACTGTCCCACCCCAGTCAATTGGTCCACTTATATATAACCTCAAAAGGTCAATGTAGGTTTGTAAGGGTTTTGTGTGGGCTCCTGAGTCTATTGCTCAACCCCAGGAAGCCTCATGGTGGTCTCAGGTGGTCAATGTCAGCTTCTCTGAGATAAGACACTAATGTCCAATCTGGAAAACAGAGCTACACCAAACATAAGGTAAACCAGAGAATCATTGCACTACCCAGAAGCACAGAAAGACATAGAGCATGGAAGAGGAAGATCCCTTACCCAGGTGAGAGCCTTGGGAAAGTGGTCATGGAGGCTGAGGAGGTGGGGAAAGGAAAGAGGAGGACGGGAAAGGGGATGCTACTCGGTGATGTGCATGGAGAGACCTACCATCATGGAGCTCTCACATTCACCATCCTGCCCTTCTGCAATAAAATTGTCAGGCTAGAATCGAGCCTCTGGAGCGACTGTAGTTACCACCTGTTGGCAACTGTAAAAGCATCAAGCCCAGTTAATTGTACGGTTATTGAATTAGCAATCACCTTCTCTGATCTCAGTGACTATTCAGAACATAGAATATAGCTGGGTGGTGGTGGTGCACACCTTTAATTCCAGCACTCAAAAGGCAGAGGCAGGCAGATCTCTGTGAGTTTGAAACCAGCCTGGTCTACAGAGCAAGTTCCAGGACAGGCTCCAAAGCTACAGAAAAACTCTGTCTCGAAAAACCAAAAAAAAAAAAATAAACAAACAAAAAACAAAAAAAACACCACCAATAACAGAATATTCTTGTAATAAAATCAGAGCAAAACTGGCCTGCTTTTAGGTACCAATTAAGTGAATATCACTTGTAAGAATGTGATGTAGGTGGGTCATCTGTCTATGTGTTACTTTCATTGGATAATAAAGAAACTGCCTTGGCC
>LOEQ01000414.1:750634-782609 GCA_001685075.1 Bramus lutescens | reverse complement strand
TCCCTCTCTCTCTCCCTCTCTCTCTCCCTCTCTCTCTCCCTCTCTCTCTCTCTCTTTCTCTCTCTCCCTCCCTCCCTCTGTCCCTCCTCCACCCCTCTTTCTCTCAATGAACAATTTCCTCTTTTGGACTGGAAGAAGCTTTATCTAACTATTGATTTGGAGTGTGTGTTGTGTGGTGGGACCGGTAACTCATGGAGTCACTCTTAGATCTGTGGCCTGTCAGGATCCTTGAGAAACAGTGATGGAAGGAGGTTTGGCCTTCATCTCAATGCCTCATGGACTAGGCATTCAGGAGTAGGCAGTAGACAAATCAGCCTTACTAAAAGGTGGTCTGTGCCCTTCATCTGTGACGCCATGATCCCTTTCCACATGTGTGATAGCTCTAGCAAGGCCAGGAATAAGGCTGAATAATGTCAGCTTGCGTGGTCACTTTGTCACTTGGTTGTTCAAGGGTCATCTCTGGTAGATATTTTAATAAATGTGAACACTGACAGGTGAACCGGCATCTCCATCTCTATGCTCCCATCACAGACACCTCATGTCTGACTTTCCACTCTTACTCCCAGAACCCTGTATGGATTCTCAGACCATCGCTCATCCTACTTGAAGTTCGACCTTCAAGTCCCCTTTTGCTCTCCACTGCCTTAGAAACACCGTCCCCCCACGTCTCTCCAGCATTTGATTCACTCTGCAGCAAAAGAGGCTCTATCCACAGAGCATGTCTTCCTCCTGGTGACCGGTGATCCTCCTGGTGTGGGGGCTACCTTTCTACCTCAGGGAACATCATCCTTCCTCACCTTCTCTTCCATCCAAGATACTCATTGAAAGCTTGCTGAGAGTCACCTGGTCTCAAAAATCCCCTCATGTATTTTCCCAGGATGCACCACTCCTCGTGTCAGTAGTGCTGGTCCATGTCTTCTAGAAAGACGACCCCAAGACAATTGAATTTGCAAGGGAGTGACTAGAGGGGAGACCTATGACTGAAAGAAGAGAGGGGGCAAGAGTACGCTGGACAGAGTCTTTAGGCTGCCATCCAGGACTGACAGCTGTACAAGGGGAGAGGGAAGAAAGGAGGGCGAAGGAGAAGTCTCACACTGCCATTCTGACAGTCTTGACCAGCCCCAGGACGTCTCCACAATGAGGCATCCTCATCAGAAGAGGCCCATGCTGGTGGAGGCCCTGGGCCTCAGAACTCGTTCCCTGGCTGCAAGGATCCCAGGACTGCAGGGCTCAAGGTAAACACTGTGATGTGACTATTGTAGGAATCTGAAGGCAGCTCCCTGTTTCCTTTGCTGTGGCTTTCTTGAAGACAAAACTGAGTGCTGCAGTTTCGTGGCTACCGTAAAATTTACTTTAGAAATAGCTATAGCTTATAAAATGATCCATATGCTTGGTAAATGAAAGCACTCAAAGAAGATAAGGTAAAATGTCTCTCTCTTCTCGTTCTCAGATACCCTCTCACTCTGTCATGCTCATAGCTAATGATTTTGTGCCTCTCTTTGGAAACATCTCACGCACAAATACTCAAATGTTTTGTATTAACATAAAAGCCGTGAAGTCGGAGACACTGGACACTGGACACCGGACACCGTATATCATTTTGTGTTACTCTTCTCCAGTTAGAGCTTTTATTTCCATACTATAAACTAACTATTCTCTCTCACATTGTACAATATTCCATTATGCAATTATACCCTGGGGCTTTGACCCAAACCCAGGCTAGTGAATAGTTAGATTTTCTTCACTATGATACAGAAATCATAGTATTCCTCTACAAAATATCAGAGTTGCTTCCTAGGTCAAAGGGCAGGTGCATTTTGTACTATGCCAGGTATTGGCCCACAAATAGCAAATATACACCCCCACACAGTATTTAGACTTCACAGCCTGTGTTAATCCATGTTGCCTCAGACAGGAGTGGAAGAATTCATTGAGAAATGTAGATAAACAGGTTGATCATGTCTGCTATCAAGGATCTCTGTAGTTAGTAATGCTGTGTTGGTGGCACTGCTTGGGCTGTGTGGTAAAGTCCTCAATAACCTCAGAGACAAATTAAACCAAAATATATCCAATGCCAAAGGACTGACATCACCCAACCCTGCCTGCAAGGACCTCTGATAGTTAGAAATGGTTGAGTTACATTGAATAGAAGTCTGTCTGCATGCTATGCTCACTGATTTTTATCCTTAGGAAGAAACCAAGAGTCAACCTTGTCTGTGATCCATATAAGATAATGATCTTATATTTGCATAAATAATCATGCTTCCAAAGAACCATTTTATTTTGGTGCAAAACCCCTTCTGCATCTTGAATCAAGTTTCACATGGCCAAGTTGTTGAACTTCTCACCACGCATGGTTAGAATATTCTGGAGGTGACAATATCCCACACCTCCATAATGGAAGGACCCTGCCTCTATGTTCTGTAGTGACCCCAGGGCTGAGAGCACCCTGACAATCAATGGGTGACTGGTGCTGTCTTTCCAGATGATCCCATCAAGTGACCTTGACCTCATGCTGCATTTGTGAGCCTCAACTTTGTAACCACCTTATATGCAAAATACCACCCTATATGTAAAATACCACCATATATAAAATCAGCACAGGACAATAATGGTCATTTTTAATTTAGAGGGAAACAAATTAACCAATTTGTTTATAAAATATAATGTTATATGATCGAAGATACTGGAGTTAAAGATAAAGTTCTAAGTATAAGTTTGTGCAGTATTTTGTAGCTATAGGCTAATATTCTTAATCAACAGAGATCCTATAAAATAATTTAAAAAAACAATTTAGACATGAACATATCTTCTTCAACCTATATTTTCAAAGAGTAAAATGATTAACATTACTCTTTATTACTAAGAATATAGGGAAACATGCATCCCTATTGTGGGATTTGCTCTTGAACCATCATTATGGAAGACAGTTTACAGATAGGAATCAAAAATAAATAATCATTCAACTGAATCCAGCCATTAATTGTTCAGACTTTATTCAAATGGAGTCATCAGGCAACCGTAGAAATAAATACACAGATGTTGATGGTAGGTTTGTATAAAAGCGCAAAATTAAGAAAAGTCTTAGAGAGCTACATATAAAAGTAGTAAATCAATTATTACATTTAAAAGTATTATCCAGTGTCTGGGAAGATTGCTCAGTGGATCTGCAAGTGTAAGAACCCAAATTAGAATCTCCAGCATGTGAAAGTTGGGTGTAGCTGCTTATGCCTGTAATCTCAGCATTGGAGATGATGGAGCATGAGAGCTTACCAGTCAGCTGTCCTAGACAAAAAAGGAGACGGAGAGAGTGAGAGAGAGAGAGAGANAAGGAAGGAAGGAAGGAAGGAAGGAAGGAAGGAAGGAAGGAAGGAAGGCAAGCTTCCAGATCAGTAAGAAACCCTCTCTCAAGGGACTACAGAGAACAACAATAGAAGAAGATATCCAACATCTTACCCTGGCCTCCATGTGCAGGCTCATGCACCCTCACACTTAAGTGTATGCTCCACACACATGCTCACACCTTAAAAAGAAAATATCACAAAGCAATTAAAATGTCCAGTGGCCACTTAGGGAGCATATGGAAACCTAGTACAGTGGAAACTTTCTGGAACCTATGAGGTTGACCCTAGTAAGGACTCCTAGTAATGGAGGATATGGAGCCTGTAATAGCTGTCTCTTGTAAATAGTCTAGGCCCCCAGTGGTGAAATTGGTACACCAATCAAACCACCCACAAAATCTATGACCCATAACCTGCTCTGCCTAAAAGATGTGCTGGAGCAATGCTGGCTCAGATCTTGTGGGAGTGACCAACCAAAGACCAGTCTAATCTGAGGCCTACATCACAAGAGGGAGTCCATGATAACACTGCCTAGATGTCCAGGATCTGGAAGCTGAATGCTCAGAGACCTAGAGTAGAACCAACTGCTACTGACAAAAAAAAGTCAATGAAACGATTCCTAATGGTAATCTGCAATACTCATAGGATCTGTGCCTAGCCCAATCGTTGTCAGAGAGGCTTCCTCCAGCAGCTGATGGGAGTAGATTCAGAGACTCACAGCCAAACATTAGGTGAAGCTCAGAGAACCCTGCAGAAGCAGGGGAGGAAGAATTGAAAGACCCAGAGGGATGGAGGACACCAAGATAACATGGCCCACATAATTAACTAAGCAGAGCTCATAGAGCCTCATATAAACTGAAACAGCAACCATGGAGGTCGCATGGGTCTGTACTAGGTCCTTTGCATATATGCTGTGGTTCCTTAGCTTGGAGATTTTGTTGGACTCCTGACAATGGGAGTTTGGGGGTGGTGTATCTGACTCTTTTTCCTATTTATAGGACTTATTTCCTCCTACTAGATTGCCTCATTTTGCTTTAATATGAGAGTATACGCCTAGTCCTATTGTGTCTGTTATGCAGAGTTCAGCTGATATCACTGAGAAGCCTGCTCTTTTCTGAAGGGAAATAAAGTGGATCTGGGGGAGAAAGGAAGTAGAGGAAGGGTTGGGAGGAGGGTAAGATGGAAAGTCTGCAGTTGGCATGTATTATATAAGAGAAGAATAAATAAAATTAAATTAAAAAAATAAAAAGTACCTCAGAACTCTGTTTTCAAACATGTGAACATGAGCATACACTAACACTGGGGTATGAAGTGATGCAAACATATATGTATACATGTACACACATGCACTGGAAACAAATGGAAGACTAGAGCTGTGGTGGTTTGAAAGAAATAGTGCCCCCCAAAAGGAGCGACACTTTTCGGAGTATGACCCTTTTGGAGTAGCTGTGGTCTTGTGGAAGCAGTCTTTAAGGTCTCATATATGCTCAAACCACACCCAGTGAGACAGGCTACTTCCTATTGCCTATGAGTCAAGATGTAAGAACTCTCAGCTACCTCTCTAGTATCCCATCTGCATGCATGCTGCCTTGCTTCCCACCATGATGACAATGAACCAAACCTCTGAATTGTAATCCAGTCACCACAGTTAAATTATTTCCTTTATAAGAGTTACTGTGGTCATGGTGCCTTTTCATAGCAATAGGATCCCTAAGACAAAAGTTAGCACCAGGGACTGGAGAATTGCTGTAAAAGACCTGACCATGTTTTTGTATGGAGGAATTTGGACTTTGGTACTTTGGGTTAAGGAAGTAGTGGCATGCTTTAAGCACTGCTTAATGTACCATCCTAGTAGGAGCATGGAAGACAATGGTACTAAGAGTGTGGTTTGAACTGGGTGGGGGGGTTGAACCAAGAGGTTTCAGAGGAGAATTCTAGTGTGTGTTACCTAGAAATCATTCTTGTGATATTTTGATGATAAATGTGGCTGCTTTTTGCCCTTATCCAAAAAAGTTTGCCTGAGGCTAAAGAATTTTGGACTAATTCCCTTGACGAGGAAATCTCAAAACAGCCTATTATAGACTCTGGTGTGTGGTTATTAATGAACTCTAATGAAGATTTATAATGAAAAGGAAAAAGATGAGCAAGGAAAAATTTTTGAGGAGAAAAGGAGCACCAGGAAGTGGAATGGAGCTGAATTCTGTGTTCAAGGGATAAACAGATTAGGAAATGGAATGAAGGAAGTGGTGACGTCAGGGCAAGATCCCACTCAGTTAACTTTCCAACTTGTGAAAAGGAATAAAAGAAACATTTAGAGCCATGTGTGGTGGTACATGCCTTTAATCCCAGCAATTGGAAGGCAGAGGCTGGCAGATCTCTGAGTCTGAGGCCAACCTGGTCTACAGAGAAAGTTCCAGAATAGACAAGCTTAGGCAGTGAAGGAAACCTTGGGAAGCAGAAATCTGGTGAAGATGTAATTGAACAAGGAGGCCACGTTCCAACCCAAGTAAGAAACAGAACTTATCAGCTTTGGCCACATGGTTCTGAAGTTAAGAGAAGAAATCTATTTTTAAAATACTTAAAATTAGAAGAATCTATGGAATCTCCCTTCATGACTAAGGAAAGCTGCCGAGGCCAGGTATGTATCAAGAATGTCCCTGAATGAAGTTATAGAGAGGCCATTGTGTGAGGCTGTGAAGTTGAAAACTGGATTGCCTTGGAGACCCCAAGATGGTGGAGATGACAGAGATGTGAGACACCTGCTGAGGAGAGCTGCTTGCTGGGAACCAGACCAAGAGAGAGGTGTGTTTCAGCCAACAGAGCTGAAAGGAGTTAGAGATTTGAAGAGTGCTTTGACATTAGACAAGGAGGTGTATACTCTGAAGTTTGCCCAGCTAGTTTTCAATCTTGCTTTGGTCCAGTCTTTCCTCACTATGCGCCCTTTCCTATGTTTTGGGAGGATAATGTTTATACTGTGCCATTATTTATTGGAAGCATGTGATAGGATTTTTTATTTTGATTTTATAGGGGATTACAGTTAAGAGATTGTGTGAATCTCAGAAGAGACTTTGAACTTTGGACTCTTAAACATTGTTGAGACTGTGATAGACTATGGAGACTTTTGATGTTGGACTGAATGCTTTTTTGCATTATGAGTTGACTATAAGTCTTTGGGACCCAAGGAAGTAAAATGTGATGGTTTAAAAGAAAATGGCCCCCAAAAGAAGTAGCACTATTAGAAGGTGTGGCCTTGTTGGAGTGGGTGCGGTCTTATTGGAGGAAGTATGTCACTATGGAGACAGGTTTTGAGGTTTCATATAAACTCAAGTCATACATAATGAGATAGACTACTTCCTGTTGCCTGCCTATCAAGATGTAGGACTCTCAACTCCAGCACCATGTCTACCTGCATGCCACCATGCCACACCATGATGATAACAGACTAAACCTCTGAACTGTAAGCCACCAAAATTTAATGTTTTTCCTTTATAAGAGTTGCTGTGATCATGATATCTTTTCAAAGCAAGAGAAACCCTAACTAAGACAACAGCCCTGGATATTGATGGTGTTCATTTTGTTAGATGTAATTAATTTTACATATCTGAACCATTTAAATTTTTACACTTCTACCTAATTTTATAATCAGAAAAAAAACAAATAAGAATATTTTCATTGAACAAAATTAAGAAGGACAATGTCTGAGGGTAATGAAGCCACAAAACCCAAGAATGTAACAAGAAAGAGTTTCTGGCTGTGAGGAAGATTAAAGGGCAGATGGGAGAGAGGCCTTGACAGTGGATTTTTTTTAAGCTTCAAATGCTTTCAAGAGGCTTTCATTGCTAAAAGACACCCCTCTAAGTCCTGTTCTTGTCAAGTTCCTAAAAAGTAGATCCAGCAATACAACCTAGACCACCTTCACTGAGGAGGGGTAGGAGGAGTCTAAGAGCCAGAGAACCAGGATGTCTGTGCTGCAACGGTGTCTTCTCGTTAAGTCAGGGAAGCTGCACCCACAAAGTCTCAACAATATGGTCGCCTACACAAGACCAGAAAATGACAGTGGGAATTCACATGCCAACATGGAACATGGAACTCTCGCAAGGCCACCCTACATGAAGAGCTACAGGCAATTAATGACTGCTGAGAGAGAGAACATAAGTGTCCTCCAGGGATGAGCCTCTGATAAGTCATCCAATTCCAAGTGACCAGCCCTAAACACACACACACTATACACACATACATATGAACAATGCTAAATAGACTCAGCAGTTTGTATTTATAAATTTGTGTGTGTGCAACAATTATAACTAAACAATAAGAGGCCATGAATTTGAGAAATGGAAGGGAAACACAGGAGGACCTGAATTGGAGCAAAAGGAGAGGGAATACTTAATTATACATGAAATTATCAACCAAACAAATATAAATAAAAGAAAATGCCCAGTGTCCACACACTCTGCACTGACCCACACTTATGGCACGCACAATCCAGTGCCCTCCCTCTGCTCCTCTTTGAAAACAAAAGCCTAGCCTCTATTGACACAGCGATTTCATGTGCTCCGATCACTTCCTCTGCAGTGAGGTCACCAAAGCAGCCTAAACTCAACACAGAGATCTGTGAAAAAAAAATTCCAAAGCATTAAATACAAAAACAAAATCTTTTTAGTGTGTAATCTTTTGAATCTACAGATAGATGGAGATACACTCTTTAATCGTATTTTTCTTTTCTGTCTCTTCATGCACGCTTCTTCAGTGGCACAGGCATTTTTCAACAACACAGACCCTCTTTTGTTTAATTAATAATCCCCCAGACATAAATCACCCCAGCGGCACCCTCTCTAAGCAGCCCTGTGGCAATGACCTACTTTAACAGTCTTTCGTGTAGAGCTTGGGTTTACTATGTATTTTGAAAATTACTGCTCAATAGCTATTTTGGGAAATCAGCATTTTCCTTAGTAACTTCAGCAATGAGTACCCATTTTTCCCACCTAGGAAGAAAGAATAATAGAATAATGGAACTGAACTAAAGTCTAATGAAAGGGGGCTAGCCCCTCTCCCAGGAAACCAGTAGTAATAAACACAGCTAACATCTATTAAGCATTTTATGTGCACAATTTCCTTTAACTCTTGCAGAAAAGCTGTCTGTCCCTATTTGGTTGATGGGGAAACTGAGGTAGAGAGAGAGAGAGGGAGTGAGACTAAACCAGCAAGTAGCAAAGAGAATTCTCGCTCCCAGGCTCTAAAATTGATGCTCTCAACTCAGTCACGTGTTCCCCTTTGACAGAAATAGAACAGACTCCCAGGGAAGATCACATTGACCGTAACACTGTGTTGGCATTGTCCTTGTTTCTAGGGAAGAGTACTTAAGCTTAAAGAAGAGCATGATGAAATTTAGAATTCAAGTATTACCTTCAATTATTTTTAATCTTTTGATTGTGACAAGAGCACTTGGTGTAAGTTCTGCTTCTGAGCATATTTAAATATCCAATGTATCATTAGCTGTAAACACAGTTCCGTGTAAAAGGCCTCAGAACTTGGTCAGTTTGTCCATCTGAAACTGTTAAGCCATGATTTTCCATACCCCCCTTTGTCACCCTTGGCAATCACTGATAAACTGTTACCTACATATTGGAACATTACAGTAACCTTCTCTTTCCTGCTGAACTTATTTGAAATACTGGCTTGAGTTTGAGAAAACCAAAAGAAATGCAATGAAAGTTATTTGAAAACTCTAGCATGTCATTATGTAAAATTGCATCCGTTTGCCCTAAATCCATTTTACTAGGTTATTATTAATTAGCATTTGTTCAGTATCAACTATGCTCTCAGGGCCAGAATCAACATGTAAAATTATATCATAGCCTAAGATAGGCCCACATAGCATTTCTAAAGCAGCTCTCCCCACACTTAACCCCTAAGAGGAATTGTTCCAACAGTAGATGTGCAGAAAAACAGCTCCAAATCAATCGCTCTCCATGAGGGCCCGCACATGCGCCCACTATGTGAGGCAAGCAGAGCCTCGAGTCGAAGAGGAGGGGAAAGGTGAAATTTCCCACTAAGTGACTGAAAATCATTAAGACTCAACTTTTAAATAATAGAAATTGGTCATATAACTTATTGTTCAATGATTTTGCCATGAGAATTCTTAATGGAAATACAGGTAAATCTAGTAATACCTATACAAGCATGAAGGAGATGTATAGATGAACATACAGACCTCTCTTTGATCATTAAAAAATTCTGAGAGATTTTCATCAATGCGGAAGTAGTACACGGAGGCTGTCTGTGGTGTACTGTCTCAACCTGAATTCCCCTACAGTAGTTTGGGGGTTTGGATGGGAACCCATTATTTGGGGGGCAGGAAGTATACCTCTCATGGAGGTAGAGCAGGAGGACAGCTGGTACAGGCTACGATAATAATCTCTTGCTCTATGGGCACTGAGGGCTTACCATCCCTTGGTCCCCAGTGAGGGAGATGTACAGAGTATGCCCCGGAGCTCCACTGAAACACAAGAAGCTGGGTATTTGGCCAAGAACTTCTTATCCATCTTTGGTAGTAGATTTCCTGCGGATGACTTCCAGCCACTTCATGTGACCTTGGCAGAGCCACGAAAGTCCTTGGGCAGAGTCTGACACAGGCACATAAGATGCTGTGGATGTGTGTTCATCAGCTCTGGTGTATGGTACATGTATGCAGAAGTACTGGGTATTAGCGAGATAATGTAGTATGGTAATCATCCTGTTGAACAAAGCAAGCTTGACTTCAGCCAACTGCTTCCCCCATTCTTTCATTAAAAGTCCCTGGAACAACCTTGTCTTTATGTATGAGCAAAAAGAAACCAGTAGCCTATTCCATCTAAAATAAATATACATCTGAGCTTCATACTATAGAGATAACAGACTATGAATATATTAATCAGAATGAGGTAGTATTCTATTTGGAGAAGGACGCAAGACTTTTTAAATACAATTTTGTATTTCTGAATTAAAAAAAATACTGGGGTTGGGAGAGAGGGCTCAGTGGGTAAAATACCTGCTGCGCAAGAATGAGTTCAGATCCACAGCATCCATGTTTAAAAAAAAATGCCATACTTGCCAGCAGACATCTGTAGCATCAATGCTGGCGTTTCAGGGAAGGGGTGGAGTAACGTGACAGGTGAATTCAGGGGCTCATTGGCCAACTAGTCTAGGAGAAAAGAAGAGCTGCAGATTTAGTGAGAGCCTGTCTCCAAAAATAAATACATAGACAGTCACAGGATACTCCTAATATCAACCCCTGGTACACACACACACACACACACACACGACATGTCAATTCTTTGCATATGTAAAGTTCATCTATATCTCATTGGACAATGGTCCTATGATAGCTAACATAATTAACTTCTCTCTATTTGATGGGATTAAGAAATACCTGGTCCATTAACGAGACACACTTGTTTGTCTATGAGGGCTTTTTCAGAAAAGACTTACAATGGGGAAAGGTTTCCCGTGAACGTGGGCAGAGTCACCCATGGCCTGGGGACCACAGCGTGAGTACTAAACCAGCTAGACTCCAGCATTCATCCCCCTTGATTTCCTGATTTGTAAGCAATCAGCCTCACACTCTTTCCATGGCTGTGAGCAGCTCCTGCCGCTTTGCCTGTTCCGTCATGACCAACTGTTCTCCCAGAGCATGAACCGAAATAGCTCCTTCCTAGAAACAGGACAAGTGACTAACTGGGCTCATGAGCCTACTACAGTGTCTCCCATCTTTGAGCGTGGTTCACAGGGAAGGATTCATATTTGTAACTGTGGACTAGGGTAGTAAAGCCAGATCCCACGTTCACCTGTGAAACAAAGCAGACAGGACTTCAACCATCTGTTACTGCATAATCCATTCCCTTTCAAGGAAAGACTTCTGACAACACTACACTCTTGGATTAGCAAAAGGAGGCAGCAACCCAGTCATCCACCCCATTCCGTGACCTAAAGTGTGCTCACTGTGCGACTCAGTGTTCTGTCCTGCAGTTACACAGAAGCATCATGTCTGCAACGCATAAATCATATTTCTTCAAGGATAATAACCCTGACCCTGTGGTTAGGAACTGCCATACTTCCCAACAAGGTTAACCTCTGTTAGTCTGGCTCCAGCAGTACAAGCCAGCAATGCCAGCCATCCCCAGGTTAGCAAGCAGAGATGCGCAAAGGGTTCTATTAGATAACACCTGTCCTTGGTCACCTCCAATAGGACACACGCATCCTTCTCCTGGGCTTCCTTCAAGTTTCTGGTGGGTCTTTTTGCCGGGTATCATAGCATTCCCAAATTTCTCATTCACAGATCTGTCTCTGTAATTACCCCACGGTAGCATGCAGCTGAGGAGTAGCTGCTTACTCCTGCAGCCGTTTCTGCTTTCACCCACAGAGAAACAGCAAGTAATCAACAAAGGAACCATCTCAGATGCTGAGGATGCCACAGAGACCAGGTTAGACCTGCCATTGCCCTCTGAGATGGAATTCCAGTTTTGTAGATGCTGAAGCTTCTGCTGGGGACAATATCTCACTGGCTCCGGAGCCAGTTTCTCACTGTAGTTATTTCTCCCTAGCTCCGGGTCAGAACTGGTTTGAAGAAATTCCTTCTGTGAAACTCTTTCTTTTATTTTTTAAATCACTAGTTGATGTCAGCATGCATCCTTCCAATAAATTTTCATCCAGAAAAGGCCTATCTAACAAGGAGTACATGAGAATGCTGTTTAAGATCATTGTGCCTCTGTTTATTCACCAATAAAATGGGCACACTGAGACAACAAAGAATTTAATAAAGACAATGAAATTGTGAAACCAACAAATTTGAAAGGATGCTTGGCTCCAAGTATTCCTTAAAAAAAAGAAACCATTAATTTTTCAAGCAATTTTCAACCTGCATTAGCTATTTACTATTGTAACAAAGCACCAGAACCAAGGCAACTTGTGAACGAAATCACTAATTTTGACTTAGGCATCTAGAAGCTGAGGGCATAATGGCAGGGACCTCATGACAGGAGGCAGGAGGCACGGCAGGGAGAACGAGAAGCTAAGAGCTCACATCCTCTACTACAAGCATGAAGGGCGACCTGGAAGTGGGATGAGGCCTTAAGCTCTCAAAGCCAGCCCACAGCCACACACTTCCTCCAGCAGGGCCACACCTCCTAAACCTCCCACACAGCGCCACCTAGAAGGGACCCAGTATTCAAATAACTATGAAGGACAGTTCTGACTTCAACCACCACAGCCGCCCATGTCTTCTCTCTGTTCTCCTCTCTTTCTCTAACTGATGAGCCAATGTAGATGCACTCATTAGTTTAGGTCCTACCTTCCTATTCTGTTCATGGCCAGCACTAGGTGAACTGTCCAACAGGGCACATCTGCTCTGTGCCTTTAAAGCAGAATGATGTGGAAGATGCAAGAAAGGCTTTGATACAACAGAAAAATGCCTGCTGAGCTCCTCTGCATCATCTCATGAATTCCGTGGCTGAGAGACTTCCTCCCCACTCATCTACGCATGCCTACATCTGGACCACACTGTCCGCTGGCTGAGCACAGCTGCCCTTTCCTTGCCGGCAGTATGGAGCTCGTAATTCAATTAACCATGGACATTTGAAACTAGTCACCATATGGAAGATGTGAAAGATTCGTCTGTTGATAACACCTATCCTCTACCAGCTCACTAAACTTCCAGTCCTTCTCAACCCAGGAGAGCCAAACTAATAGGCCCAAAAGAGTCCAGGAGAGCCCTCGTGGCCCTCCCCCCAACATTCACTGTAGGCCATCTTAGGGAGACCCTGAGCAATTGCCCTCAATTCATTTTTTTTTTTTTTTGCACAACATGGTGAGGAAAGATTGTACAAGGATTGCTCCTTCAGATCTAGGCAGTTTATTTTTATACACTAGGGTTTTGCTTGACATGCACTTTGGGGAACAGATTTTGCATCTTTAAAAATGATGTCAGACTTTTGCTTCATGTGAATGATAAAAGGGGATGAGTGCCTGGGAAAGATCCCTCTTTTTAAAGCAGACCAAAACATGCATGCTCTAAACAATATAGTAGCCCATCACATAAGGCAAGCATCTATAAACATACAAAAGGTAATTTGATTGGCGAATAATTGCAATAGAAACCTTTACTGTATTTCTTTCTGGTTGTTGCCTAAAACCAGAGTGAATAAAGAGAGTCAAATAGAATATCAACGAGGTTAACTGTGGTCCATGTTAAATGGGGAACTGTATTTTAATGCCAGTAGCCTTGTAGAAAGAATTATAGGTTAATGGAACTACTTGGGACACTGTTGTCCTTGCTTTTCTACAGTCAAAAGTTAAATTATTTAGAAAAGAAACATTCTCTTGAGTGGTTGCAGGTCACTATGGATCAGTGAGGTTTTCCCTTTAGAGTTTAGATGTGAAATATTAATATGTTTCAGAGACAAGATTTATCAACATGGGACTCCTATCTGTCATCCCTCCTCCACCCTCCATCTCCCACTCTGGAGAATTTTCCTTTTAATAGTCTAGATCATAGCATTGGGGAATAGGAGTCAGAGTACTCAAGGAAAAAAAAAAAGGAGAAAGGCTCCACAACACTCAATAGGGAAGGATTTGGGCCGTGCACGATCTTCCACGGGGCTTGACAAAACCGGGACAGTACAGAAAGGGTCTGGAGATCTATTGCTCTGGCCTTTGGATTTGATTTTGTTTTAGTATTCTTTGAAAGATGGAAGACCAAATGAGAATTCCTTTGCAACGTTTTTCCAGACTACTACCGGCTATGATACACACACACGTAGCCCCCAAAGCTGTTTGTGTATATATGCTGCTCACACAAGGGTCCCCAAAGAACAGCAGCAGAGTCACCTGTGAGGTGCTGAGACAGACAAAATCTCGGGCTCCAGCACAGACCTGCTGAGCTGGCGTCTCTGTGCAGGCGAGGTCCAGGGATTTGTTGAACAAGCATTCAAAGTGATTCTCCCATTGCTGTATTCAGAGAGCAACTAAGCCAGGTAACTGTGGCACCTGCCTAGAACTTCTAGGAGCTTCATACCTGAGTCCAGGGCAAGGGTCCACTTTGGGAAGGTCTGGTTTCTACCCCTTGGGCACGACTACAGGACCCCTGTGGGATCATGTACCACACGAAACTTCCTGGCATTCCAAGAGTCCCAGAAATTGCAGACCCTTTTCCCATAGGTCCTCCCTCTCAGACACTGAAGATCTCTCTTCTTCTGTCCCCCAAGGGTCTGAAGAGGCAAATTGCCAGATTCTTCCAAAGGTAGAAATGACTAGTTTGGGAATTCTCAAATCTGACTTTACTGCTGGAGATGGAACATTCTTCTTTGAACTTCCTATATAATCTTCCTCTTTTCGGCAAAATCAGTGGATATGCCCAAGCTCCAATAACAATCCACTGTGGAATTCCTGAGTCAGTCTCCAGCGTAAAGTTGATGAGTCTAGCCAATGAACACAGTGATGAACAGCACTGTTTATCTTGTCATGACCAACCATGAAGCCAACATATGGTATAAAGCCTTGTTCTCAAAGACCCCTGTCAGATGCCTGTCAACAAGTCCCCTCTCCCACATAGCATCATCTTCTCAGTTCCCCCAAGATCCATGATGCTGCAAAAAGAGCCACCTGAGACTCCCATACTTGACTCAACAGCTGAGTTCAGTCCGCCCTTTCAAGCCTGGTCCTCGTAGCGTCCCCCGTCGCCTTACTAATGTGCTATCTTGATGACCCAAACAGGGTCGCTTTGATGTGTTCATTTCCTAGAGAAGCCCTCCTCTCATGACTTTCCCTGTCTGCCATGAGGAGAATATGAAAGGAAGGAAGGGTCACAATCAGTGTGCTGAAACTCAGGAAACCTGAAATAGAACCTCTTAGCCTTTGAAAGCAGCGGCATGGGAAAGAGATCGTTGCCACAAGAACCAGATAAGATGAGCTTCTTGTTACTCTAAGGCAGCAGTTCTCAACCTGTGGTCTCGATGCCATCGGGGGTCAAATGACCCTTTCACAAGGGTTGCCTAAGACCGTCAGAAAACACAGATATTTACGTTAAAATTCATAACAGTAGCAAAATTACAGTTATGAGGTAACAATGGAAATAATTTTACAGTTGGGGGTCACCACAGTGTGAGGAACTGTATTTAAACACTGCAGCATTAGGAAGGTTGAGAACCAATTAAAAATCTAAGGTTCTTAATTCAGAACCTCCACTTACACCTTCTAAGTGGTTTCCTTTCTTTTGGGGGCCTCTCAAGACTCAGTTCAGGAAGGGCATTATTGTCAGGCTTCCCCAGAGCAATGGAATCCATAAGAGATTTACTATGAAGGATTAGAGAAGTCACACTGTCTGTCATCACAAGATACAGCCAGAGGATTAGGCTAGCCAATGACAGAAGTCCTGGTCCAAGTTCAAAAGCCCAAGAGTGAGGAGCATCAAGGTCCGAGGGCAGGAAAGGGCAGAGAAAATGTTCTCTCTCCCTCTGCCTTCCTGTTCTATTCTGGGGCTCCGCAAAAGGAATGCTACCACCTGTGTAGGTGACAATAATCTTTTTTACGCAGACTGGTAAAAAGTGCTAATACATTTAACAAATACACTCATAAATAATGTTTCACCAGCTTTCTGAGTGTCCCTGTGCCTAGTTTATTTAAACAATGTTTAAAATGGAATTTACCATGACAAGTACAAATGTAGAAAGTACTGAGACCCATGTGATGATGATGGTAAAATACTGTGTAGTTACAATGAATGCTGTTCGGAGTTCTTCATCTGAGTAGCAATATCTATCTAGACTTATCCAACCTTGTAGACACTAATATTGCTTTGGGGTTTTTTTTTTGGTCTTATATTTTTAGATGATGAAACTAAGGAACAGAAATGTGATTTACATAAAATCACACCCCTAACAGACACAGAAGCAGGAGCCCAGGCCACTGTTCTTAAGTCCCTGGACTTCTACAATAAAGAAAGGTAGAGGATCTCAACACTTAAGAGATAGTAACCCCCATTCTCTATCAGCACGCTATGATGCTGATATTGATGCGCCTTGAGCCTCTATTTCATTGTCTGCAGTACAGTGTACATCAGGAGGGAACCCTCACACCAGAGCTTTGTGGGGGACAGATGAAATAAGTCTACAAAGTTGACACCTACCAGAGCCAATAATAACACATCAAGTGCTGCTCCCATTTCTCTGTTCCTCAATCCCGCTACAAAGAGGTGTGTGCCACTTGCCCCTGCATCATTCCAAATGCATTTATGTTCTTCTGCACTGAAAGAAATAGTCACACAAGCATGAAGGCCTGAGTTCAGATACCCAGCATCCATGTAAAAAGCCAAGTGTGGGGACATACTGCTATAATACCAGCAATGAGAGGGCTGAGAAAGGGGGATTCCTGGGACTTGCTTGCTACCCAGTCTTGGTGAACTCAAGGTTCAGGTGAGAGAATTTGTCTCAAAAAAACAAGGCAAATAGAAGCTGAAAGAGACACTATCATTGATCTTTGACCTCCACAAGCATTTGTCCAGTGTGCACACTCACGCATAGGAATACACACATAAATACTATGCATATGTTCTCATATGCACTATATACACACATATACCACACACAAATACACCATATACAGACATAATCTCAAATGCACATACACACACACATACACTTAGATACATTATACTTACGTACACACAAAAGAAATAAACAAACAAATAATTTAAATAGAGGAAAAAATAGAAGTGTGGGTCATCTTCTTCACTTTCACAAGTCCAGGTGTTGTGTTCATTCTTGCCTTTCAGACTAACAGAACAAAGGGACACCACCCACCTTGCTTTCCAGAAGACCATTAGCCTTCTAGTTAGGCCTTCTTTCTTGTGGCCAAGGTGGCTACTCATTTAGCAAGCTCTCCTTTATCCCTAGTGTGCCCTTCACTTGGCATCATGATGTGAAAACAGCAACACAGATACTATCCACGAGCTCATGAAAACACATCCTACCAGAGGAATCAGGCAAAATGATAAACACAATGGTAACAAACACCTCGAAGGGAAAAAACAGAGGGCTAAGGTGTCCATTAGGTGACACAATGCATGAGGCAGAGTACCAGAAAAGCAGAGAGTCAACAGACATGTCCCCTGGAAGATGTGGGCCAACACTCAGAGCTGTTCCGGTGTCCATTAGGTGGCACAATGCATGAGGCAGAGTACCAGAAAAGCAGAGAGTCAACAGACATGTCCCCTGGAAGATGTGGGCCAACACTCAGAGCTGTTCCGGTGTCCATTAGGTGGCACAATGCATGAGGCAGAGTACCAGAAAAGCAGAGAGTCAACAGACATGTCCCCTGGAAGATGTGGGCCAACACTCAGAGCTGTTCCAGCGACAGGCTTGGCTCTCTAAAGTTCTATTGCTCCAGCTTGAATGTGAGTTTCCACTTTCCTACTCTATGACTTGGGCAAGTATCTTTGATTTTCTCGTATCAGTTTCTCCATCTATACATTGGTGCTAAACCCAAGGAGAGTTACTGCCTGGGAGGATTAAATGAGATGATGCTGTTATCATTTATGAATATTTGGACTGAAGAGATATCTCCATCAGCAAAGTGTTTGCCATGCAACCTTGAGGACCCAAGCTTGCTCTCCAGCACCCACATAAAAGCTGGGCATAGGAGCACATGCATGTAATCCTATAACTGGGAAGGTGGAGTCAGGGTGTCCCCGGGACTTGATGGCCAGACAGTCTTCTGGAATGTTTGATCTCCAAGGCTATGGAGAGACCCTGCCTCAAAAAAAATAAGATAGAGAAGAATTAAGGGAGATACCCAGTATCCTTTGGCTTCCTCATGCATGTGCACACATGTGCAAACATGTACCCATGCGTAAGTGTGCACACACAGGAATATGTACACACACACACACACACAAGCATTATTTCTTCTCGTGGTATGGATAAGGCTAAGGAGGGCTCAGACCTATGCGTGAGCACCTGTTTAGGGCACCCTTTATACTAGGTTCCTATGGTCCAAACTCTATCATCTAATAAGTGACATCTTTCAAAGAGAAGAAGAGGAGGAGGAGGAGGAAGAAGAAGAAGAAAAAAGTACTTGAATCTTTTGATGGCCTGAAATCTGGCTCTTTCGTGGAGGTTCTGTAAGAAACATGCAGAGTTGTGTAGACGCCTCAGCATAAAAATAGTAAATAACGCCCCGGTGTTCATCGCCATAAACTGAGGAATAAACTTGTTGAGAGAGCTAACGGGCCCTTGGCTGTCAGAGCAAAAGCCTCATTCAAATGCTCTTTCTGCCTCAGGCACGGGCTTAGAGGAGAAAGCAGGGTTTGAGTAGGCCAGTCCATGATTCCTGTCAGACAAAGGGACCCCTGAGACTCAGCGAAGTCTTTACTGCATCCCTGTGTCTCAGCTCAAACGGCGTGAAAGATTCCACATCCTATATTGACCTTGGTTCCTGTCTTTGGAAATTATCCCACCTCAGCCTCCACCTTCCTGTCCCCTCTGGTAGCAGCTGACCTCTGCTTCTACCAAACAAAGCTGGCTTCTCACTACCAAGGACCCCACCACGCTAGGAAAAGGAGATGGCCACCAGCCCCTCCCTCTTGCCAGCTCCAGAGGAAGCGCCTCTGACTCCCACTGTTATTACCACCCTTATCACCAGCACTACTGGCATGGGCCCCATCCTGCTCCACCCTGCCTCCCAGATCAAGCTCCCCAACATCCCATTGTCTGCTGCGTGTGCTCCCTCCAGGGTTCTTAGCTACCCACCCTCAGCATTCAGGAATCAAGTCCAAAGCCCATGATGTCACCCAAGGCCCCTGAGTCATCCCCACTCTTGTCTGGTTTGTTGTAGCTGGTCCAGCTTCCATCTGTCTCTGAGAATCTTTCCCTGCTGACACTCTGCCCCATGCCCTGGGCTCATGCCTCCTGTCTGTCAAGGCAGACACAGATACCTCAGGGAAAGCGTTTAAGGTGTTTTCACTGTCAAAGCTACACTGTGCTGTCCTCACTTCCTCTCTGACTTCCTCCACAGGGCTTCTGTAATGATCTCCTTAAAACTCGAAACCAGACAAGTGACTTCCCTGCTTGAAAACCTTCTGGGAGTTCTCATTCTCAAAGAAAGGGCAATTTGAGTCCTCTATACTTGATTTCTGTTGATAACGAATAGCTCACTCCAACCATTCCCAGAATGCCCCAGACACACTGAAATCCTTACCTCCCTTCTGAGCCCCTGGGTTTGCTGCTGCCCCCGGTCTGTTGGGGCCTGGATAGTTCTTGTCTGATAGGTTCACTCTCATGCTGAAGAGCCCACTTCAAAGGCTCCTTTCCTCAAGAGACTCTCTCTCCACAGTTGCACCAACTGAGAGTTGCCAAGGTTTTCTGTAAAGGGCCTTTGCGGGCCACCTCGGGTGTCCACTCCACTTCCCCCACTCTCCTAGGGTAAGACAGCTGTGCATGGATGACATGTACAGATGTGGGCACAGCTGTGCTCCAGTGAGACTTTCATTTCATGTGGCTTCTGTGTATGACAAATTATTCTTCCTCTTTGGGATATTTTTCAAAAATAGAAAATTTAGAAAATATTTTGAGTTTGTGCCATCCAGCATGGTCCTGAGGGCCGTAGTTTGCCCACCCCCTCCTTGCAGCGAGTTGGTTTTTCCTTCCTCTGCATTTTCTCATTGTTACACAGTATCTTAAGTGTGACTCCTGGGGTCCAGGATGCCCTAACACCTGGGCATCGCTCTGCCCACATGCAATAAGACACTGAGAATACACAGCTCCTTCCTCATCTCCCACCCTTCTCTTACAGCACACTGAATTCTCCACCTCCAGGGTCTGTATCTGAGGTGACATCTAGAACACAGAGAACATGTGGTTAATATTTGCTGAATGAAGAACCAGCCTAGCAAGGGTAAGAAGAAGTGACAGGGAAAATTCCACAGTGATTATTCCCTACCATAGCCCCAAACCAAGACAAAGACCTTCTTGCAGGAATATAGGCTCTAGTCCTATGGACTTGCTTATTCTTCTTGGCATCACACATTAAATGCAAGCAACTAAGAGTGACTGTGTGCTGGAGCTGGAAAGATGGATCACCACTTAAGAGCACACACTGCTCTTAGGAGGGCCAGAGTTCAGTGCCAGCACCCACACCTAGTGGCTCACACCCAACCTGCAAATTCAGAACCTATTTCAAACATCCTCGAGCCTCAGCAGGCATCTGCACTGCCATGTATGTATCCACATATAGATACATGCACAAACCCGCAACTGAGAATAAAATAATCTTTAAAAAAAATTCTTACATTTGTCGAATGTGTTTGTTTCCTTCATTAACACTGACTTCGGAGCTGTGCATAACAGGGGATGTGTCTCCAGCTGACTCCGGAGAAACTGACCTGAGACACAAGCTGACATTCCAACAGCCTGTTTGGATGCCTGAGGTCAACATTGCCAAAGGCAACAGGATGGAAGACTAGTCAGGAGGCACAGAACTCTGACACAGCTGTAACCTGAGTGGTCTAGCTAGGGCAGGCCCTCAAGCTGCCTCTCCTGGGCCTGAGGGAATCAGAACATCACACTCTTCGCACATCGGGATGTGAGATTCCCCAGGAAGCTCTGTAAACCTGGACCTGGGGTCTTTCTTGGAGAGCAATTTCCACAGAAGGAATATATTTTTGGAGATTTCTGGTGTTTCCAACATAGGCATGATGAACTTTGTACAAACCACTTGAAACGGATAAAATGGAAAGTCTGGTGATTCGAACACTCTTTTTCCTTAAGGCAGGTAATCAGTTTACTCCACTTGCCTTCTGTGCGGCCATTCTCTAAACCCAGCAACATGTGGTCACTGACCTAGTTTCCCAGCTCCCAGCCCACATCTGCGCTACCACGTGGAGAAGCAAACCATTTCCCTGTGCCTTTGTTTTTGCTAAGAGTATATGAAGATGAAAGTCCTGCACTATCTATCACCTGCCCCAAGATGTCATGATTATAAAATGATACAATGACAGACTATCCTCTAAAGCAGACCCAGGGAAAATGAAAAGAAATGGTATGAAATGTAGAATTCAAATGGCGCCAATCCATGGAAGGGTTTCAATGGCACACAAAACCCACCCACTACTGGATAGGTGGACGCAGTTGCGTAGGTTTGAAAATGGTGGCTTTCTCTATTGTTTAGTGCAGCACTGAATGCTTTGAATTCTAGCATCATAGCAGACCTCAAATCTCTGAACATCGATTCAGCAAGTCAGCCATGACACAACACCATCACCGATGCCTACAATGTCTTACAGGGTCCATAAAGCACCTGCAGCTGCAGGCTTGTGTGTTTGCTCTCCCTTCACTGCTGGGATGCTGCGGGGACACTCAGTCCCCTCTCTTGTCTCCTGCATTTAAGTCCTAACTAGGTGGCCTCTGCACCCATTTCTGGAGAACTGGTTCTTTCTCTGGCATTGACATGACTTTAAAGGTCAGCTCCTGGAGGCTGGGAGTGGTGGTGCAGGCCTTTAATCCCAGCACTCAGGAGGCAGAGGCGGGCAGATCTCTGTGAGTTCGAGTTTGAGGCCAGCCTGGTCTACAAAGTGAGTTCCAGAACAACCAGGACTACACAGAGAAACCCTGTCTAGAAAGAAAAAGAAAGAAAGAAAGAAAGAAAGAAAGAAAGAAAGAAAGAAAGANGAAGGAAGGAAGGAAGGAAGGAAGGAAGGAAGGAAGGAAGGAAGGAGAAAAGAATTCACTCCTGGTTCTTCATCATAAGGTATTATACCCTGTCATAACCCCACCCCACTTAATATTTCACACAGCCATTAACAGCTGCAGACTCAAATGCAGTAGAAATGCACGTGCTGGTCAAGAATTTAGCAGCATGTCTTCAGGGAAGAAAAGCTAAATCTTACATTTCTTTTGAGAACTTTGTAACCAAGCCAAGATCGCAAAGCCAAAGGATCAGATCCTAAAGTCTAAGGCCAAGGGTGCCCTGTGGTCAAACACTTGTGCAGCATGCACCAAACCCTGGCTTCGATCTCCGGGACTGGAGAAGTAAGATCTAGAATGTAGGATCAATGTAGACTAGCTTTAGAAGCAAAGCTTCCAGAAGGGGTGCTTTGTTTACATTATTGCACATGCCTTGGACAACCTGCCCATTCAAACTTCTTTCTGTGAATCTTTTCTTACAATGGTCCACGGGTACTGTTATCTGAACAACTTCCCATTTCCTGCACCCCTCTTTCTCCTATGGAGTCATATTTGTTTATTCTCCCTCTGCTCTAGTATGAGGATTTTGTGTGTCTTCAAAATCCATAGGTTGAAATCTCTACCTCTAAGGTCATAGTGTTAGGAAGTGCGGTGAGTAGCAGGTGATTGATTGGGTTGTAAGGACAGAATGTTCATACAATAGAAGCTCCAGAAAACTGGCCTGTCATTTCTACCATGGGAAGATACCAAAGAAGTCACTACCGATGAACTGAAAGTGAGAAAAGTGGTCCTTTGGCAGACACTAGATCTGTGTGGCATCTTGTTACGGCAGCCAGGATGGAGCAAGACATTCATCTAATGTGCTGTAACCAAACCTCCTTCTTGCTTTTGCTTGCATGCTCAAAGCTCACTCAGACTACAGAGACTGTCACATCTTCATTGTACCTGGAATGCTGGGCCTGGTTACCCACAGAGCTCGGTCCTCCGTCTCTGTGCCCAAATGTACTTCACACACAAGGCTTCCTCAATACCCACCGCCCCCAGCTAAACATTCCAGGCCTCTCTTCAGCATTCTTGACATCCACCTCCTATGAAGCACTTACACCCTGTGAAATACCCCAAGGCCAGGCAATGGTGGCTCAGACCTTTAATTCCAGCACTGGGGAGGCAGAGGCAGGAGGATCTGTGAGGTCAGCCTGGTCTACAAGAGCTAGTTCCAGGACAGGCTCTAAAGCTACAGCAAAATTCTGTCTAAAAAACCAAACAAACACAAATAAACAAACACCCCATTCGATATTCAAATCAGGAGTATCTGTTGCTATATTTACAGCACTGGAGTAAAGTTTCTGCCCTAACAAGTACCCTGTAAATATCTGCAGAAGGAACAACAGGAAGATAAGAAAAGGTGAGAAGGGAGGGCGGAAGAGAGGGGGGAGAGGGAGAGAGAGAGAGAGAGAGAGACCCTTTGATTTAACAATACCCCAATCAGAGAGGAGAGTAGATACCAGAGTTTGCAGTTTTGCTCAAGGTCATGCTAGTTTGCATTAGATGTTCATCCTGACTCTGGTGTTCACAAGCTTCAGGCCTTAGGCCTTACCTGGTCAAGCCTAAGCCTAATTTTCCTCCTTTCTAAGGGGGCATAGTCTTCCCTATATGTAGCTCCTGCAAGCCTCCTGGGGGAAAACCAGGAAGAGGGCACCTGGGGAGGCTTGGGTGGTCACAAAACACCACTGTGGTCAAGAAAGTGAACCCACATCCCTGAAGAGAGAGAGAGAAACGTTCTCACCACATCACATGATGCTTTGCCAGCATGGCTCTGTAGGATGCCTCTCTGGAACACTGCCTACCCATTTGCCACTTTTCTGGAGGCCAATCTCTTGCTGAGTAAACACTGGGCATGGGACGCAGGCACAAGCACCCTCTCTGTGGAGTGGGTCTGCTTTATAGCCAGGCCACAGTACCACCTGGACAGCAGTAGGGTGGGCATGCGAGTCACCAGGGTGGCTGTTTTGTATGGCTGGCCCTCCTGAGGTTGCTATCATTGTCCATTTTTAGAAACGGCTGAGGTATCAACCCTCCTTTCCAAGCTCCCCCTCCTCTCTCCGTAGCAAAGCTCAGCCTTGAGAGGCAAGTTCACCTCCACTTGACATTCTCCCCTCCTGCAGTGGTGTTGCTTGGGATGCTGAGGGGGAGCAGGGACTGTGCTCACCCTGGCTGGAGCTTGGCCTCATTTTAGGTACTCAGATTGCAGCCTCAAGGAAGTGAGACTTTGGGGTTTGTGATTTGAGCTGAAAGGCCAAATGTTTGTTTTTTGTTTCTTTTTTTAAACTGCAGTGAAAAGGCTCAGAAATGTTGAGGCAGGAGAAAAGAAACAAAAATTAAAGGAAATTTGGGGAAATTTAAAATAGCTGTAATATTTATCTTTGACCCCTGTACGGGTGAAATTTCTTGAAAGTCTAATACTCTCCATTTCTACAGACATAAAACAAAATAGGCATTTTTATTTAATCTTAGAATAATATTATTTAGCATTTTATCTAGAAAAATAACTATAAGTGTCCTAGCTGAACATTCTTTAATGCACTGTAAATTTTCCTAAATTGATATGTGCCTCAAATTCTTCTTTGTGGAAATATGAAGGGATACTTCAGATTTACCAAAACTTGAGAGACCAAGAGACAGTCAACAAGAGAAATTTTCCTAATGGTTCGCAGACTCCACTGTGAAATCGCTTTATATTAGAAATTCGTGTTGTTTGTCATGGCATTCGTTTTAGAACACAACAAAGAAAATTGACCCAAAACACATGAACATACATGAAAACAGCAATCAAAGCTTCTAGCTTCTCAGACCCCACGGAAAAGGTCCCAAGACCATCAGTGAGACCAAAGTCTGAACCTCCCAGGAATAGTGGGGATGGAAAGGAGACAAAGAAGGAGCATGGGACCAACTTCCCCTAAGTCTAGAGGAAGAGCAGAGCACTTCAAACGCAGATGGCTCAGGGTACCAAAGAGAAAATCCAAGGGCCAAATCAAGCTCACCACTAGAGGGCAGCAGCACTATGTTCCCATGGCACGTGGTCTCCCACCCATCCTCCAGCTAGCTTAGTTCTAGCTATTCCTACAGACATGGAGAAGGCACTGTACGGCCCAGGGCACAGAACTCTGATCAGCAACCACATCCACTTGTATTTCTACCTCCAGCTCCTAATGAACTCTGACACCGGGGTCAGAAACAGACTGTTCTCACTTCAGCTTTAAAAGCGTGTGGAAATCCATGGGAATGTGTCTGAGAAAACCTACATCAAATCCTAAGTAGGAACTGATAACATTTGTTAAACAGAAATGCTCCCACAGTATATAAAACACAGATTCTAATACCCTGCCACTATCTTGAGTTAGAGAAATTCAAGAAACCTTCAATTTTGAGAAAGTATCAAGATGATTCTAAAACCAAAGCCTTGAAAAGCACAGCTCTGAACGATTTGATGAAATGCTTTATAGAAGCAAAAAGCTTTGAATATTTGTAACGTAATTGACATTAGAAGAATTCGGGAAAGACCCAGTAAGGAAAGGAACGGTACCGCGCCATGTAGGAGAGGCGAGGGAACATCGTATGTGTGAAACCAGTGCAGCGAGGCACAAAGGTAATTTGAGATCAGGAAAAAATGCAGAGATAAACAGCGTGATTATAAAATTTACAAAAACAAAATAGATTTCAACCTTCGAGTTCTGAAGATACACTCCGTCCCATCACAGCCGATGGAAGCCCACTGGGAGTGTGTGTGTGTTTTTTAATTCATAGACGCCCTAGGGTTGAAGGAAAACACATCTCAAGGTCCCGAGGTAAAGGACGGGTACAAGCAGTTTCTGCATTGACTCGGGAAGTTCTCGGGCTTCACTGAACACAGGACAGGAACACACAGCAGCGCCAGGTCTGTGTACAGCAGAGGTAGACTCACCAATATACACAAAGCCAAAGTCCCCAAAAAACTGTTGGGCCTCTAAAAGTCACCCCCAAAACACTAAACCCCATGGTGAACATTCAGACTGGAAGGTTCCACAACACAAACCCAATAGATTCTCTCAGAACAATCAAGCAACTGTGGATGAAGAGTCCAGAATCAAAAATCACAAGAGAAGGTTAAAAACAATGAGCCGTAAATGTGCTTAGCCATCCAAAGCAACAAATACCAAAGTTAGCAAGAATTAGGTTATTTATCTGAAAGAAGTGGCTTAAAAATATAAATGATAAGGAAACTTGGAATTTTTAAAGAAGATAATGAAAAAAGGAGAAAATTTGAAAACCACTAACTCACAGGCTAACTTGTAGAATTTCCCAGTATTATTAAGTTATAATTAAAAAATAAAAATTACATATGCAGTGTGACATTTGAAATTAAGTCAAGGCAGTTTATATCTCCATTACATCATGTATGTAAATATGAAAATATTTAGGATATAGAAATGGAACATCTGTATCACACGGTCCTCCCCAAGGCTCAGGAAACACTGTAGAGGAGGAACAGAAGGTTCGGGGGTCTGTGAAAGTGGAGTAGAACAGTGTCTTCTGGACAGGAGATGGCTTCTCACACACACTCCCAGGAACTGGGGCCACCGTACACAAGACCAAGCTAATCCACATTCCAGCATGGATATGGGGGAATCTCAAAATTTCCACTCCTCACTGAGGACCTATGGGCGGTTTGTGGCTGTAAAGGAAGTCAGTTTTCTTTAGGGATGTAATGTGGTCCCTAGGTGAACCAGGCTCCAGGAGATGGCCCCACACACGTGTGTGTATGAGCAGTACTTATTAGGCTCAATGACTTATTTTAAAATAAGTAAATAAATAAGGAGATAAAGTTGAAGGGAGGAAGAAAAGGTGGGGTGGACCTGGGAGGAGCTAGAAGGAGGAATGGAGGTGAATAGGTTCAAATTATGTCATATGTACACATGAAATTCTCAAAAATAATACAAGTACTATATTTAAAAATATTTTACTTTAGGCAATGTTCAAATTGATATGACATTATGTTTATTGACCCATACTATAAAAACAAACTCCAAAATTCATTTATCCTATTATTTATTCATTCATTATTAAAACTTCGTGTCAATTGAACAAGGTATCTCCACCTCCTAGTCCCCACCCATAGGCTTTGAGGATCACTAGTTTGCTCTCTACTTCTGTAAAGCCTGGCTTATTTCATTTAGCAAGGTTTCCTTCCTCCAGATTCACTTCTAGTTTTAAAAACATGATAGAGAAAATATTTGCAAACTGAATTGAACAATGTATTCATGAGCCTGAATGTGTGTGTGTGTGAGAGAGAGAGAGAGCGAGAGAGAAAGAGAGAGAGAATGCTCCAAAATATGATCCAGTTGAATTTATGCCTGAAATGTCAGCACGATAAAACATTAGAGAAATCTATTAATTTAATTCTTTGCATTAACATATTAAAGGAGAAAATCATATGCATATCTCAAAAGATGTCCAGAAAGCTTTTGATGAAATTCTATAGCTTTTCTCGGATTAATAAAAAGGGTATCAAGCAATGGTCTTAGTGACCTGGGGGAGCTGCCTCCCACTATGACAAATACAGTGCCTCTCACTAAAAGGTCTCTGTGTGCTAACTGGATGGGATACAGTGCATTTCACTAAATAGTCTGTGGGTACTAATCAGATGGGATATGGTGCATCTCACTAAAAGGTCTCTGTGAGCTAATTAGATGTAATACAGTGCCTCTCACTAAAAAGTTGTGTGTACTAATCAGACGGAATACAGTGCATTTCACTAAAATGTCTGTGTACTAATCGGATGGGATACTGCATCTCACTAAAAAGTCTCTGTGTGCTAATCAGATAGGATACAGTGCCTCTCACTAAAAAGTCTGTGTGTACTAATCAGATGGAAACTGTGCATCTCACTAAAAAGTCTGTGTACTAATCGGATGGGATACTGCATCTCACTAAAAGGTCTGTGTGTACTAATCAGATGGATTACAGTGCATCTCATTAAAAGATCTCTATGTACTAATCGGATGGGATACAGTGCATATCACTGAAAGGTCTCTGTGCTAATTGGATGGAATACAGTACCTCTCACTAAAAGGTCTGTGTGCTAATCAAATGGGATACAGTGCATCTCACTGAAAGGTCTCTATGTACTAATCGGATGGGATACTGCATCTCACTAAAAGGTCTGTGTGCTAATTGGATGGGATACAGTACCTCTCACAAAAAGGTCTGTGTGCTAATCTAATGGGATACAGTGCATCTCACTGAAAGGTCTCTATGTACTAATCAGATGGGATACAATGCATCTCACTGAAAGGTCTCTATGTACTAATCGGATGGGATACAGTGCATCTCACTGAAAGGTCTCTATGTACTAACCGGATGGGATACAGTGCATCTCACTAAAAGATTTGTGTGCTAATCGGATGGGATAGTGAGAGTGCTGGCACTCCCTCCTCTAACAAAGAAAAAGGAACTCTGTTTACCCTGCCCCGCTGAGCAGTGTGCAGAAGATCCTAGTGATGGCAGGTAAGAGATGCACAGGGTTAGAAATAATGAGACTCGTGTGTCCGTCACATCAGACAAGGAGATATAAGGTAATATATAAAATTATTGCAACTGGTAAAAACTGTTTAGTGCTATTGCTGGTTGTAAAGCATATGTTAAAGCCAGTCTTATTCCTATGAAAATTGAAAACACTGATAAAATTAAAAACCCATTTTTAAAAGCAACATAAATTACAAGATATTTAAGATTTACTCAAGAAAAAGAAAAATTTTTGCATTATGATTAAGAACAGAAGATGAATTCCAAATACAGAGGTAGATATATCATGCTTCTGAATAAAGGGCCCCAATGTTATAAAAAAGGCAATAACTTCAAGATTCATACATGAATAAATGTTTCTAATAAAATCATAAGAGGCTTTCCACAGCAACTGATGAGCGGATGTTAAAATTCATAAGGAAGAGGAAAATGCTGATATTAAACAAGACAATTTTAAAGAATATGAACGGCTGCCCTGCCCTATCACTCAACCAGGCCAGGATGATGAAGCCTAAGAGGCTAAAACTGTGGCGTAGACCAAGTGGCAGACACAAAATGGCCTGCAGAAGAAAGAAGCCTACAAGAAATGCTTCTCGAGGACATGTCTACCAACTTGGGGTGTCAGAAAAGAAAACAAAAAACCTAAAGGAGGACGGGCTTCATAATGTCACAAATCACCACCCAAGCTTTCAAACTGAGTGAGTGTGGAAACTGCCTATCTCATGCCACACACATGCGGGTTCTGTATGGACTAAAACCGTAACTGCAGAAAGCAAAGCATTAAGACCTTCATGGCAAAAATAGAATGCAGTATTACAAACCTATAGTAGGGAAGACTTTCTCAAACAAAGGATTAAAAGTGCAAAATATAAAAGAAAGAAAAACAGAATGAAATACCATTTTCTGTCCAAAATAAATCAAGAAAAAGAAGAGATGGTACAAACATTCAGGATGTATTGCCAACTTGTGCAATAGGAAAATACAGATCGAGAACATCCTGATCACTAAAAAGAAAGGCGCGTGGCCATAGGAGAGTACAAAGGCTGGACCCTGGAATTCATGGAGGAGGAAGTAGGAGTGGCCAAACAATGCATGGCATGACGGGTGGTGTCCTGTGTGGTTCGCCCTGTGAGATCATAGATTCATTCATAACTATTACATTTGTATATATCAGAAAAGCCTGGCGATGCCAAGTGTTAATGAAGACACTGTACTTTAAAGACAAAACAAAACAAAAAGGCCTTTTCCAGAGGCTGAGAACATTTGCAAAAATATGATTATATAAGTAGGCCTTGATGAAAACCTCAAAACATTCCCCAAAGGAAAAGTCTGTTAAAGCCTGTTCTCTGACCGCAGCAGAGGAAAACCAGGGATTTGTGTCTCAAATGTATACCAATAAAACAGCCACATGGAAGCATGTCCTAAATATGAGCAATAAAATGTACAAAGTTTCACGGAAAAAAAATCAAAGAGTACATAGTGCAGAGCATTAGTTGAATTTTTTCTTGTTAGAAATAATAATGACTTGCGTAAGAAATCAGACTAAGAAGTCAGCATATTAAAGCTGTCATAACCAAAATAACAAACCTTTCAAAAAAATCCCTTTAAAATGTGGCTGGGAAAATAGTTCCGTTACTAAAGTGTTTGTCTTGCAAGCAGGAGGACCTGAGTTCTTCTCCTCCAAGCACACATATTCTAAAGTTTTTTAATTGATTTATTTAGCTTATGCCCCTCCCACAGTTTCCCCTCCCTCATCTCCTCCCAGTCCCAGTTTGTTGTCTTTTTAAACTTATTTTTAGTTAACTTTGTTGGTGGACAGCTTAACATCAGTGCACAGTGAGTATTGACCACACGCCCATCTCATTGTCCTAGCCCATGCTCTCTCCTATCCACTTGTTCTCACGACCAACTCCTAGGACATTCACGTTTTGTTTTGTGACCCACTGGGTTTATCCAGAGCTGTCTGTGTAGCAGTGGATTTGAAGCTATCTGATGAAGCCTAGTGGGCCAAGGAGCAGGAACACAACCAGAGACAGTGATTGCCCTCTCCCAGAACTTCCCAATAGTCATTAGGACAAAGGAAAAGGGTAGGGGTCTGGGACTGATTGCTGATTGGGCCAAGCTGGTGCAGGTAACCTCAGCGGCTGTGAATTAACGGCTGCAGTCACTGTACTGAGTCTAGAAGACACCATTTTACAGCCCTGGACCCCGTTTTGAGATACACAAACACACATACTCAGAAGTGGGTCAACCAAGCTATTTGATTCTCATTGCTATGGTACACGTTCTGATCTTTTTCAGCAACACCTACATGTGAGAATTAAATTTCCTCCCTGGTCATGATCTTCTCTGGTAAAATTTATCTCTTTTTGCACATTTTTTCAATTTCATGTCATTTTTCCCTAATCCAATCCGTTCCCTTTCAATTTTCTGTGCTGTTGTCCAGGCCTCCTCTTTCTGGAATTATCCTGTCTTTCAAATCGGTTTTTTTTTTTTCTGTGAAAGGTTTTTGACTCCTTTGCGCTTAGCGAATGAGATTCCCTCCCAGTCCTACATCCTACTAGAAGACCCGATCACTGCACCGATCACTGAAGTACTACGTGCTGTTGCGGTCCATCTCCGTACATTCGCTTTCCCCATTACTCAGTCACTAGAGATCAAAGCTGGGTCATACTCATTCTTAGCACTGGCCCAGAGAATGTTCTTCGCAACACTCACTACGTCAGATTTCTTAAAGTTTGCGAATCTGATTAGTGTTACTTAGTTCACATTAGAGTACTACGCACGGATTTTAGGCATTCTTGTTACCTCATCCGTAAAGTTCTGACAGTACCCTTGTTCCTTTTCCTACTGCTTTGTGTGCTGGTTAGTTTTAACTACCAACCTGACAGCCTGGGAACACCTGGGAAGAAAGCCTTCATGAGGGATTATCTAGATCAGGGTGGCCTATGGGCAGATCTCCAGGGGAACATCTTGCTAATTGATTGGTGTAGAAAGATCCAGCCCACTGTGGGCAACACCATTCCCTGGGCTTGGGGCCCTGAATAAGAGAAAAGAGAGCTGCCTAAGGGCAACCAAGCTAGTCAGCATGTATGCCTTCATGCATTCCTCTCTGTTCCTGAACATGGACATTTTGTGACTAGATGCTTGGCTTCTTGCCTTGACTTCCCCTCAGTGATAGGAGGCTGTAACCTGGAACTGTGAACCAAACAAACCCTTCCCTCCTCTAGGCTGCTGCTTGTCAGGGTGGTTTGATCACAGCAACAGAAGAGTGTAGTGATAGGGGAGCGCAGGCCTGTTTTTCGTCCTGCCCAGTTCCCGCACGGCTAGCTTATACCCCGAAATAACAACACACCAATTGTA
>LOEQ01000414.1:719365-730718 GCA_001685075.1 Bramus lutescens | reverse complement strand
GTGTTGTTATTTCGGGTGTTAAGCTAGCCATGCGGGAGCCGGGCGGGACGAAAAACAGGCCAGCTCCAGTACCTACCTTCTTCCTCATCTCTCTTGAATAATTTTGGCTTGAAGTCTATCTCTGAGAACAGCTACTCCATCCTGCCTCCAATTCTATTCAATTGCTACGACATTTTCCATCCTTCACCTCCAGTCCATGTATTTCTTAGCCAATGGCTCTGTTTCCTAAAGACAACAAACAGCTCAGTAGTGTTTTAATCCAATCACTCTGTGTCTTCTGAAGAGAGTAGTAAAAAGCGTCCATATTTAGGGTTATCAGAAAGAACTATTTAACTACTCCTGTAATTTGGTGAGGGTTTCCCTGATTGAGCTGAGTACTGTTTGTTCTTTTCTTACTCCTTTACTCCTTTTAGGGGAGTTGAATATCTGGACAACACTAATTGGATGTGATGACTCTTTTTTAAAAAAGACACAAAGTTGGGTGGTTTTGGTTGGGAGTTTGGGTGAAGTTGGGGAGGAGGAAAATATCATTTAAAACACATTGTACAAAATTCTCAACAAACTAATTTTTTTTTTTTTGCTAAAACAGAAACATCCCAATGTAAGGAGAAGAGAAAGAAACTAGGATAGCTCTGGGATGGGTTGTGGATTTTAAACGTTAAAGGTGAAAATAAAAAGAAATGAATAGGAATGGGCAAAAAGAGAAGGTGTATTAGACGAGGATGTAAAAAATAATAAAAGCACTAGAAAAATAGAATGAGATAAAGTAACAAAGGAAAGGAAAGGACTGTTCAGTATTTCTTACTGAAAGGGTTGAAGAGACTTTGAGTTTTGATTTGGGTTTTGGGGGATTTTATAGAGGTCCTTTTTTATTTTTGGCAGTTTCCCGTATGTATACATCGTACTGTGATCACTCCAGTTCCCCATTTTCCACTCCCACGTATGCGGAGCTCCTCCTTCTCAACATGTCTTGGTGTGTGTGCAAGTCAGTACCTGATTGTTCTGGCTGTGTTGTACCCAGGAGACTGTTTTGTCGCAGTAGCTCCTCCTCCCATCACCAGGAGCTGCCCTTTAACTGCTCCCACAGAGCCCAAGAACTTCCCATATCAGTCCTAGTTCCAACCACACTGCTACACACGTTGGTAATTACACAATGAAGCTGTCTGCAGCAAGTGTCTCTGGGGCTCTGAGAGTGGAGAAGGCAGTCTGCACTTTCAAGATGATGCAAGGGTGCTGAGGGATGCTGTGCACACTGGCCATCCTGACCTCGGTGCTATTTATACCCTGCACTGGCTCCACCTTGCACTCACACATGGCTGGCCTCTTTCCTCTCCCCCAGAGGTTAGGCCTAAGTTCCCCAAACTCATACCCTTGGCATTCTTCAAAATGCTCCAAAGACTTCCCCATTTCCATTTGGAAATCATTTAGGATTCTGAAAACTGGCTGTGACTTGGGTGCTGACTTGTGGGTACATGAGTGCTGGCCATGCTGCAAATGCACTAGTGTTACCCCCAAGTCTGCCCCGAAGTCACAGCCAGTTTCCAAACAGAAATGAGGAAGCCTTTGGGGCATGAGATATTTAAAGGCAGAGGCGTCTATATCCTGCCCCCCAAAGGACTGGGGTAGGAATTGGCTTTTCCAGTGTCTGTTTCTTGTGTAAGTCCTGTCTTAAACTATGCTTTTGAAGAATGCCAAAGTGCTCCCACGATGCTCATGAAGTTTTGCTTTGGCTTAAAGCATAACTGCCCTTCCCTGCATTTTGCCTGGCACCCTATGTCTGGTGTCCTGTTTCTTTTATAAATCTAAAGGCCAATACCTCTGGATCTCGCTGGGTCTCTGCTGTTTACTGTTGCAATATGGTGGCTTTCCACACAGATCATCTCTCCCAATAACCATGTACCTATGTCCTCATTCAGGGTTACGCAGATACAGAAAGGTTCTGGGTTTTTCTAATTGACTGCCTCCCCTTTCCTTTAACCTTGATTATATGCCACTTGGTTTAATTTGATTGTTCTTTTTTATCTGAGCATCTATATAAAGAAATTGACCTATAACTTTTACTATAATGTTATTTTTTGTTTTAAGGATTTCTGATGTCACATTACTTTTAATTTTCTATATCTAATTCTTTTAAGTTTGTATAATTTTAATATTATTTTTCTTTAACTTTTAAATTTTAACCAATGAGGGTATTTGTATATTAAAAAGTTAAATTTCAGTAAAAAATATCTTTACTATTATCTGACTATTCAAATAGTCTCTTTTGGGGTCAATTTTAATAAAGTGTGTTTTCTCAGAATTTACATAGTTTAACTACATTTTAAAATATATTGGCATAAAGCATGGCATTCTATCTACTATGTCCATGTCATCTGTACTAATTTACCTTTTTCCATTATATTTTAACTGGGTTTTTATTTTCCCATTATATTTTAACTGGGTTTTTATCTAATTCCTTTTTGATTAATCTCATTCATTAGTCTTTCAAAGTCTCAGTTCTGGCTTTAATAATTTATCACACATTTGTTTATGATGCATTAATTTCCAATCTTTTATTTTGTCTACTACACATTCTTGGGTTTCGTCTGGGTTTTTCAAACTTCTGAAATGAGGACGCAGATCATTAATGTCCCAATTTCCTCTTTATGAAGATGAGGATGAGAATTACACATGTCCTCCTTACCCAGCTTCATCTGCACCCTGAATCCAAATGTCTCTAGTATTATCCAATGCAATCTTAGTTCAGCTTCACTATAATTTATTCTTTCAGTTGTAAGTTATTTCAAAATAATTACTCAATTTCCAATTATTTCAGTAATTCTGATTTTTCCATGTTTCCACCCCTCCCATCTCAGCACCAGCACTGCTGTTGGACCCCGCCCCCCAACTCCACCCCTCCCATCTCAGCACCAGCACTACTGTTGGGCCCTGCTTCCTAACTCCACCCCTCCCAGGTCAGCACCAGCACTGCTATTGCTCCCCGCCCCCCAACTCCAGTGGGATTCCATTGCTCTGGTGCAGTCCTTACCAGTCAAGGAGTGGATGAGTGACCCACCTTCCAGCTGACCTGCCATTGCCCCCTGGATTCTGTTCCCCCAAGACCCACTCCACCACCCACCCCTCCCACATCATCACCCTCCCAGTGGCCATTCATTCCCCACAATTCTGGCAGACTCCATAGGCCCAGGTGTTGTGAATAATCTTTTTGTATACTGTGAAGATGTGTCACCCTGATTGCCAATAGCTAGGCAGGATTTTCAGGCAGAGAGGATGCTGGGAAGGAGAGGATGGAGATGCCAAAAGACATGTAGTAAGCAGGATGAGCACTCCAGTGTTGAGGTAATAAGGCCACTTGGAAGAAAGTAAATTAATAAAAATGGGTTAATTTAAGTTATAAAAACTAGTTAAGAACAAGTCTAAGCTACTGGCCGAGCTGTCATAATTAATAATAAGTCTCTGAATCATCAATAGGGAGCCAGAGATCCCAACAAAAATGCCCAACTACACACAGGTACAGTCCACACCAGCCTGAAGAACAAGTAAGTGACATGCCTCCCAGCTGAGCTGCTCCACTACCCAGTCCCTGTTCCCTAGGGCGCATCCTTTGGCCCTCCCCATCACCCATATACCCAGCAGCTTTACTTGAAGCCAGACTGGTCCTAGAGAGCCTAGGTAAGACACTACCCACCACCTGCTAAAGCTCCTTAAAGCCCACCCAACAAACCAACAAACCCAGGTTGTCCCCCTTCTGAGCTCCATATTCTGGTCAACAACTTAGAAGAAGACTTCGGTTTTACCTGAGGCCAAGCCAGATCCAGGGACCCAAAGCCTCAAAAGCCACAATGTAGACAGCCAATTGGACCTGAAGACTCACAAATCACCAGCATCCTTGGCCTCTTAGGCCAGAAGACCAGAGAGGAAACAGAAAACAAGGGGGAAAAATACCTATCTAACAAAGACAAATGCAGGAATCAGCACCTACACCTATAACCATCCCAAATCCAGATGCCTAAATACCATTGCAAAAACACAATCAGTAGCAAAAGGACACATGGTACCATCAGAGCCTGTTTTTCCTATGACAGCAAGACATGAATATTCTAACATAGCTGAAGCAGAAAAGAAAATAACCTTTAAATATGAAAATGATAGAGGTTCTTAAAGAAGAAATGAAAAATATCCCTTAAAGAAATTGAGGAAAAGATACACAAAAATCTGAGGAAATCAATAAATCCCTTAAAGAAGATCAAGAAAGCCAAGGGTGGGGATGACGATGACAGGGGAACAGGTGAAGGAAACAGTTCAAGACTTGAAAATGGAAATAGAAGCAATAAAGAAAACACAAACTGAGGGGATTCTGAGAATGGAAAGCCTGGGCAAGCAAACAGGAACTTCAGATGCAAGCATCCCCAACAGAATACAAGAGATGGCACAGAGAATCTCAGGCATTGAAGGTACGATAGAGGAAATAGATTCATCGGTCAAAGAAAATGTTAAATCTAAAAAATTCCCAAAACAAAACATCCAGGAAATCTAGGACACTAAGAAAAGACTAAACCTAGGAATAATAGGGATAAAAGAAGAAGAATCTCAGCACAAAGACTCAGAAAATATATTCAAAAAATCATAAAAGAAAATTTTCCTAACCTAAAGAAGGACATACCTATAAAGGTACAAGAAGCATACAGAATACCAAATAGATTGGACCAGAAAAAAAAGTCCCCTCTTCACACAATAAAAAAATTAAACATACAGAATAAAGAAATAATATTAAAAAGCTGCAAAGGAAAAAGGTCTAATAACATTTAAAGGTACACCTATCAGAATTACACCTAATTTCTCAATGGAGACTCTAACAGCCTGTAGCTCGATTAATAAAAATCCAGAGACAGAAATTGGGGTTCAACCTGGAGGTCAAAAAGTCAAAACAATCAGACACTGACTTTTACCTCTGCCTCAGTCTGAAATGGCGATCCTGCCTCCAGGAATCTCAGAATGAGACTGTGTCTGAGAGGTGTCTCCTCCCATCTTATATTCCTCTCTAGTGCTGGGATTAAAGGTGGGCACCACTACTGCCTGGTTTCTATGGCAAAGTAGCATGGCTACTGGGATTAAAGGCAAGTGTCACCACTGCCTGGTCTGTAAGAATGATCTGTAAGGCTGTTTTACTCTCTGAATTTCAGATAAACTTTATTTATTAAAATACAAATGAAATACAACTACAAGAGCCAGAAGGACCTGGACAGATGTCTTGCAGATTCTAAGAGGCTACAGATGCCATTCCAGAGCACTGTACTCAGCAAAATTTTCAATCACCATAGATGGAGAAAACAAGATTGTTCATGGCAAAGTCAAATTAAAACTATCTATCCACAAATTCAGCCCTACAGAAGGTACTAGAAGGAAAACTCTAACCTAGTAAGTTAGCTACATACATGAAAACATGGGCAATAGATAATCTTACACCAGCAAAATGCAAAGAGAAACACACACACACACACACACACATACACATTCACACACACACAACCAACAACAAAAATAACAGGAATTAACAATCACTTATCATGCCCCCCTCCATCAGCTGCAAAAATGTAACCTGATTCTCAGCTGGGCAACACAGTAGAGCTGGCCCTGATGGTGTGGGGGGGCTGCCAAGAGAACTGGTCCCACCCCTTGCTCATTGCTGCAAGGGGTAAACTAGCTGGGGCAATGCTGGAGAGCTCACCCTGTTGATGAGGATGGGGAAGAGCTGGCAGGCTGACCAACCGTATGACTACCCAAGTCCAGAACCAGGGTTGAGTTGATCCACCACAACATTCATCCCATTCATGATCTGTGGGAGCAATTGAAGGTGCTGATCCTGCAGACTCAAAGCTGCAGGATCTCCATAAATCAGGGCAATAACAGGGTATCTAAGAGCAGTCCCAGTGAGGGCCCACCATGGATCATGTAGTAGAAACCAGAGGCATCAAACATGACCAGTGAGTGACTCTTTGCAATAAGCACTGGCAAGTAAAGACGTGTGGACAAAAGTGTTTACTGTGTGACTCACTGGGTCACACTACAGCTTCCATGAAGAGATTCTTCCCTTTTTTCTTTTTTCCTTTTTCTTTTTTCTATTAAAATTTATTTTATTTTGGGTAGGATTGCAAGGGTAGAGGCAGATATAATGAAACAGAGAATTGAATGAGATCGAGATATGTAATGTGAAAGACACAAAGAATACATAAAAAGAAAATATAAAAAAGAAAAAAAAACACCGGCAAAATGGCAAGATATGGATTACTGAATACATGAAAATCTTTGTCTTAAAAAACACTAGTCATTAATATATTTCAATATCAATCAATGGTCTTAATTCACCATTAGAAAGACACAGGCTAACAGAATAGTCACAAAAACAGTATCCATCCTTCCGCTGCATACAAAAACATGCTTCAACATCAAAGACAGCTATTACCCCAGAGTAAAGAGTTGGAATAAGATTTCCCAATCAAATGAACCTAACAAGCAAGCTGGTGTAGCTATTCTAGTATCTAACAAAATAGATATCAAATCAAAATTAATCAAAAGAAGTGTAGAAAACATTTCATACTCATCAAAGGACAAATCCACCAAGATAATTTCTCAATTCTGAACACTTATGCTCCAAATATAAGGACACCCACTGTTGTAGCTTTAAAACTGGCAGGAAACAGTAATGCCATACACCAGGGCTCACATTGGAGGTTTATTTTAAGAGGAGAGAAAAGGGGTCAGAGATGGGGCAGAGAAGGAGACAGAGAAGGGGAGAGAACAGGGACAGAGAAGGGGAGGCAGGTGGAGCCAGATGTAGGCAGAGACTCCTCTTTCGTTTCCCAGTTGCCTAGAGCCAAAAAATCATACCGAAACTGTATTAATTATAACACTGTTTGACCTATTAGCTCAGGCTCCTTATTAACTGACTCTTACATCTTAAATTAACCCATTTCTATTAATCTGTGTATCGCCACAAGGCTGTGGTTTACAGAGTAAGGTTCGGACATCTGTCTCCTTCAGCAGCTATATGGTGTCTTCTTGGATCTACCTACTCTCTCCCTCTCTCCCTTTCTCTATCTCTGTTCTGAATTTCCACCTGGCTTTACTCTGCCAAGCCACTGGCCAAAGCAGTTTCTTTATTAACCAATGGTCAGTCACTTTCTTCTATGTCTTACAGAATGTCTTGCAGTTTCCTCGGTGGAGCATAAACCCTTAAGTGCTGTCTCACCTTCTTTTGGCAAGTTCAGCAGTCATTTTTCTGTGAATCCTGCATGTCCAGATTATACAGCATACCATCAAGCAGTCCCAGGCAAGAGCAGTTTCTTGCCCAAATGGCTAACCTTGTCACACTGAAGGCAAATTCCTTAATGGATTTCTTCAATGCCCATAAACCTCTCTGAAGTAAATTGGTGCTTCCAGAAGCAGATGTCTCACTGTCAAGAAAAGTCTAAGTTCTCAAAACATTTTAAATGCCACATTCTGTAGGTCTTTGAAAGGTTTGAAGAATACCTACCTATCTGAAATATACCTCTGTACATCTAGAAAACCTAATTAACATGAATAAAAGTTTGACTATTATAAGTGACTATCTATTAATCTGCAATTTTAATTATATATTACAGTTTTTAAATAAGCTGCACAAACATAATATCTTAAACAAGAGCATAAATATATTTCTACATCATATCTCCTCCTTTTTAAAAAAGAAATTGACTATGACCATTTCACCATTTATAATCTGTCTTTATTCCTTATCTGTAATCATTATCTGACCAGGAGTGCTGCTTTGCCTTTGGCACTGCCCAGTCAACATGGTGGAGATACATTTACTGCCAGCTCTGCAAGCCGTGCTCACTGCCCCAGCTCCAGGTCTATGTCACCATTAAGAAACTAGTAACATGCTGTTTACAAACCCCATTTAAGTGCAGTATCTCCTGAAAGAGCCAGCATTTCTTTCGTGCTACCAACATGAACCAGGAAGCCAGCTCTTAAAGAAGTCACTCAGTTTTTCCTACTAATGCTAACTCAGGAAGTCTTCTCTTAAAGGAGCCACACCTCTGCTCAATGCCAGCAAACAGCATCTATCTGAAAAAAAATGTGGCTACCAAGAAGCTGTGCTTAACTCTGTTCTCAAGCTCTCTCAGATTTTATATGGATATAGTTGTCCTACATTGGCATGTCATTTTGTAGGCCTAGACTACTCTTTTGTTTTCCAGCTGCCCAGACCTGAAAAATCACACAGAAATTGTATTAATTACAATGCTGTTTGACCTATTATCTCAGGATTCTTATTGACTAACTCTTGCATCTTAAATTAACCCATTTCTATTAATCTGTATATCGCCACAAGGCTTTGGCTTACCAGGTAAATCATTACAATACATTACATTACAGAAAAGGTAGTATACTCACAGAATGGTAGTACTCTGCCAGTTTAATAGCTCATCAGAATTCCATCAATTAATGTTAAGACTGTGAACTTTTGGAGTCTTAATATAATAGTAGCATAATGAGAGAAAAAAATCTGGTACACATTTCATTCTTTTAAACGTCTGAAGTCACTTTTCCTTACCATCAGTTAAGCTCTTATCTTTACATAAACAAACCTTAAAGCGCCTGATCCTTTCCCATCTCTACCACATCTCCTGGACACCCTCTTTCTATCCAATTTACCAGGAAACACAGGTGGTTGTTTACTGAGGGCAGTCATTGTAGAGCCAGGACCTTTTAAACAAAGGAAGAGTAGAGAGTTAACAATAGAATCTCTTCTGTGAGTCTCTTTTCTGAATCTGGGGGGACATGAGCTCCTCTAGGGTGTTGTTGGTTCTCACCACCTTGACATGTTTGGTAGTCTTGTGTCTCCAGCTCTGTGGCTATCAGTTGGCATCCTGTAACAAGTGCTGACTAGTTATTTGATCGGAGATTTTTGGACATATCATTGGAGATATATAGAGAAGATATTGATGAAGCAGGGTGTGGTTATTAACGATAGCAGAACAAGGAGAGGGATCAGGAAGGAAAGCATCCACTTCCATATGGAGTGCCCAATCCAGCAGAATTGAATACAGTTGTGAGGTGAAGCCTCATTCTTCTGGAATTGGAGAAAAGGCAGTTGATCTTGGTGTCCTCTGAAGCAAAGGAAGCAGGGTCCCAGTCAAGGTGAAGTTCCTGTGATGTTTCAGCAGGGGTGTCTTTTAAGGAGCAGTTAGTTCATTCTGTCTTTCCTGAGGACTGTCTCCATCTCTGACTCCCACATTCAGCAAATCTAGACAGGACATTTAGAGAGGGAGAGGAGATAGACACAAGCAGGCTTTGGCGCAATGAAAAAGAGAGAAAGTGGAGAATTTGTTCTTAGTCCCTGACTGTCTAATCCAAGAAATGCTGAGGCCAAATTTGATGTGAAAGGAATGTGTTGCATGAGTTCTAATTGGTCTTAATAATAAAAACCCAAAGCCAGATATCAGGGTAAATGCGAAAAGATCATAGAGAGAAAGGAACAAGCTACAGACAACTCTTACCTTGCTAACTCCTCAGCTGAAAAAGGGCTGAGCTCCTGTCTCCTCCCACCTTATAGTCCTCTCTGTGTCCAGCCATATCACTTCCTGCCTGTCTGCAAAGACCTCCAGACTGCTATGGTTAACTACTGGCAATCTCTTCCCTCTGATCTTTTTTCTAACAAATAAAGAAAGCTTTATTTGTTAGAGCACAAACAAAATATAATCACAGGAGTGGTCAGTGGGTCTCCAAAAGACATTCCAATGGGATCAAGGAGGTGTATGACACTGTTCCCAAGGAAGAGGCAGAGGAAGATTGAGTAAGCACAATGAGCAAAGTAGAAAAAAAATCCAAAGCCTGAATTTACTGGCAGCCCAGGGATCTAGGAAAGATCAAATTGAGTGGTCACAAGCTGTTCAGTATGTCATCATGCAAGAGCAGGGGCCAAGGGCCCTGAGCCTGAGAGAGATACAGTCACCTGGTACTAGGACTTCAAGAAAAGTCAGAAGGCAGGGAGAGCACTGTGCTGGAGAAAGGAAGCCTCACATCCAGGGGAATGGTCAGAGGAAGATAACCCCACCAGATACACAATTGTTGGTGCTGAATGGAAGGCAAAGCCATCAGCAAATGAAAACGCAGATTTGTTGCAGGTGGAAGAGATAGGATCTTTTGAGCAGGTGGGTAGGGTCCCAGCATGAAGCAGTTACCTTTTGGTGGGTCCTGCCACTAAGCAAACTTGCCACACGCAACAGAGTTAGTGTAAAAGGTTTGTTGGAGAATGGGGAAAGCAGAAAAATGAAAGGGTGTGTTGAAGTGAGGATTTGAAAGAGGCAGACAGACAAGAGGAAGAGAAGCAAGAAAGAGAAGAGGAGGCAAGAGAGGAAATCAGAGACAAAGAAAGGTGTAAGAGACAAGAGAAAAGAACAGAGGGGGCTTGAAGTGGAGATAAGAGAAAGCTTCAGAATAGGGTACCTCCTTCCATCTATCAGATCGCTGGCAGAATGTTCCAAAGGTCCCATAAAATAACCGGATATAGGGTGCCAGGAATAACTACTTGGATTGATATCTAAGGGGTATTTGGGCCAGATCTGACTGCAAAGGTAGACACAGTTCCCATGAGTGATGTAGAGAAATAAGATCCAAGGGTCTGATACTCATAACATCCCAGGAATTCAGAGAAGATTAGATAAGTAAGCACAGGCTGTCCTGTGTATTGTCGCACAAAGAACAGGGGCCAAGGGCTCCAAGTTCGAAAAAGCCATGATTGTCTGTTATCAGGACTTATAGGCAGGACTGAAATGTGAGCAACCACACTCGAGAGAGTAGGCCTCACTCATGGGAAGTGGCCAAAGTGAGAGTTGGTGAAGAGAGCCAACTGTAGCCTTAAAGGCCATGGTTGGGGCTTCCGCCATGTCCAAGGACACCAGAGGGGTGTTGGATGCTCAACGGTCACCCCTACAGATCCAGGGAAGCATTTATGCCAACTGGGAGAATGGAAACTTACCAATTCTGCCAGTGTTGTGTGGTTGGCCCAGTGATCCATAGTTGGAAAAGTGAGGCTGTTGTAGGTGGACCAGATTCCAGGGTCCTGGTGTGCCTCGGACTGCCAGAAAGCAGGAGGAAGCACCAGGAGGGCCTGCCAAAGCTCAGCACCAATGTTATAATTTCAAAAAAAAATGGCAGGAAGATGGCATACCATAAAACAGGGCTCACTTTAGAGGTTTATTGGAAGAAGAGAGAGAAGGGACAGAAAAGGGGTTAGAGAATGGAAGGAAGAGGAGGGGACAGAGACTGGTCCCTGGAACAAGAGTGGAGAGAGAGAGAGAGAGAGAGAGAG
>LOEQ01000414.1:660205-681008 GCA_001685075.1 Bramus lutescens | reverse complement strand
AGGGGGAGGGAAATGAGAGGAGGGGAGGAGGTGGAAATTTTTAATAAAAAAATTTAAAAAGGGGCCTCATTCTTAATGCACCCCATAACTCTACACAGTACCAGGAGTATAACCAGGAGCCACAGGCATCATTGATTAAGTTCACTAGCATGGTGTAAATGACCTAGAACCTGAGGCACTGGAGAAGTAGAGGTGGATTGATCATGGAGTCAGTACTCAGCTGTGTAAACTTTGTGAACCACAGTGGAATGGTAGACTCTGCGGACAGACCCTGGAAAACTTTCACCATCACCTAAAAGTGTTTCCACCATGTGTTTCAAATATATTGGGCTACGGGGGAGATAAAGGACAAAACTCAGGACCTGAGTGGTTCACCCACCAACCAGTAGAAAGAGGGAATGTAGTGCATACAGCTGGTACCCTCACTCGGTCTCCTATATCACCCACTTGCCCCCACATTGGCAGTGGACAGCTGGAGATTCTTGAGAAAGTTGTTTGATGAACAGCATCCATCCTGCTAGAGAAGCCAAAGATTTTCTCCCTCCTGCATCTGCTGGGGAGGTTTCCAAATATAATGGAGGATACAAGATATAAAGGCCAAATCTGTTGCCCTACAGTGGGGAAACCCAATGGTGCCATTCATGATTCAGGGATCCAGAGTCTAGTCCCCAGATGACCCATATCTTCCCCCTGCCCACTCCTCCTGCTCTTCCTCCCATACTTCTTCATGGTTTTCCTTGTAAAATCCTTACATAAGAAGAACTTGAGCCAAGAGAGTGATATACTTGATGCAGTTTTCCCCAACCAACCAGAAGGAAGACTTGTCCTCAGTGAAGCAAAAACCAAACTTCCAAACACCTTAAGTGTCTTAGCAGAAAAAAAAAAGTTTAACAGGCTCTTGTTGATGCTGCAATGCTCCAAGGTCTACACCGGGGGACATAGCATGTGATGTGTTAATTCACCTTCCCAATGCTACTCCAAGACAGCTATATGTCTGTGTCTTGGGTTATTTATAGCTTCATAATCAATTACCACAGAAACATTTGAGACAATACAGTTTGATATTTCAAGTTTGTCTGGGCCAACAGTCCAGGCATAGGGCATCTAGGCTGGGCTCTTAAGGAGAGCTTGGGACCCTCTGGTTTCTTGCTGATAGATGACTGAGGTATTGTTTTATTGTTCTTTGAGACATATGGGTCACATGCAGTTTCTGAGGGTTGCCTTCGGTTCAAACAATGTTGTCTTCTTCATAAGCAAATTGTAATATGATAGTTTGCTCTTCCAGGCCAATAGAAAGGTGTCACCTGCTTCCTCAAGCCACCCTGAAATGCTTACCTGACTCAGCCAGTCATACTTGGGGATTAGAGGGGATTCTTGTGACTATAAAACTAAATGACTAGAGGTCATTCTTTAATTTGAAAAAAAAAAGATTCTTTTCACTCACATAACACAATATAATCATGAAAGTGATATTTCATCATCTTTATATATTTTTCCCACATTCACAGAGAGGGCATACCCAAGAGGAAGTGGGAATCCTGCCTGCTAGCTTAGAATTATGAAAAATATTCCTTTACACTATGTGATACATGTCACTGTGATTGTTTTAATTAAAAAAACTGATTAAAAATAAGGTTAGGTGAAGGAACTAGACTAAGAGAATGCTAGGAAGAAGGGGGAGGAGAGAAGTCTGAGTCTCCAGGAAGATGCAGAGGGAAGCAAAATGAATATGTCATGTTGAAAGAAGGTACTGCCACCTGGCAGAGAGTAAATAAGAAACATGGGTTAATTTAAAATGTAAGAGTTAGCTAGTAACAATCCTGAGCTATTGGCCAAGCATTTAAAATTAATAAATAGCCTCTGAGTGGTTATTTGGGAATGGCTTCCAGGACACAGGAAAACTCTGCCTACAGAATTCTGTCTATCACAGTATGATTCTCTAACTTTTGGGGGAAATATTAAGGCAGTTAAGTCATTTGCTCTGGATCCTAAGAAACTAACTCTTGATCTTAACTATCAATTCCCGGGTCTCAGATGGGCAGTCTACAGCTGGCCCCTGTACCAAGATTCTCTAACATCCAAAAGTGTGAATCTTTTTCTTCTAAGATTCAGAACTCACAATAGAATGAACCAAAGCGGAGGCCAAATTTTACTACTTCTAATGTCTTTAGAGGTAAGCGAGGAAATACGACTGGAGGCAGCATCCACATATAAAGAGAAAAGGAATGGTGGTTAATGTGGCATGCCCAGCCTACAGGCACTTAAATTCAATTAAAGTGCACACACATGCACATAAGTTCTCTGCCCTTCAAATAGACCAAAGAGGCTGGGTAGAGCAGCTTCTAGCCAACAATTCTCAAACCCAGGTCTAGACTGTTTTCCCACAACTGAAAAGACTCCAATGTAGATGAAAGGCAGAGGCAGAAGTCTAGTCCATTTTGGGGACACCTAACATAACCTAAAGTCAGAATCTTTGACTTCCTGGTTTCTTACTAGCTGGCTCTGATATATTAAAAAATATTTGTAGTTAATTATATATATAATAAAGTTATATCAAATATATGTTGCAAATATGTTCACAAAGCTATTTTCTTACAAAGGGCCAAGTAGCAGATATTTGAGAATTTATAAACTATGTAGTCTCTATCAACACTGCCATTGCAACAGAAAAAAATGGCTATAAACTTAAAGGTATATGGTATTATTTCAATAAAATTGTACTTACAAAATAAATATTACAAAATAAACCCAGGCAGTGGGCCAGATTGTCCTCAAGCCCAGCTTTTGGCCTCTGGTATAGAGCATAGATTTGAAAGTCAGGAGACCTGACTTCACTTTCTGACTAGGCCTATAACCATCCATGTGACTCAGGCCAGCTCGATTAACTCTTTGAGCCAGTGAACAGTGTTAATAGCCACTGAACACATACGTATTGGTCTGCTCTTCCAATCCCCAATCACATTTGGGCTACATATAGACTGAGTTCAGGTTAATAGTGTATAGTAGAAATGATGTCTGCCAACCCTAAGCCTGGCTCACATACCTTCCTATGTACATTTCGTGTCTTCCCTTGCTTTGTCATGAGGCCTTCAAATTGGTATGTCAAATGTCGAACTCATCTCTTGACACCAGAAAGCACGCAATACACCCTACCTATTATGATGGAATCGATTATAAAATACACCGTACGTAAGAATGGGCTTTTTAAAAGAAAACTCCAGAAACTTCATTAAAAATAAGTCAACTAACTTTCCCGAAAAACATTAGCCCTCTGAGATTTTATTTAATGCTTAAAATAGCATTTTGATACGGAACATGCTGATGGTACATTTTACTTCAAAAAAAAGGCGTCGCTTATTAACATCCCGCAAAAGAAGAAAGGAAAGAGGAAAAATATCCTCTATTTTTTGCCTGCCACTCATCACTCCTTCTACCCAGCAAAAGTTTCTTGAACGGGTCCACTCCATGGAACTTTGAAATGGCTGCTGATTCAGCCGGGGTTTGGCTCCCCAAAGTGGTCAAAGTGGGTGGTCAACAGGCTACAGGCCTGGGGTCCCCAAAGCACAGAACTCCATGCTATGAGAAAGGGGTTTTGGCCGGCAATCAGATCCATAGACCTCCGTCCCAGTACCCTAGATACAAGTAAGCACAAAACCTAACTATGGATGCCTGGACAGCAGCCGCCTGGACAGCAGCCGCCATAGACAAATGGCATTTGCCAGCAACTGCATGTCTCAAGCTCAAAGCAGTAGAGAAGTGAAACAAAACCAAACAAAAAGGAAAGGAAATGCTAACTCCTTAGTTTAAGGAGAGTTGGTGTGTTTGTAGGCTAAAGGTAGTTTCTGAAAACAAAACTTTGAAGGCACAAACTGGGGCTGGTCAATGAAGGAACAGCAAGGGCCCACGGATGCTTCTGAAGACATGTCTTCACTCCTGCAGCAGAGAAATGTGACCACTATCAATCACACCAGCGTATGTGTATTAAAACATCACATTGCTTTCCACACAAATATGCAATTACTATGTAAATTAAAAATGAAAACATAACTTTTTTGGTGTTTTGAGACAGGGTTTCTCTGTAGTTTTGGAGCCTGTCCTGGAACTCACTCTGTAGACCAGGCTGGCCTTGAATCCACCTGAAAGTCTCTGCCACCTGAGTGCTGGGATTAAAGGCATGTGCCACCACTACCCAGCACATAGCTTTTTTTTTTTTAATACACAAGAAGAGAACCAACAAGACAGATTACCTTTTATTAAGACAACTCATGAACCACAATCTGTACAGAGAGTAATGAATGGCCTTGTTCCACACTGCTGCCTTTAAGGACATCAGGGTTGGACTGGGAAGATGGCTCAGGGGATAAGAGTGGATACTGTACAAGCATGAAGACCTGAGTTCAAATCCCCAGGCCCTGTAAATAAAAACCAGGAATGACTTCATGGATTTGTAACCCCATCATTGGACAGGTGAATCCCAGCTTGTTGGCTAGCCAGCCTAGCCAAAATGGCAAGCTTCTAATTCAGAAAGAGACCCTGTCTCAAGATAATGAAGCAGAGTCATAGAGAAAGACAACCACCATCCTGCTCTGGCTTTCACATGTACATGCATGGGCATGCACACCTACACAAATGCACTACACAGCATATATACACAGAGAGACATACACGCAGTAGCAGGCCTCACACCACTGAACGTTGTAATGAGTCTTTTTCTGTCCCACCAGCCAGCTCCCTAATAATGATTCAAATATGAGACTTCTTTTAATTATGAAAGCTCAGCCTTAGCTTATGCTTGTTCCTAACTAGCTCTGACAACTTAAATTAACCTGTTTATATCAATTCTATCATGTGACATTACTTCCTTTCCATATTCACCCTCCTATTTCCTCTACGTGTTGCCTGGCTTCTCCTGCCCCTAGATTCCTCCTTCTCTCTTCTCTCCCCAGAAGTCCCGCCTATACCTCCTGCCTAGCTTTTGACTGTTCAGCCTTTTCTTAGAAGGTCAACCACAGCGATCTACCTTCTCACAGTATACAAATATCCACAACAGAATGTTCTAGAATGTTCTACCTGTAAACTGGACTTTCACTCAGACTCCCTAGGATTATTATTAGAATCATTACTCCTACACCCTCCAACTGTCCATGAAAACATCAAGATTCAGAAAGCCCAAGTACATGTTCCAGAATATGATCACAAGTGATCAATCTAAAATGGGCCCCATCAACTACAGGCTCAAGCCCCATTAGCAACACAGAACAAGCAACACCACCTGCTAGGCCATGTCCTAAGCATAAACCACCTCATTTTAGTTTCGACAGATCTATAAGATTGAGGTTATTATCGCTGGCCTTTTATAGATGGTAAAAACAAAAATAGAACTAAGAAAGGTCAGGGGGCTTCCCCTAAAGTTAGGAGGCTAGAAAACAGGTTAATTCCTTCCAGATTGCACACTCTCAAAGTCCAGACTCTAGAGTCTCCCATCATCACCTAGGCTGCTGTCCTTGATCAAATTCTCTACCAAAAATCTTTCCTCTTTTCTCTGCTCCTTAGACACCATCTGACTAGAAGACCAGGCCTTTGGAATTTAGTGAGCGTGATTCTAGTCGAGTGTGACCTTCCCGTGTGCTGATTGACTTTAGTACATGTAAATGATGTGCTGTAAATCAGGAGGCGGGCAATCCCATCATGAATCATCCATTTGCTCCAACCTCACGATGACAGACATGCATAAATTCCAGGGGGCTGTGGCACGTGCTGTCCTTTGAATTTTCCAATTAAAGGATCCCTAACTTTGCTCACCTCTCAGTGGGGAAGCTGAGCATTAATATGCTAATGAGCAAGCAGGGAGGAACAGTGGGAGATTTTGGTGTTGGTGTGACCTGTGACCTTCTCTCCTCTTCAGCCCTATTTAGAGCCTGCAAGCTGGGCAGACAGGGCTGTAAAGCAATGAGGAGTGTTTCAGTGAAGAAACCCCTGCCATGAGGAAACCATGTCCTCAGCATCTGAAAAGATGAAGATAGGAAGATGCTGACAGGACCAGTCCCCTAGTATACAGCTCAAAATGACTTCGGAATGGCTGACCACCTTTGCAGCAGCAAGGGACCACTACTATACATCCAACAACACATTTTGGAGCATGCTTTCCTAAGGGCTTTAGTTGAACATCAAGGCACATTATTGTTGAGGAATAGCATGTTTTCTTGGACTAAGCATGGCCTTGAGTACCACTCTTGCCTCTAATGTGTTCTCACTATACATCCTTGGCAAATGTGTCTCTAAGTATCAGTTTGATCACAAGGAAATCAGCAATGTGGGTATGTCTAGGAGAGGATATTTTGTATAGTAGCAGTAAATATTTTTGCAGTTATTGCTACCATTCTCTTTTTCTCACCAAAGCAAAATGGAGTCACTCCCCTTCCCTGGAGGAAAAATCAGCTAAACTCCCTGGGTTCCATAATTTGTGATGAGATAACAAAATATAAAAGATTGTTGGAAAAATAAAAAACAGAACAAAGGGAGGCAATTTTCTAGAATAACAACCTGATCAATACAAAGGGGAAAAGGTATTGTATGCCTTCAAGGGGCATCATTAATGCTGGGCCTAATGAGTCTGTTTTCCTTCATAATAGCACACCCTAAAAGACCTAAAATCCATATCCTAGCCCTTTATTCATTGAGATAAGCTGAATGACACTCAGTGTCTGAAGGTGAGGGAAGAAATAAAGGGATCATAAAAGAGGAGGGGGCAAGAAAATGGACCTTCTGCTTGTCATCCAGGGAGGACACGGTTGGCTTGGAAAATGACAGTAGGACCTGTCATTGTCAATACAGTAGCTTGACAATAAAAATTTCTTTCAGTTATGGATCATAGCTTCCCATGTTCCATCCAACATTACCAAAAATCATTTATAATAAAGTCAGTTTTGCCAAAGAAGCCATAAAATTCCTCAAACATCTCTCTTAGTTTGGTTTCTGCTGTTGCAATTAAGCGCTGACCAAACCAGCTTGGTGAAGAAAGGGTGTATGACATCTTACTAGTTAGATTATATTGTTGAGAGACGTCAGGGCAAAAACTCAAGGCAGGAACCTGGAAGCAGGAACTGAGGCATGAAGGAATGCTGCTTACTGCCTTGTTCCCCATGGATTGCTCAGCCTGATTTCTAACAAAATCTAGGTCTATCTGTTCCACGAATGCATTACCCACAGTGATCTGGGACCTCCGACAACAATCATTAATTAAGAACATGCACCACACAGTCATACTCACAGGCCAGTCTGAGAGAGATGGTTCCTCAGCTGAAGGTTCCTCTTCCAAAGTGACTCAAGCTTGGGTCAAGTTGGCAAAAATTAATCATCACAGCATCCGACCTCTCTCTCAGGCTTTGCTGTATTAGTCTTACCCAATCATTTGATCCAAAGGAAACCAGATCTTTCTGGCATTGTCTCTATCTTTGCTGAGTATAAGAGGCCTCGGGATGCAAATGAGGAGGCTAAACCATGGGGAGGGCTATAAAAGCCTTTCAGGAGACGGTAAGGTCTGAGCCAAGTCCTAGAGAACAAATCGGTGTTGATCAAGCCAAATAAGAGAACAGCACATAGACCAAGTTCTGCAACCTTCTGCTCTTCTGGCCTATTTCGGATGAAAAGATGAGGCAGATGGGTCTGTGAAGCAATGAGGAGTGTTTCTGTGATGAAACCCCAGCCGTGAGGAAACCATGCCATCGGCATCTGCAAAGGTGGAGATGGGAGAACACTAAGGGAACCGGTCTCCTAGTATACAACTCAGAATGACTTCAGAGTGGCTGACCACCTTTGCAGCACCAAGAAACCTCTGCCACACATGAAACAAAGCATTTCTAAACAACATTCTCCCTCGTGGCTTTGGTTAACCCATTGGCCAAAGACTTTGTATGCTTATGAGCTCAGCTCCAATAATCTATTTGGATGGAGTCAAAAGGCAAGAGGCAGAGTGGATCAATAAGAGGCTACATGCCTAAGACGAATGTGCACTAGAACTTATAACAGTTCTCCCCAAAAGTTCTTATTTGAGGAACAGATACATTATCCAGAAAACAATGGGTAGCTGTTGAAGGGGCTAGAGGACTAGAACGTACAACTTATAAAAAGCATCTGCCTACTCAGCCAGAGTGGCTGGTGGGAAGCAAACAATTGAAGTTGGTAAGAGAAAGAATGTATCAACCCATTGCCTAGGCAAATGAGGAGGCAGTCCAGATTCGGGTGACAAATATAAAAGAGAAAGAAGGCCAGTGTTTGAGAAGAGAATCTCGGACAAGTTCGTCACTAACCTACGAAGGGCTATAGGTCTACACTCTTGGAGAATAGATGGCAGAGTGTATTACTCCCCAAGGCAGGGAGCTGGAAGGAATATGACTGGCCTGTAAGGATGGATACATTGTTCTATTTATTTATTTTGAAACAGACTCTCACTCTGTAGCCTTGACTGGCGTGGAGCTTGCTTTGTAGACCAGGCTAGCCTCAAACTCACACATATCTCTAAATGGACGTTTCTCTCCCTCCCACTTGTTACCATCTACACTGCAGCTGCTTCCGAAATTCCCACACAGAGGCTTATATTACTTATAAATGCTTGGCCAATAGCTCACTTAGGCTTGTTACTAGCTAACTCTTACATTTAAATTAACCCATTTCTATTAATCAGTGTATTGCCATGAGCTCATGGCTTTACCTGTCGTTAGCATGCCTTGCTTCCTGGGCATCTGGCTGGCATCTTCCTTGACTCTGCCCTCCTTCTTCCCATCATTCTCAGTTTGACTTTGCTGACTAACATCCTGCCAAGTTACTGGCCTGCCAGCTTTTTATTAACCAATGAAAGTAATAAATATCCATAGTGTAGAAAAGGATTTTTCCACAGCACAAATGTTCCTGTCTCTGATTCCTGAGTGCTGGGATTAAAGGTGTGCACTACCACACTCAGCATCTCCCAAGGTACATACATTTAGGATCTGCCATTTGAAAGTGATGGAAGGATATCCAGTTTTATATGTTTAGAAATTTTCTCCAAGGTGTATTAAGCATAGATAGTTTTGGAAATACCTAGGCAATTTGAAAACACGAATGTGGCTAAAATCAGATAGAAAATGATAGAAGGATGTAATACCATGATATAGGAGCCAGAAGACGTGATTCATTACATGAACATCATTAATATTAACAAAAGTATGAAGCTCAAAAGGTGGGAATTAGTTCTGACCTGTACATCTGGTCAAGAAACCCAGATTTTGTGGGTTTCCTCGGAGGACCAGCTATCAAGGAGGAGCTTCTGTATGCTCCTGGAGAAAATCCAGTTCAGATCTGAAAGATCTGAAAAAGTACAAGGTAAAAGATGGCAAGGCAAACATGTCCTAAAAGACCCATTCTAGGAGAAAAATAATATTCACAAATGGGAGTTCCATAAAGGCAATGCTTTGAGCCTACTTACAGTTTCAGAGGTTTGGTCCATTATCATCAATGCAGGAAGCAGGCAGGCATGGTGCTGGAGCAGTAGATAAGACCTTTATGCCCTGATCTGCAGGCAGCAGGCAGAAATGAATACTGGGCCTGGGATAGGCTTTTACAACTTCAAAGTCCACCCCAGCAATACATTTCCTCAACAAGGCCACACCTCCTAATCTTTACCAAACAGTTCCACTACCTGGGAACCCAATGTTCAAATATATAAGCCCATGGGTGCTATCCTCACTCAGACCACCACAACATCACAAGAAGCATGTTGGGGACACTTCTCAGTGTATGATTTGAAGGCCTCTGCTTCCCAAATCAATTTTTAGTTGAAGTATGTGTGTGTGTGTGTGTGTGTGTGTGTGTGTGTAATCTCCTCTCTAGTGTAATATTTCCAAAAGCATGTTCTTTGAACTACTTACCCTAAAGAATAGTAAAGAGGATCACACACATGAACATCATGGTAGAATAATCTAAAGATCACTAGAATAAAGATGTTTCTATGAGGCATGACTTTCCACAGCCTTTAATATGTCGATTTGCATTGAAAATCTCCAGGACAGGATGGAGGTGGAGCATGCATGTTCCCCAAGCTTATTTAACCATGCAACCCAATTTTCTCTCATGCAGTGTGGCAGCATGGAACTACAGTGCCACCAATTGCAGTTAGAAAGATGTTACTAGAGAGAGTTGAAAAATACTACAACCTGTAGCTGGGGCACTGCAACAAACCTCCTGAGTTCAAATCCAGTCATTACACTCATAAATGGGTAGAGTCATCAGCCCTTCTTCTGGGGCCCTTAGTTTCCCCCTGTGGAATGGAATATTCAAAACGTCCACCTCAGAGTGTCATCACAGCACAGGAGAGAACTGTAGGAAGTGCTGAGTGTACTGAGGAGGGTCAGAGAGGGGAGCAAGGAGAGAGCTGCCCTAGCCCCTCCCTCCAGCTGCCAGTGCTTCAGGTTGATCAATCCTGGCCGAAGCCCTTGGACCTCCTAGCCTGAAAAAACAGCCGATTGTGGGAGCTGACTCCCAACAGGATAAGCAAGGGATCACCAATGAATGTGCACTGCCCAGGAATTCTGGGGCTTCCTGAGCAATCACCAGACAGAACAAAACCCATGTGTAATGATTAATCTCATTTGTCAAATTGATGAGATCTGGAGTCTCCTAGGAAATAGACTTCTGGGAAAGCTTGGGGGGGGTTAATTGGGCTAACTGAGGTGGGATGCCCACCTTAACTGTGGGCATCACCATTCCCCTGGACTGGAATCCTGAACTGAATACAAAGAAGAAAGCACGCTGAGTACCAGCACTCACTGTTCCCTGCTTCCTGGATGCAATGGGACCAGTCCCAGCAAGGCCCTGCTTCCTTGACATCCCCAAATATGATGGACAGTACCCTGGAACTGCAAGCCAAAGTAGGCCCTCTCCCCACTGAGTTCCTTTAAACACAGCAGCAACAGGAACCATAGCTATGACACTGTTTCTGCACCCAGCTGATGCCCAGTGGACACCTAGCCCTGCTGCTTTCCTGAGGTTGGGGCTCCCTGCACTTCCTTTGCTCTCATTGCTACAGGTGCTGCTGGTTTATTTTGGAGGCCAGCCTGGACCACATCGTCAGATCATATCTTAACTCACTGAGTAGCCCAGGCTGGCCTCCAACTTCCAAGGAATCTTCTATCCCGACCTCCCTGAGCTAGGATTGTGAGCTAATACCCTGTACTCAGGTCTGCCTGCTCTTCCTGAATAGTCCGGCTGGACAGAAGGTTGGGCAGGGGTCAGTCTATCCCAAAGAAAACCTCCAGGGTGTCTCAGGTCTCCTCTCTCTGCCGGGATGTCAGGAGATGATGCTGAACCAACCTCAAAACAGAAACAGAAAGGCTGTGTTGATCCCAAAGTTCCTCCAGCATTTGCTGCCCTTGGGTTATTTTTATAGCTCATTTCCTCACATTATGGCTATTTACATACTCCAGCAGAGCCCATGAATGTCCAGAACACACACCAGGAACAATAAGACGCAGCCAGGCTCTTCATAGAAGCCCCAGCATGGAGGAGGTTTCGGAAATCAGTGGCTAAAACAAGTGGTCCCCTCATCCCGAGTGAGAGAATTCTTGGTAACACTTGACAATAAGTGGACGTGATGAGGGCCACACAGCACAGTAATTCCTGTTGGATTGCACATTGAAAGCTGCATTCAGAGCGCCGAAGCCATCAGAGTGGGCTTTGTTGAGATGAATAAGAAGGGATTGCAGAGTGAATTGCTGCTTCATTGCCAAGTGCTTCCGATTCTCTGCTCCTGCCATCTGTGTCCTCCGGAAGACACGCCAAAGCAAAGGTCCACACGGGGGCTGGCTCCACGCTGCTGAGAAGGACAGCTCTCCACGCACTGGAGTCTCAGGAAAGAGGGTGACAACTCAGGGTCGAGGCAGGACAAGAAAATTCATTGTCCCTCCAGTTAGAGAAACTTAAACAAGCAATCAGACATAGGACCCTCCGCCCTGACACACACTCAGGCGTTCACCCTTCACTCTCAGAGAGCCAAACAGCTGCACTCACACATGCTCATGCACATAGGCATAGCCACACACACAAACACTCATTAATTCACTCAGCAAGTAGTAAGTGACTGCTTCATACCACTAACTATACTACCAAGTCCATGAATGTGTGCTCTTGAATTTAAACTTCTCATGCATACACACACACATACACAAACATACATGTGCACATGCACACACACACACACTGGGCATAAATACACATAGTATACATAAAGTCATATACATATATATATATACAAGGACACACATTCACACACAGAAGCACATAGGCAAGTCACCATAAACATGCCTAACCAATTGAGATATCAGAACCTGTCAGTCCCACCCAATCACTCTCAGGTACACATGTTACACACTTTCACAACCCAAATGCAGTACCAAGGGTCAGTTCCATTTCTCAGTTCTGCCAGCGTGAATCTATATTTCTTGGGAGGCTCTCAACCCAGGACTATTGTTCTTGCCAAGAGCGCCATCTCTCTTTGGCTCCCCATCTGAGGGTTCTATGTTTGGTATGAGGCTCATATCTGCAGTCTGGGCTGAGACTGCACAGTGATCGACAACCTGGCAACAGGAGCAGAGCTGAAAGGGCAGCTTCCTACGGTGTCATGCAGTGGAAGAGGTGAGGAACTCATTAATATAAACTCAGGTTCTCTCCCAAGTTCAACCGAACAGCAGCAGCAAAAGCAAAAATAATACCAACTGCCGCTGGATAAATATTCACTGTATGCAAAGCCGTATGCTGAGCACACACCATGGAATATTTTTGTTTTATTCTCTCAGCAATCCATGAAACTGTAGTGTTGCTATGCCCACTTTGCACGAGATCAGAACTAAGCATTGCAAGGTTAGGACCAATGACACCGGCTAACTGGTAATAGAGTCAATATTTAAACCCAGGCTCAAATGCTCCCAGCACCAGTCAGCTGCTACTAAATCGCTCCATCCATATTGCTACAAGCATTCACTCTGATGCTTGCTGGGATCTACAAGGCTGTTCTAGTTAAGGTCTCTCACAGGGCTGCGCGAGGATGAGACAAAGCTAAGCATCAATTTTATTGGGAAAGGGTGGTCAAAATTTCAGTAATTGGCATAAATATTCTAACTGATAATACTTTCCAAAAATCAAAACTGAGGCAATCGCCCATGAACAGCATCAAAACCTGAGGACCAGCAAGATGACTTAGCATACAGAAGAGCTTGCTGTGCAAGTCAGATGACCAGAGTTCGATCTCCAGGACCCTCAGTAGAAGAGAATCAACTCCCAAAAGTTGTTCTCTGACCTCTACATGTATTTACAAACACACACCATATATACACATGCATAAGAAAGAAACACACATACAATAATAATATTTTTGAAATGTTAAAGCCTTCAAAGGTCAGTATTTCTGATGTTGGCTTTTGACTAAGACTCCAGGGTAGCTGGGCTCAGCACTATAACGGAACCATTCTGGTCCTCCTCTCACACCCATCACCTATGAAGTTAGAAACACCTGAAGGCTCAATCATGTCAGGTGCCTGTGAGGGGAGGTCTCACTGGAAAGGCTGGTGTTGCAAGGACATCTTTCTCCAGCTCTGCATGGCCTCCCGGTCTCTCTGAGATGTACCGTCAAAGTAACCAAGCTTACTGCACAGAAGCTCGGGACTCCACGTATGTCCTCTGAGAAAGGCAGGAGCCACAACTGTTTTTACAGTTCAGCCTCAGAAGTCACACAGCCTCCTTGCCAAAGGATGACACCTGTTAGCCACAAACCACAAAGGCTAGCCCACACTCATGGGAATGATAAAGACTCCCTCTCCTGGTCTGAGACATGTTCGACCACACCACACTCCCAAGTGGCTGCCCTGGGAACTCTCTCTCCATCCAGCAGTCTCCAATGAAGCTGCAGTTCCCCCAAATAGGGTATGGTTGCCTCCATAGGAGTTTGTCCCATATCTGAAGACATGGCCTGAATATAGCATGTGGCCTTGGTCTCTTGTGTCTTTGTACACTCCCAGGAGCCCCTGCTTCCTTTCTCACCTCTAGGTCAGTTGGGAGGGGCTAACAATGTTTCCTCAGCATCCTTCATTAGCCATCACTTTTGTGTGTGCTAAGTGAGGCTCTGGAAATATGATTTTAATTGTGAATGTGGAGGAAAGGAATGCTTGCTCTCCTTCAGGAGCTGAGCAGAAGGTCTTTGAAACTGCACAATTGTCACTGAAACCAGCTCCAAACTCCCAGCACTGACACAGCTCCCTCTCCTTTCTCGGGCATCTTAGGTTTTCACCTGTAAAATGCGAATGTTAGTGCCAGGCTTGGCTTTTCATGCGTGTGAGTGTTTGTCTGAATGTGTGTGTGTGCAGATTGGGTACCACACGCATGCCTGGTGTCTGAGAAGACCAGTAGAGGGTGTCAGATTCCCTGAAACTGCAGTCATGAATACCAGCAAGCCACCATGTGGATGCCGGGGTTTGAACCCATATGAACCGTCTCTCCAGTTTTTATTTCTATTCTAAAATAGAAGATGACCAAGCCGGAAATGAGTGTTACTAGTAGGGGTGTATACACCAGGTACTCAATGGTCATTATTTTCTCCTCTCTATCACTTTTCCCTCGCCTCCTCCCTATTCAGCACATGTGTGTCAGTGGTGGAAGGCAAGAGCATTTCAGAGATAGAAACACGTCATTGATTGTGTTGATCACCTCAGTCAGGGTCTAAGCAGTAAGACAAGCCACCTGACTGTTTAAGAGAATTTATTCTCTCAGACTATTTAAAGCTAAGAGGACTTATAAATTGCCTATATTGGTTTCTGAAAAGACTGAGACATGAATGAGGTGACTTAGAGATGGATGAGAGTAGTGACAGCCATCCTCCTACAGGACAAAAGGAGAAGGTGGGACTCCTGGCACCCACAGCCATAGTCATTGGATACAGTGTCTCACAAGAACAAGAGCCACCAACCTTAGCTGCTTCCAGACAAGAAGAGAGATGTCCTGGCCTCTCGCTGTCTCCCTCCACTTTCCCACCAGTACCACGCACTGCCTAACACCAGCCGGAAGTGACTTGATACTGGAGTCTGGAAAGGACAACAGCGTGTGTCAGTTCCCTGTGACACATAGCACAACAGAGAAAGACACACAGGGCAGGCACAGCACAGTGGCCATCACTTCCAGGCTACAAAGGACTGGAACCAATAGTAGAGTAATACGCAAACAAATTTTTGATATAATGTTTTCATCATCCACTGGACCCTTAAAGAAAAATGAAAGCTTCCCCCGCTCCAGCAGCTATCAGCGTGTCAATAACTCCCCTGTTGGAGTGGGGAATCGTAAGCCACTCCCACCTCCAATAGCATAACAATTTTAACTAAATCACCAATTAAAAAACAAATTCTATGATACCATTTAATGCTCACAATTACCAATAGGGCAAGTACTGTCACTTTCCCCACAGCAAATGGAGAAACAGAATCAGAAAGGCTAAGTTCCTTATTCAAGGACTGAAGCCAAGACACCATGCTAGAAAAACTCTCCCAGAGGCCAAGCTCAGAACCAGATTACATGCTGCACAGTGAGACAAACTGACGTGGCATGCAGATCTCTCATCTCCTGCTCTACGTGTTCCTCCATTCTTGGTTGCCTTGTCTACAGCACAGGTGCACTAACTACTTCCCCTCCAGAGTTTCATGAGGGCTAATGAGCTTAGCTCCTTGCAGTAACTCACACATGTGGTTTTCTCTTATTTGTTCTATTGCTCCTAGATTTATCTGTGAAAATTTCAGGTCCTGCCCCAGCAAGAAAGAGTATGCAAGAGCTCAAGGATTCTGAGAAGCAGGACTAAAAAGTCAAAGACAGATGCAAAGATACTTTGCCCTGAGTTGATGTGTCTGGTATTAGTGACAGACACTATCTGGGTCCTTCTCATATCTGCCTTGCTCCCACAAGATCCCGAAGCTGTACTGGGCCATTTCCATCCATTAGGGAGTTTTCAGTCTCAAGCACTTGTCTCTACTGGAGGCTGCACACTGCCTAGGAGCTACCACCAACCCGCATGTACAGTGGTCTAGAGATGCCCATGAAGCTGAAGAATTAGAACAAGAAACAACTCGGCCAATGAAAGGCATGGGCTAGTGGTAAAAACCCCAGCCCCTTTGCCCACTGATGGACAATGCTGAGGCTATGTCCAACACAGGCAGGGGGCTTCAGCAGAGCTGAGGAGCTGAGCCTTAGTTGTGCACAGGTATTCGCTTCAGCAAAAAACACTCAGTGGTGACTCTCCCCTTTCTCCTGTCTCCTCACTCACTACACTTCCTGAGATGAACTCCCCGACCCACAAGAAAAGAATAGAAAAAAACTGCACCCAGTTCTTTGTCACCGTGCCCATTTTGGGGGGGTGGACCTAAGTAAAAATATTTTCCTCTGTGTTTTTACCATTCACCAGTCCCCACCCAATTTCTCACTCTGCTTCTCTCTCCACGGGATAAATAGAAGTGAGAAACCACTGCCTAGACAGCAATGCACCCAAGCCTTTGCAGGGAATGGACAGCAGTCGCAGGGCAGACTGAACAAATATCCAGGCCCAAGAGGATCAGCCCTACAAGCTGAAGGTCTTCTCTTCGCCCAAGGGATGCCCCAAAGGACACGGAATGGGGGGTTACGTCTGGGTTGTGGTAGACACTCCTGGTAACAATTCTTATCCCCCAAAAGAAGACAATTGTTTGTGCACACAAAAAGCTCAGTGGGATCCCCTGCAGAGTCAGACTTCAGTCCCTGCAAATTATTTTCTTGCTAATCAATATGTTTAATAAATAATATTCCAGTTGATTTCATTACCGGCAATACACAAATCAATAGAAGGTTATTGCATGGTAACTTCCCATTGATATTGTAATCCTCCTGATTTAATAGATGTTGCTTTTCCTAGGATTGCTGTTTACATTAGGAATTGGGGAAAAGAAAAAGAAAAACACAAAAATTCTATCACAGAACAAAGGTTTAGTTTAATAAGAAGCAACACAGGACCAAATGGGGCTCCCCATTTCTACCTGCCCTAACCTGCACTGTGGTACCGCACAACTTGGGTCTTTGTTAATTTCCTTGATTGGACCCCAGAAAAGAATAAAGTTAAAGTCTGGACTGGGTGACTTTCTAGACACCCTACCCTTTAGCAGGTTCACTGATCTTTTCTTGGCAAATCCTACCCAGGAACTTCATCATGAATAAAAATTCTAAATAGGAAAACAAGTGGGGTCAAATGAAATACCCCAACTCTGAATGGTGTCAAATCCTGGCTTCTCAAAGCCAGGATGGCCCCTGTAGTTGCCAAGTGTAAAGAGCCCCGATTACTGGACCCTGAGTGAGGGTATCAGAATCAGTAAGGACGGTTGTCAAAAATGCAGATTCCAGGAGTCCTGATGTTAAAGGATACATGTGGGGCCTGGAAAATGCACTTTTTAATTTTTTATTAAAGTAAAACATGCTATAAGAACCTAAGTTCTTTAGGTTAAATGAAAAGGCAGGATGGCGTCCGACTTCACAGGGCAAGCACAAGCTGTCCCATGATTGTCCTTGCCACAGGCATCAACCACACACAATCTTGAAGATTCCCAGATCCTGAATCCACGCTACTGTCTGCAAATTCATAGCTTTTTTTAACTTCTATGGGTTCAGTGAGGCCTTGACACCCTTCAAAGAATCCAGGTATGTTCTACATTTAGAATTACAGCTTTATCTTGAAGATTATAAATCAAGACCAGTCAAACAAAGAGACTAGTCAAGGAAATCTGCAGAGAGCTCCAAGTATGAAATACTCATAAATAATCATATGTTCGGGAAATTTCCTTCCCTGCACATGACATGTATCACCAACCAGGGAAGATCACCAAGCCCCAGCATCTAGACTCTGCTGAGGTTTCACTTGGACTAATTAGATCGTTGGCATGTGGCACTGGAGAGAAGGTTCTATGGTTAAGAGTGCTTGCCACCAATCATCACTAGAGTCTGTGTCCCACCACCCACTCAACAGTCTGAACATCTCACAAACCCCTCTAACTCTAGCTTCGAGGGATCTAACACCCTCTTCTAGCCTTCTTGGATACACAGGCATACTCATCTGCCCACATACATGTACACACATGCATAAATTAAAGAAAAATAAACCTTTAAAAGATTCATTGACGTGTGACTGATCTCAACTCCTGCCCCTCCCACATGCCCAGAAATCATGCTGCTATCTATTTACCTCCAATTCTGATGACTTCTCAGGTCATATTTCTATTTCTTCAGAGCCAGAAGCATTTTGGGATTTTTCTTAGCCTTCTTCATGATATCATAGCCCTATCCCCACATGTATATGAAGATGTATATATCTTCAGATAGCTGATGTTGGTACCTTCTTCCCCTTGGTCAGACTGATGCAGCCTGACCTGGCTTCTATGCAGAACACCAGTCTCTTTGTCTCAAGGTGACATCAATTCTATGGTGCCATTTATATATCAGAATTACCTGATCATACAGAAGCTAGTATCCACCTGAAGACCACTGCTTTCTTGGTTCCTTTCTACACTATTTTGCTTTCCTTACTCTTTTTTCCCAGGACTATTTCCTTATTTTCCCTAGAATCTGTTATTCAGGCACTGCTTGCCCTTAAGGCTGAGCTTAGAAACTGTTTACTTTTTCATCTCACTTCGGCTTCTGAGTGGATCTCTCCCCTGCCAATCAGAGCTCTAGGCACTTCTCCAAGTAGTTTTCAATACATAAGTATGCTAGCTTTCCAGAACTGCAACAAAGTACCTGAGATGCTTAGCTTGCAGAGCAGAAAGGTTTGCTTTGGGCACACGGTTTTGAAGATTCCAGTGCATGGTTAAATGGCCCGGTTGCTTTGCAGCCTGCGGTGGGAAAACACACCCTGGAAGAGACATGGAGCAAAGCCGAGCGGCCCACTTCATGCTGAGGAAGAGTAAGGGTTCAGAATCCCACAGTCACTTTCAGGGGTGTGGCCCCCAATCACCTAAAGACACCCCACAAGATTCCACCTCTCAAAGATTCCACCTCCTCTTAATAATTCCATCCTAGAAACAAGTCTTGAGCACACAGAACTTCAGGGGACTTTCAAGATCCAAAATATAGCAGTGTCTGTCCACATCACTCAAGGATGACACAGCTCACATTATATTAATGGCTTCACCGACATTTACACAGCCAATTGCCTATTTCTCATTAAACATGTCAATACTTTCAATTTTGTTATGTACAGTATTCTGATAAAGACTTTTAACATTCAAATAATAAAATGAGCGCGTAAATAAACCTCATTTCACATGCTTCTTGGGGTAAAATTCAAATTCCCCGAGAGAATCTGTCCACTCAGATTGACTCCCTATATCCACCCCTATTCCTACCCTATACCCTCTCCTTTCCAAAACACGGGTGGTAACTAACATCACAGCTGAGGTGTGGGTCTGTGGTCTGCCTCCTGAGCATAGTGTCAGCATCCGCCAAGGTGTAAGTGGTGTCTCCTGCTTCTCTCGGAGATGCCCACTGGTGCCCTCTGCTGAAGTGTGCAGCCACAACCTCTGGTCATGAGTTCCCCCACAACACAGCATCTCTGCCCTGGCTGTATACTCTCTATGTGCAAACAGGCTCTCAACTCACATGTGGAACATGTAGGACCTCACGGGTGTCTGAGAAACACAAGTGGGTATCCTAGGCTCACATGCTTCGCTTTCTTTTTCACATTTCCTACATCCAAGGCCTTGCTGGATCCAGAGTTCCCAAAATATGTCCAGGAACCTCCCACGGAACACTAAAACCAGTGAAGAATAAACTCCCCTGTTCCTCGATCTCCCCAGGAAATATCAGGCTGTGTCTAACGCTGCCTCTCCTATGGCTGCTATTAGACTTCCATATTAGTGGCTTCTCTTCTCATGGCGACCAAATACTAACGGAAACAACTCAAGGGATGATGAAATCATTCTCGCTCACACTTTAAGGGTAGAGTCCATCATGGCAGGGAAGGCATGGGAGCATGGAGTCGCTTGCTTAGGTTTCCACCAACCGGTAAACACAGAGCAGGCAGGAAGCAAGATGATCTGTAAACCTCAACCCCTCCCACCACAAAGACTCTCGTCCTCCTGATAGGTCCTCTCCCAGAGGCTCTGCAATCTCCCCAAAACATCATCATCAGTTTGTGTGGAACCAGGGGACCAGGTGTTTAAACCGATGCACCTGTGGGACACATTTTACATCCAAACCACAACTTTTGTTTTGTTTTGTTTTTGTTTTGTTTTGTTTTGTTTTCAGGGTTAGCTCTTAGCTTTTCTTCCTGGCAGAAAGCTCCAGAGGAGACTGATGAAGGAACAGTAGAGAGCTGTTGCCCCAATAAGAATAAATACGTTATGAAACACTTCAGGCAAATCATACTTATCAGCAGTCATTACCATGACGGGTGTACTAATTATCACCATTTATTGATGACTTATTAAATGCTTGCTCTATACAGGTATCCTTGCCTGTTCTCTGTTGAGTTGGAGATTTTTATCTGCATTTTGCAGATGAAGAGAATGAAGGTCTGTTGCTGTGATAAATACCACGATCAAAATCAACTTGGGGAAACAATTTCCTCTCACAGGCCACAATCCTCCATTGAGGGAAGCCAAGGCAAGAACTCAAGGCAGGAGCTTTTGGCAAAAGCAATAGAGGGATGTGATGTAGGAGGGTCATCTGTCTATGTGTTACTTTCATTGGTTAATAAAGAAACTGCCTTGGCCTTTTGATA